>LR738712.1:767002645-767033549 GCA_902687465.1 Secale cereale
TATATATTGTGATAACACCCCTTAAGAGTCTTATTCTGATAACAATTTAGTTATTCTGCTAACACCTGCCTAAACAGACCACAGTCCACATCTCACGTCCAACCTTATCCCCATGCCACCCCGCCCACCCACCTTCTTCCCCGCGCCGCCGGTTACCTTCCCAACCTCCTCGCCCCACCACAGAGCTCGCGCCGCCGACTAGCCACAGCCGCCACGCCACGCCTCCCCTCCCCAACACCATCGCGCCGCCACTCCCCCACCCCACCTCCATCGCCATCGTCCCTCCCAGCCACCAAATCCCGGTGATGGCCTCTCAGCTCATCCCCTTATCCAACACCCGCGCGGCGGCCTTCCATCGTCGTTCCTCGCGGCCATGGTTCGAGCTCGCGGCCCCGTCCCTAGTCTGAGTTGCCGCGCGCCTCATGCCTTCCTCGCCGAGTGGCCACCGACAACATCCACCCGTCGCGCCGTCCTCAGCCTCCCCACGGTGGAGCACCACCACGCCCGCGCCTTGGATTTATCCTCCCGCATCGTTGTAGATCGGGGGAAGAGGAAGATCGAGGTCGCCGACCGCACCGTCTTCCTCGGGTGCCGGGGATGCTCCATCGCGCACCCGATGTGTCCCCGATTTGGACTGTGTGGGAGCAGGGGGGTGCCACGGACTAGCCCTCCCTCTGTCGCGCCCAGCTACGACATGCACCGCCGCCGCTCCATTGTCCCTTCCTTCGCCTGCCCGTGGATGCGGCACGATTCACATATCCAACGCGCATGGATCCCACAAGAAAAACACACCGGCGAGAGAGGCCTAGAAGTCGGCTTGTCGACGGGTGGTGTCTACTACGCACCCTTCTTCTTGTAGACGTTGTTGGGCCTCCAAGTGCATAGGTTTGTAGGACAGTAGCAAATTTCCCTCAAGTGGATGACCTAAGGTTTATCAATCCATGGGAGTCGTAGGATGAAGATGGTCTCTCTCAAGCAACCCTGCAACCAAATAACAAATAGTCTCTTGTGTCCCCAACACATCCAATACAATGGTAAATTGTATAGGTGCACTAGTTCGGCGAAGAGATGGTGATACAAGTGCAATATGGATGGTAGATATAGGTTTTTGTAGTAAGAAAATATAAAAACAGCAAGGTAGCAAGTGGTAAACGTGAGCATAAACGGTGTTGCATGATAGTAGGCAAGGCCTAGGGTTCATACTTTCACTAGTGCAAGTTCTCTCAACAAGGATAACATAATTGGATCATATTACTAGCCCTCAACATGCAACAAAGAGTCACTTCAAAGTAACTAATAGCGGAGAACAAACGAAGAGATTATTGTAGGGTACGAAACCACCTCAAAGCTATTCTTTCTGATCGATCTATTCAAGAGTCCGTAGTAACGTTCAATCTATCATAGAGTTCGTACGAGAATAACACCTTAAGACACAAATCAATCAAAACCCTAATGTCACCTAGATACTCCATTGTCACCTCAAGTATCCGTGGGCATGATTATATGATATGCATCACATAATCTCAGAAATATCTATTCAACCAACACATAGAACTTCAAAGAGTGCCCCAAAGTTTCTATCGGAGAGTCAAGACGAAAACGCGTGCCAACCCCTATGCATAGATTCCCAAGGTCACGGAACCCGCAAGTTGATCACCAAAACATACATCAAGTGGATCACATGATATCCCATTGTCACCACAGATAAGCACGTGCAAGACATACATCAACTGTTCTCAAATCCTTAAAGACTCGATCCGATAAGATAACATCAAAGGGAAAACTCAATCCATTACAAGAGAGTAGAGGGGGAGAAGAAGATCCAACTAGAATAGCAAAGCTAACGATACATCAAGATCGTGTCATCTCAAGAACACGAGAGAGAGAGATCAAACACATAGCTACTTGTACATACCCTCAGCCCCGAGGGTGGACTACTCCCTCCTCGTCATGGAGAGCGTCGGGATGATGAAGATGGCCACCGGAGAGGGATTCCCCCCTCCGTCATGGTGCCAAAACGACTATAGATTGGTTTTCGGTGTCTACAGAGGCTTTTGGTGGCGGAACTCCTGATCTAGGTTAATTTCTGGAGGTTCCAGTATTTATAGGAATTTTTGGAGTCGTGGCCAAGTAAAGGGGAGCTACAAGCCGTCCTCGAGATAGGGGGGCGCGCCCCCCTGCCCAGGGCGTGGGTCGCACCCTCGAGGGCAGGCCGTGGCTCTCCTGGCCCAACTCTTCTGCTTCGGGGGCTTCTTTTGGTCCAGAAAAATTCGTCAAAAATTGGCTCGTCAATTGGACTCCGTTTGATTTTCCTTTTTTGTAAAACCCTAAAATAGGAGAAAAACTGAAACTGGCACTGGGTTCTGGGTTAATAGGTTAGTCCCAAAAATCATATAAAAGTGTATAATAAAGCCCATAAGACATTCTAGAAGGATAATATAATAGCATGGAACAATAAAAAAGTATAGATACGTTGGAGACGTATCAACGGGCGACTGGATTTTATTCAACACGGGTTCTACAGGATCGGACGACGGCGCCGGCGTGTGTCGTACACTGGCGGTGTGTGCAATGCGCTCGGGCTCCTGACGCGGTTCAGTCGCAGCAGTGCTGCAGCACCTGGAGTCCCCTGCCGCCCTGCCGCCGTCTCCAGGCCGCGACGGTCCTCCCGTGACGCCCCGCCACTGGATCCAGGCCGCGCCCCCTGCAACGCCCTGCCACCAGCCGCCACGAGCCTCCTCCATCCCCTGGACCGGCCCTCCCTCAGGCCTCCTCCTCAACCGGTGTGGTGGATGGCCGGCTCATCGCCCTGCTGCCTTCTTCCTCCGGTGTCGGCCTGTGTGGTGCAGTCCGGCGTCCGTTGAATGTGCAGCTCGCTAGCTCATTGCATGTGGTTTCGGCAGTGTAGGCAAGCAGTACACGGCCACGCCTGCGTCCAAGTGGTGCAGATTGGTTCTTGTGTCTGTGCACTTCGCAGGTGTATTCGGGGAACAACAACAAACAAACTTGGTGTCCGGTGAGCTCCTTGGACATCTCCCGTATTTCGTTCCTTGCCTGGGTTACCATTTCAGTTTTGGTCACGTATGATGCTCACTTGATCGAGTGAAACCATGCAGTCCTGCGACTGTAGCTGCGCAATTCATAAATCGCGGCCCTGAAGTTAAGCTCATCGTTCTGTGCAGTTGACTTCATGAGCAGTACGAGGGTGGTTCCGTGAGGTGTGGTGCCCTTATGCGTGCAGTTCGCTCGGTGCGGAGAGCCTGTGCGCGCACAAACATGGCCGACAGGAGGCGCACAAGGAGGGCGACGACAGCGAAGCCCCCACCTCCAGGAGATTGAGAAACCAAGAACTTTGCTAGCAATCTCGGCCACTAGCCCATGTTAGCAAGATTTTTAGCATTATTTTTTTGAATGTTCCCCCGGGTTCACTGTTTTGGTTTGGGTAGAAAAATGTTAAGTATAGGGCGATTCATAGTTTTCTCTTGTACATTGTGCAGCGGTTCATTTGTCCGTGCATGGCGGTTCGATCTGTTTTATTTGATGTAAAATAAAGAGAACATGCAAATAACTAGTATAGTTTGTGGTTTGTTTTTTCATGCTATAAACTCCTCGGCGCTGGTGGTGGTGCTACAACCTATGTGCAGTTCGCAGGGCTGTGTCGTGCGGTTCGCTAGGCCGTGAAGTGTGGCTCACAGGCCGGCGGTTGGCTAGGCCGTGGAGTGTGGTTCACTGGCCGGCAGCATGGAGTTCACCAAGCTGTGGAGTGCGGTTCACCAGCCCGCGCCTTTGTGGTTCATTGGGCATGTTTGTAACAACTGAAAAAACTTATAAAACCCGATTGCAGCTCAGTTGGTAAACACACGCGGTTCACTAACGGTCCACTCTCGTTTACAAAAAAATAAAAAACAACAACAAAAAACTCGTCTTGGAAACATTATATCCAACAACAGAAATCATGCAGTTCACTTGCCTGTCTGATGTAGTGCGGTTTGTCATCTAAAGTAGTGCGTTCTTCTCTCTTATGCAGTACACACATCGATTCTGGTGTCGCGAAAAACAGAGTATCCGTATTTCGGTAATTTTAAAACTGCTATTAAATCGTAAGGAATTAGAGAGTGTGTTCTACATGAAAAAGTTGCGCCTCGTCGATATCTTTCCAACGGTGTATCATTTGCATCATTTCGATGAACCGTTTGAACAAATTTACGAAAATACGTTCTCTCTCACTCAACGGCAGTTGCACCGTTTTCAAAATTAAATTAAAACCGTAATGAATCACAAAAACGTTTCAACATATGAAAGTTGAGTCTCGTCCATAGCTTTTCAACGGTATATTACACGCCTTGTTTCGACAAACGGTTAGAAAAATGGAGTGAAAACAGTACATGAAATTTGAAAAAATTCGAAAAACAGAATTCCACGATTTAGTAAATTTGAAACTAATTTTAAACCGTAACGTATTAGACAAAATAGTAGATATGAAAAAGATGCGCATCGACGATATCTTTCCAACGGTGTATCTGTTGGGGAACGTAGCATAATTCAAAAAATTTCTACGTCTTCACCAAGATCCAACTATGGATACATCTAGCAACGAGTAAGTAAGAGTGCATCTACATACCGTTATGAAGATTGCGTGCGGAAGCTTTCAACGAAGCAAGGATGAAGTAGTCGTACTCTTCACGTTCTTCGTCACCGATGATCTAGCGCCGAACGGACGGCACCTCCGTGTTCAACACACGTACGGTGCAGCAACGTCACCTCCTTCTTGATCCAGCAAGGGGGGAGGAGAAGTCGTCAGAGATCCGGCAGCACGACGGCGTGATGACGTATGCAGTGGAGATCGCAGCAGGGCTTCGCCGGGCGCCCTGCGTGGGAGTTGGGAGGTGTGACGGGAGGGGGAGAGGCGCCAGGGCTTGGGTGCGGCTGCCCTCTCCCCCCCCCCCACATATATATAGGGGCCAGGGGGTGCGCCTGGACCCCCTGCAGATCCAATCTGCAAGGGGGCGGCGGCCAGGGGGGGTTCCTTGCCCCCCAAGGCAAGTGGAGCCCCCCTCCCCCTTAGGGTTTGAACCCTAGGCGCATGGGGAGGTGGGCCCCCAAGTGGTGCGCCAGCCCTGAGGGCTGGACACTTCCCCTTGCGGCCTAGGGGCCCCACCGGGATGGGTGGCCCCACCCGGTGGACCCCCGGGGCCCCTCCGGTGGTCCCGGGACGCTCCCGGTGACCCCCGGAGATCACCCGTTGGCCGAAACTGGACTTCCTATATATCAATCTTTACCTCCGGACTATTCCGGAAATCCTCGTGACGTCCGGGATCTCATCCGGGACTCCGAACAACTTTCGGGTTTCCACGTGCATTTATCTCTACGACCCTAGCGTTACCGAACCTTAAGTGTGTAGACCCTACGGGTTCGGGAGACACGTAGACATGACCGAGACCACTCTCCGGTCAATGACCAACAGCGGGATCTGGATACCCATGTTGGTTCCCATGTGTTCCTCGATGATCTTCATCGGATGAACCACCGTGTCAAGGATTCACTTAATCTCGTATGTTATTCCCTTTGTCCAACGGTACGGTACTTGCCCGAGATTCGATCGTTGGTATTCCCGATACCTTGTTCAATCTCGTTATGACAAGTCTCTTTACTCGATCCGTAATCCATCATCCCGTGACTAACTACTTAGTCACATTGAGCTTATTATGATGATGTCTTACCGAGTGGGCCCAGAGGTACCTCTCCGTCATACGGAGTGACAACATCCCAGTCTCGGTTCGTACCAACTCAACAGACACTTTCGGAGATACCCGATGCGTACCTTTATAGCCACCCAGTTACGTTGTGACGGTTGGCACACCCAAAGTACTCCTACGGTATCCGGGAGTTGTACAACGTCATGGTCTAAGGAATAAATACTTGACACCGAAAAGCTTATGCATTACGAACTATACGATCTCGTGTTATGCTCAAGTTTGGGTCTTGTCCATCACATCATTCTCCTAATGATGTGATCCCGTTATCACTGACATCTCATGTCCATGGTCAGGAAACCGTGACCATCTGTTGATCAACGAACTGGTAACTAGAGGCCTACCAGGGACTCATTGTGGTCTGTGTATTCACAAATGTATCGCTGTTTCCGTACAATACAATTCAAGCATGAATAACAGACAATTATCATGAACAAGGAGATATAATAATAATGCTTTTATTATTGCCTCTAGGGCATATCTCGAACAGTCTCCCACTTGGACTAGAGTCAATAATCTAGTTACATTGTGATTAATCGAACACCCATAGAGTTCTGGTGTTGATCATGTTTTGCTCGTGAAAGAGGTTTAGTCAACGGGTCTGCTACATTCAGATCCGTATGCACTTTACAAATATCTATGTCTCCATCCTGAACATAATTTCGGATGGAGTTGAAACGGCGCTTGATGTGCTTGGTCTTCTTGTGAAACCTGGGCTCCTTGGTAATAGCAATAGCACCAGTGTTGTCACAGAAGAGAGTCATCGGGCTTGACGCGCTTGGAATGACTCCTAAGTCGGTGATGAACTCCTTCATCCAGACTCCTTCCTGCGCTGCTTCAGAAGCAGCTATGTACTCCGCTTCACATGTAGATGCTGCCACCACGCTTTGCTTGCAACTGCACCAGCTGACTGCCCCTCCATTCAAAATATACACGTATCCGGTTTGTGACTTAGAGTCATCCAGATCTGTGTCGAAGCTAGCATCGACGTAACCCTTTACGACGAGCTCTTCGTCACCTCCATAAACGAGAAACATATCCTTAGTCCTTTTCAGGTACTTCAGGATATTCTTGACCGCTGTCCAGTGTTCCGTACCGGGATCACTTTGGTACCTCCCTACCAAACTTATGGCAAGGTTCACATCAGGTCTGTTACACAGCATGGCATACATGATAGAACCTATTGCCGAGGCATAGGGAATGACACTCATCTTTTCTCTATCTTCTGCCGTGGTCGGCGACTGAGTCTTACTCAATCTCATACCTTGCAAAACAGGCAAGAATCCTTTCTTTGACTGATCCATATTGAACTTCTTCAATATTTTGTCAAGGTATGTACTTTGTGAAAGACCAATGAGGCGTCTCGATCTATCTCTATAGATTTTGATGCCTAATATGTAAGCAGCTTCTCCAAGGTCCTTCATTGAAAAACTTTTATTCAAGTAGGCCTTTACATTTTCCAAGAATTCTATATCATTTCCCATCAGCAATATGTCATCCACATATAATATGAGAAATGCCACAGAGCTCCCACTCACTTTCTTGTAAATACAGGCTTCTCCATAAGTCTGTATAAATCCAAACGCTTTGATCACCTCATCAAAGCGAATATTCCAACTCCGAGATGCTTGCACCAGCCCGTAAATTGAGCGCTGGAGCTTGCATACCTTGTTAGCGTTCTCTGGATCGACAAAACCTTCCGGTTGCATCATATACAACTCTTCCTTGAGGAAACCATTAAGGAATGCTGTTTTGACGTCAATTTGCCATATTTCATAATCATAGAATGCGGCAATAGCTAACATGATTCCGACTGACTTCAGCATCGCTACGGGAGAGAAAGTCTCGTCGTAGTCAATCCCTTGAACTTGTCGATAACCCTTAGCGACAAGCCGAGCCTTATAGATGGTCACATTACCATCCGCGTCTGTCTTCTTCTTAAATATCCATTTGTTTTCTATGGCGTGCCTATCATCTGGCAAGTCCACCAAAGTCCATACTTTGTTTTCATGCATGGATTCTATCTCGGATTTCATGGCTCCAAGCCATTTATTGGAATCCGGGCCCGCCATCGCTTCTTCATAGTTCGAAGGTTCACCGTTGTCTAACAACATGATTTCCAGTACAGGGTTGCCGTACCACTCTGGTGCGGAACGTGCCCTTGTGGACCTTCGAAGTTCAGTAGTAACTTGATCTGTTTCTTTATGATCATTATCATCAACTTCCTCCCTTGTCGGTGCAGGCACCTCAGGAACAGTTTCCTGTGCTGCGCTACTTTCCGGTCCAGGAGGGGTGACTATCACCTCATCAAGTTCTACTTTCCTCCCACTCACTTCTTTCGAGAGAAACTCTTTCTCCAGAAAGCATCCATTCTTGGCAACAAAGACTTTGCCTTCGGATCTGTGGTAGAAGGTGTACCCAATCGTTTCCTTTGGGTATCCTATGAAGACGCATTTTTCCGATTTGGGTTCGAGCTTTTCAGGTTGAAGTTTCTTGACATAAGCATCGCAACCCCAAACTTTCAGAAACGACAGCTTCGGTTTCTTGCCAAACCAAAGTTCATACGTAGTCGTCTCAACGGATTTCGACGGAGCCCTATTTAAAGTGAATGCGGCAGTCTCTAAAGCATAACCCCAAAAAGATAGCGGTAAATCGGTGAGGGACATCATAGATCGCACCATGTCCAACAGAGTACGATTTCGACGTTCGGACACACCGTTACGTTGAGGTGTTCCGGGCGGTGTCAATTGTGAAACAATTCCACAGCTCCTAAGGTGTGTGCCAAATTCATGACTTAAATATTCACCCCCACGATCTGATCGCAAGAACTTTATTTTTCTGTCACGTTGATTCTCAACCTCATTCTGAAATTCCTTGAACTTTTCAAAGGTCTCAGACTTGTGTTTCATCAAATAGATATACCCATATCTACTCAAGTCATCTGTGAGGGTGAGAACATAACGATAGCCTCCGCGAGCTTCAACACTCATTGGACCGCACACATCGGTATGTACGATTTCCAACAAGTTGGTTGCTCGCTCCATTGTTCCGGAGAACGGAGTCTTGGTCATCTTGCCCAAGAGGCATGGTTCGCACGTGTCAAATGATTCATAATCAAGAGACTCTAGAAGTCCATCCGAATGGAGCTTCTTCATACGTTTGACACCAATATGACCAAGGCGGCAATGCCACAAGTATGTGGGACTATCATTATCAACTTTACATCTTTTGGCATCTACACTATGAATATGTGTATTACTACGTTCGAGATCCATCAAAAATAAACCATTGACCAGCGGGGCATGACCATAAAATATATCTCTCAAATAAATAGAACAACCATTATTCTCCGATTTGAAAGAGTAGCCATCTCGCATAAGACGAGATCCAGAAACAATGTTCATGCTCAAAGCTGGTACTAAATAACAATTATTGAGGTTTAAAACTAATCCCGAGGGTAGATGTAGAGGCAGCGTGCCGACGGCGATCACATCGACCTTGGAACCATTCCCGACGCGCATCGTCACCTCATCCTTTGCCAGTCTCCGCTTATTCTGCAGCTCCTGTTTTGAGTTACAAATGTGAGCAACTGCACCGGTATCAAATACCCAGGAGCTACTACGAGCGCTGGTAAGGTACACATCAATAACAAGTATATCAAATATACCTTTGACGTTGCCGGCCTTCTTGTCTGCTAAATATTTGGGGCAGTTCCGCTTCCAATGCCCCGTTCCCTTGCACTGAAAACACTCAGTCTCAGGCTTGGGTCCATACTTTGGCTTCTTCCCGGCAACAGGCTTGCCAGGCGCGGCAACTTGCTTGCCGTCCTTCTTGAAGTTCTTCTTACCCTTGCCTTTCTTGAACTTAGTGGTTTTATTGACCATCAACACTTGATGTTCTTTCTTTCAGGAATGGACTTCTCCATCCCCTGCATATTGAAGTTCAGCACGAAGCTCTTGAAGCTTGGTGGGAGCGACTGGAGGATTATGTCAACAATTGCTTCTTCTGGGAGATTCATTCCCAGCTGAGACAAGCGATTGTGCAATCCTGAAATCTTGAGGATGTGCTCACTGACAGAACTGTTCTCCTCCATCTTACAGCTATAGAATGCGTCGGAGACATCATATCTCTCGACTCGGGCATGAGCTTGGAAAACCATTTTCAGCTCTTCGAACATCTCATATGCTCCGTGGTGCTCAAAACGTTTTTGGAGCCCCGATTCTAAACTGTAAAGCATGCCGCACTGAACCAGGGAGTAATCATCACAACGTGACTGCCAAGCGTTCATAACGTCTTGGTTTGCCGGGAGAACGGGTGCATCACCTAGCGGTGCTTCTAGGACATAGGTTCTCTTGGCAGCTATGAGGATAATCCTCAGGTTACGGACCCAATCCGTATAGTTGCTACCATCGTCTTTCAGCTTGGTTTTCTCTAGGAACGTGTTAAAGTTGAGGGAAACTGGAGCGTGGGCCATTTGATCTACAAGAGATATTGTAAAGAATTTAGACTAAGTTCATGATAATTAAGTTCATCTTAATCAAATTTTAATGAACTCCCACTCGGAATGACATCTCTCTAGTCATCTAAGTGATACACGATCCGAATCGAGTAGTCCGTGTCCGATCATCACGTGAGACGGACTAGTCATCAACGGTGAACATCTTCATGTTGATCGTATCTTCTATACGACTCGTGTTCGACCTTTCGGTCTTCCGTGTTCCGAGGCCATGTCTGTACATGCTAGGCTCGTCAAGTGAACCCTAAGTGTATCGCGTGTGTAAATCTGTCTTACACCCGTTGTATGCGAACGTTAGAACTTATCACACCCGATCATCACGTGGTGCTTCGGAGCAACGAACTTTAGCAACGGTGCACAGTTAGGGGAAACACAATACTTGAAATTTTAGTGAGATATCATCTTATTTACTACCGTCGTTCTAAGTAAACAAGATGCATAAACATGATAAACATCACATGCAATCAATTAAAGTGACATGATATGGCCAATATCATCTTGCTCCTAGGATCTCCATCTTCGGGGCACCATGATCATCTTGTCACCGGCTCGACACCATGATCTTCATCATCATGATCTTCATCATCATGATCTCCATCATCGTGTCTTGAAGAAGTCGTCACGCCAACTATTACTTCTACTACTATAGCTAACGTTTAGCAACGAAGTAAAGTAATTACATGGCGTTATTCAATGACACGCAGGTCATACAATAATTAAGACAACTCCTATGGCTCCTGCCGGTTGTCAAGTTCATCGACATGCAAGTCGTGATTCCTATTACAGAAACATGATCAATCTCATACATCACATATATCATTCATCACATCTTCGTTCTTGGCCATACCACGTCACAAAACACATGCTGCAAAAACAAGTTAGACGTCCTCTAATTGTTGTTGCAAGTTTTACGTGGCTTCTATAGGATTTCTAGCAAGAACGTTTCTTACCTACGCCAAAACCACAATGTGATTTGTCAACTTCTATTTACCCTTCATAAGGACCCTTTTCATCGAATCCGATCCGACTAAAGTAGGAGAGACAGACACCCGCCAGCCACCTTATGCATCTAGTGCATGTCTGTCGGTGGAACCAGTCTCACGTAAGCGTACGTGTAAGGTCGGTCCGGGCCGCTTCATCCCACAATACCGCCGAATCAAGATTGACTAGTAACGGCAAGATATTTGAACAAGATCATACGCCCACAACTAATTTGTGTTCTACTCGTGCAAGATGCTACGCATAAAACCTAGGCTCAGATGCCACTGTTGGGGAACGTAGCATAATTCAAAAAATTTCTACGTCTTCACCAAGATCCAACTATGGATACATCTAGCAACGAGTAAGTAAGAGTGCATCTACATACCGTTATGAAGATTGCGTGCGGAAGCTTTCAACGAAGCAAGGATGAAGTAGTCGTACTCTTCACGTTCTTCGTCACCGATGATCTAGCGCCGAACGGACGACACCTCCGTGTTCAACACACGTACGGTGCAGCAACGTTGCCTCCTTCTTGATCCAGCAAGGGGGGAGGAGAAGTCGTCAGAGATCCGGCAGCACGACGGCGTGATGACGGATGCAGTGGAGATCGCAGCAGGGCTTCGCCGGGCGCCCTGCGTGGGAGTTGGGAGGTGTGACGGGAGGGGGAGAGGCGCCAGGGCTTGTGTGCGGCTGCCCTCTCCCCCCCCCACATATATATAGGGGCCAGGGGGGTGCGCCTGGACCCCCTGCGGATCCAATCTGCAAGGGGGCGGCGGCCAGGGGGGTTCCTTGCCCCCCAAGGCAAGTGGAGCCCCCCTCCCCCTTAGGGTTTGAACCCTAGGCGCATGGGGAGGTGGGCCCCCAAGTGGTGCGCCAGCCCTGAGGGCTGGACACTTCCCCTTGCGGCCTAGGGGCCCCACCGGGATGGGTGGCCCCACCCGGTGGACCCCCGGGGCCCCTCCGGTGGTCCCGGGACGCTCCCGGTGACCCCCGGAGATCACCCGTTGGCCGAACCTGGACTTCCTATATATCAATCTTTACCTCCGGACCATTCCGGAACTCCTCGTGACGTCCGGGATCTCATCCGGGACTCCGAACAACTTTTGGGTTTCCACGTGCATTTATCTCTACGACCCTAGCGTTACCGAACCTCAAGTGTGTAGACCCTACGGGTTCGGGAGACACGTAGACATGACCGAGACCACTCTACGGTCAATGACCAATAGCGGGATCTGGATACCCATGTTGGTTCCCACGTGTTCCTCGATGATCTTCATCGGATGAACCACCGTGTCAAGGATTCACTTAATCCCGTATGTTATTCCCTTTGTCCATCGGTACGGTACTTGCCTGAGATTCGATCGTCGGTATTCGATCTCGTTATGGCAAGTCTCTTTACTCGATCTCGTTATGGCAAGTCTCTTTACTCGATCTGTAATCCATCATCCCGTGACTAACTACTTAGTCACATTGAGCTCATTATGATGATGTCTTACCGAGTGGGCCCAGAGGTACCTCTCCGTCATACGGAGTGACAACATCCCAGTCTCGGTTCGTACCAACTCAACAGACACTTTCGGAGATACCCGATGCGTACCTTTATAGCCACCCAGTTACGTTGTGACGGTTGGCACACCCAAAGTACTCCTACGGTATCCGGGAGTTGTACAACCTCATGGTCTAAGGAATAAATACTTGACACCGAAAAGCTTATGCATTACGAACTATACGATCTCGTGTTATGCTCAAGTTTGGGTCTTGTCCATCACATCATTCTCCTAATGATGTGATCCCGTTATCACTGACATCTCATGTCCATGGTCAAGAAACCGTGACCATCTGTTGATCAACGAGCTGGTAACTAGAGGCCTACCAGGGACTCATTGTGGTCTGTGTATTCACACATGTATCGCTGTTTCCGTACAATACAATTCAAGCATGAATAACAGACAATTATCATGAACAAGGAGATATAATAATAATGCTTTTATTATTGCCTCTAGGGCATATCTCCAACAGTATCATAGGTTTCATTCCGACGAGCGGTTTAGAAAAAAACTCAAAAAACGCTCGCTGCCATTATTCGGGGGCGCACCGTTTTTTAAACTGCTCTTAAACCGTGAGGAATCTCTAAAAGTGTTCAACATGGCGAAGTAGCGCATAATCCATAGCTTTTCAACGGTATATTACACGCATTGTTCCGACAAACGGTTAAAAAACTAGAGCAAAAAATATACCGAAAAAAACAACGCGTACTGTTTTTTCAACATGAAGTTCACTGGTCGCTATGTTGCAGTACATCTGCTATTGAGAATGCAGTGCCCTCGCATTATGCGTGCAGTGCGGAAGTGTTATCAAAATAGTTATTCTATTAATATTAGCAGATTAGACCGGCAGAATATATATATGTTAATAGATCTTAGGATTATAATTGTCCAACATATGGCAGTTCTTGTTAGATGTAATGTCCTCACACTGCAGAATCTAGTAAGTTTTTAAATTTTGTTTTGTTTTTTTAATGCATAAGTTAAACAACAAAGAATGAAAACAGTAGCATGGCCGTTTTTGTTATATGTAATGTCTATTGCTAACCTAATATCATCTTATATGTTAATTTTAGTTACTAAGCTTGAATATTTTGTTTTCCGATTAAGATCGATGCATATTGAGAACTTTGTGTTACTGTTTTTCTTTCCTGTGAAGTGGATCATTCATCATTGCTGATATTGCTTTAGGAAAATGGCGGCACTACCACCACCATCATGTCGACTGTGCAAGTTAAGGTGCGCCAACAACCTTGCAACTGGCACGCTGTTCGACATCTACTTCCAGCCGAGTTTTCTTCATGTGGCGGTAACAAATTATGTGAAACTTGTAACTACTTTTTTTAGTGTTATTGGCATTAATGCATTGTGTCATTTTTCTTTTTTTGCACAGACCGTCCCATGTAACGTGAGGTTAGAATTCAACAAGCTGATCGGAGACACTTTGACCTTTGAGGCTCAGGGAGGGCCTACACTATGGAGGTCTAGAAAGGATGCAATATGTCGCAGATTGGAGGAGATGGATGGGTCCATTTCCTCGCCCACATGGATATCACTGGTGGTGACTTGATCAGTTTCTCCTTAAGAGGAGAAAGACCCAAGTTGGCTGTCATTTATGTCAACACGGAGGAAGATGATGAAGATGATGAGGACCCACTTGATGAAGATGATGAGAACCCACTTGATGAAGATGATGAGGACCCACTTGATGAAGGCATCTATACTTAAAGAATGAGGTCGAGCGAGGAGGAGGTGTGCAACCTATGGGACATAATTCCCCCACATGCTCACTTTGTCGGGGTGCCATTCGTGACCCGCTTGACAAGTACCATGGTTGATCGGCTTGTCATGGTATGTTATACTTACTGTAGTAATTTGATGATATGCTTTATTTTTATACTTACAAATGCAAATTGTCCAATGATATGCTTAGTGAATCCGATGTTGTGTGGAAGCTAGCCGATGATATGCTTTAGTGTAGAGTCTGATGACATGCTTATTAGTGTACAATACAATGAGTTGTTAATAGTGTAGGTGACGCCCCCGATTTGTCCGTACACTAATCATGCATGTAAATGTGTACGACCAAGATCAGGGACTCACGGAAAGATATCACAACACAACTCTAGACACAAATAAAATAAAACAAGCTTCATATTACAAGCCAGGGGCCTCGAGGGCTCGAATACAGAAGCTCGAAAGCAACAGAGTTAGCGGAAGCAACAATATCTGAGTACAGACATAAGTTAAACAAGTTTTGCCTTAAGAAGGCTAGCACAAACATCAACGATCTAAGAGGCTAGGCCTCCTGCCTGGGACCTCCTAACTACTCCTGGTCGTCAGTTGTCTCCACGTAGTAGTAGGCTCCGTCGGGGTAGTAGTAGTAGTCGACTAGGGTGGCATGTGGCTCCAGGAATCTGCCATTTGGTTGCAACAACCAGAAAGAAGAAAGAAGGGGGGGGAAGGGGAGCAAAGCAACCGTGAGTACTCATCCAAAGTACTCGCAAGCATTAGATCTATACTAGTATGCATCAGTATCAAATGAGTAAGCTGTATAGGTGGACTGAACTGCAGAATGCCAGAAGAGGAGGGGAAAAGCCTAGCCTATCGAAGACTAGCATCTTCAAGCATCTTCTGGAAATCACCATCTTGCAATAGTAGAAGAGAATACAGAATAGCAGTTTATAATTAACAAGCATGTTGTAGTATTAACGGCCTAGAGATCCTTCCTCGACTCCCTGCGAGAAAGTAATCTCGCAGCCACAAATCCAACACATATCTCAAGTATCCATTTCTAGTTATAATAGATCAGGATATAAGACTGAATGTCCGTTACCGTGGACACGGCTATTCGAATAGATAACTTCCCTGCAGGGGTGAACCACGTTACCCTCACGCTTGATCTGTTGGGGAACGTAGTATTTTAAAATTTTCCTACGATCATGCAAGATCTATCTACCAGATGCATAGCAACGAGAGGGGAGAGTGTGTCTACGTACCCTCGTAGACCGGGAGCGGAAGCGTCAAGTGACGCGGTTGATGTTGTCGAACTTCTTCGCGATCCAACCGATCAAGCACCGAACGTACGGCACCTCCGCGTTCAGCACACGTTCAGCTTGATGACGTCCCACGAGCTCTTGATCCAGTTGAGCTTCACGGGAGAGTTTCGTCAGCATGACGGCGTGGTGACGGATATGATGTGTTCACCGGCGCAGGGCTTCTCCTAAGCGCCGCGACGGTACGACCGAGGTGTGATTCTGTGGAGGGGGGCACCGCACACGGCTAAAACAATTCAACTTGCGTGTCTTTGGGTGCCCCCCTGCCCCCGTATATAAAGGAGCAAGGGAGGTGGGGCCGGCCAACCTCTATGGTGCGGCTAGGGAGGGGACTCCTACTAGGAATAGGATTGCAATCCTATTCCTAGTAGGATTCACCGAAAGGAAGAAGGGGGGAAGGAATAGGAGAGGTGGCGCCCCCCCAATCCTAGTCCAACTAGGATTCCTAGGTGGGGGCGCCGGCCAGCCCTATGGGCTGCCTCTCTCTCACCCTTTAGGCCCACTATGGACCATCCCCTCTCGTAGGGGGTTCCGGTAACCCCTTTCGGCATTCCCGATAAATCCGAAACTTTTCCGGTATACTTCCGGTGTCCGAATATAGCCGTCCAATATATCAATCTTTATGTCTCGGACATTCCGAGACTCCTCGTCATGTCCGTGATCTCATCCGGGACTCCGAACTACCTTCGGTACTTCAATACTCAAAAACTCATAATACCGATCGTCATCAAACGTTAAGCGTGCGGACCCTACGGGTTCGAGAACTATGTAGACATGACCGAGACTCATCTCCGGTCAATAACCAATAGCGGAACCTGGATGTTCATATTGGCTCCTACATATTCTACAAAGATCTTTTATCGGTCAGAACCGCATAACAACATACGTTGTTCCTTTTGTCAAACGGTATGTTACTTGCCCGAGATTCGATCGTCGGTATCTTTATACCTAGTTCAATCTCGTTGCCGGCAAGTCTCTTTACTCGTTCCGTAACACATCATCTCGTGACTAACTCATTAGTCTTTTTGCTTGCAAGGCTTATTGTGATGTGTGTTACCGAAAGGGCCCAGAGATACCTCTCCGACACTCGGAGTGACAAATCCTAATCTTGATCTATGCCAACACCACGAATACTTTCGAAGACACCTGTAGAGCATCTTTATGATCACCCAGTTACGTTGTGACGTTTGATAGCACACAAGGTGTTCCTACGGTATTCGGGAGTTGCATAATCTCATAGTCATAGGAACATGTATAAGTCATGAAGAAAGCAATAGTAGTTAAACTAAACGATCATATTGCTATGCTAACGGATGGGTCTTGTCCATCACATCATTCTCCTAATGATGTGATCCCGTTGATCAAATGACAACTCATGTCTATGGCTAGGAAACATAACCATCTTTGATCAATGAGCTAGTCTAGTAGAGGCATACTAGGGACATACTGTTTTGTCTATGTATCCACACATGTACTAAGTTTCCGGTTAATACAATTCTAGCATGAATAAAAGATATTTATCATGATATAAGGAAATACAAATAACATCTTTATTATTGCCTCTAGGGCATATTCCTTCATGATCACCTCTGGCCGGACGCACCTTTTTGGGTCAATGTCCGGCCTTGGAAGATCAACTCGTCGCAGCCCTACCTAGGCTCAGCAGAGAGGTCCCCGCCGGTCTACATCCTAAGCAATCTGGGGTGATGGGCCACCTCCACTAGGGCGCCGACCAGGCCGTGCCGCAATGCTAAACTAGACGTCTGACAAAGCTTTGGCTGATACCATGACGCCGAGGCCCATAACTATTCTTGCGTGGCGGTTAGTGGGTAAAGGACAGAGGCCAACTCTGAACAAATACCCAAATCTGTTAGTGTATTATTGACAGAAGTGACGGCTGTCGGGACAAGTCCGGAGCTATCACCCCTCCTGGGTGATACCGCTAAACAGCCAGCCGTCACCGTAAGAACTCCCGCGGGTGCTCACCGGGCCCGCCCGCCTTTCACGAACGTCTCAAGTAAAGTCCATGTAACTGTGTGTCCAAAACATCAAGGTGGAAAACCCGAGGAATCACCCTCGGCGAATTCCACTCGATGTGTCCGTCAAGACGAACTATGAGGAATCACCCCCGAGGTTCACACTTGAGGGGTTGCACAATAGAGTCGTATCGGGAATGGAGAAAGAGGAATCACCCTCCATGACCACGACCAAATAGCTACACTACAGAGTTATCATCATGAGTGCGTTACGAGGTTTCACCCTCGGCACCCGATAGTACCTCTGCAGAGTCGAGCAACAAAGGGGGTGTGATGTGATGTGAAGTGTCGGGCTCCGGTCTTCGATCACGTTGCTCGAGTCGTCGATGATGAAGCAGGGGCAACAAGGACTGGGTGGGGGTTACTGTTGGATCACTATCCAACCTATACTAAGCAGTTTATCATGGCATGTAGGTAACAATAGCAGGTACAAAAGCATGCTATGCATCAGAATAGGATCAAACAATAAAAGTAGCAAAATCTAATGCAAGCATAAGAGGGAATGGAATGGGTGATATCGGGATGATCAAAGGGGGGGGGGCTTGCCTGGAAGCTCTGTTGAAACGGAAGTAGGGTCGTCGTCGACGTAGTCGATCACCAAGGCATCAACAGGAGTCTCGGGGTCTACCGGAGAGAAGAGGGGGGAGAAACAATAAATACATAGCATACAGTTGTAATACAGATGCACGGCATGGCAATAAGCGGTGCTAGGGGTGTTCTAACGCGGTACTACGCGATACTGATACGTCCAAAACGTATCTATAATTTCTGCTTGCTCCATGCCCTTTTTGTGTGATATTGCTATGATATTTATGCACTTCCATACACTTTTGATCATATTTGGACTAACCTACTAATGGTTGCAAAAGTGCACAATGTTCTTGTTTTACACTTTATTGTGTAGGAATTACTTGGAAATTGATAAAAACGCAAAAGGAGTAGTATTGGAGTAGGACTCTGACTTTACTGAAATCTGTCTGAGAACGTTTTTTAAAGATGGTCATGTTCCGGCCCGAAGACGATGTCAAACAGAAAAAGTCTAGTTGCGAAAGTTGTGGGGAATTTCGAGGCGATGCTTCTTGATATAAAATTCGTTCAAATCGGAGTCCGGACGGCCGAGTAAAGCCCGTTTTACTGAGGTCCAAAATCTGATGACGGGAATCCGAGAGTCTATATAAAGAGAGGAAACCTAGGTCACCAAGGGCCACGAATTTTCCTCCTCCCGAGCCGCCGTCTTGGAGGGGAGGACCAGCACCATTGCAGCACCATCTACAAGGAAGAAGGGGGGGCCAAGGGGCCGCTGCCCCCTAGGGCCGCCGCCGGCGCCTCCGTGGCTGCCGCCGGCCGTCTCCTCCTCGCGGGGCTGCACCTCTCCATCAACACCATCATCAACCTCCTCCTCACCATGTCCATGCGTGAGTAGTTTCCTCCGGGGCCGAGGGCTCGTACGTGTAGCTATGTGGTTATCTCTCTCTCCCATGATGTGATCTTCGTTGTGATCATAGGCTATGTTAATCTAGGGTGATCCCACGATGTTTCCCCTTCTTCTATGTATTGGATTGATGTACTCACTTGCCTTTATTTAGTATAATCCCCGAGACCAAGGTGACAGCGGTCTATTGGACATGGATTGGAAAAATATTTTCATGAGTGATTTCCTCTCTTGTGTGTTGATTGAAGATTGAGAGTCTCTTGGTGCTTGTCTTTGACTATCCTTTAGATATGTTGTGGTGATTGTGGGACTCTCTTTGGATGGCCGCGGTGACATTGGGAAATCCTTAGATTGAGAACTACGAACTTTGAGGTGTGCTTTTGTAGCCCTACATAATTCTCGTCCTCTCTTGACCATGAAGGAATGACCTCCGGGTGCGTCTCCATTTTATGTTTTATGGGAAATATCATGTGATTCGATTATGTTAATGTTGTTGGGAGTTGCCACTAGTGAAAGTATGATCCCTAGGCCTTGTTTCCACCATTGCAATACAATTTGTGCTCACGTTTACAACTTGTTTGCTTGCTGCACTTTTTATTACAGATTTATATTACTTTGCTTTGCCACTCCTATCATCCATATTTTACCATCTCTTCGCCGAACTAGTGCACCTATACAACTCCTAGTTGTATTAGGTGTGTTGGGGACACAAGAGACTTCTTATATCTTAGTTGCAGGGTTGCTTGAGAGAGACCATCTTCAACCTCTACTTCCCTGAGTTCGATAAACCTTAGATCATCCACTTGAGGGAAATTGCTGCTGTACTACAAACCTCTGCGCTTGGAGGCCCAACATAGTCTACAAGAGTAGAAGCGTGTGTAATCATCAAGCTATTTCTGGCGCCGTTGCCGGGGAAGTGAGTGCTTGAAGGTATATCTTTAGATCTTACAATTAAATCTTTTTGTTTCTTGTTTTTATTTTCACTAGTTTTCCTTAATGGAAAACAACAAAAATATGAGAGAGATTTATAAGCTCTACCTTAAACTTGGACATGATGTGTTCGAAGAGAAAATTAAAAAACCTTTGGAACTTTATTATTTGCACAACAATCATGATGGTGGTGATGTTATTAGTATGTTTTTATTTAATATCAATATTGCTAATGACATGGAAAGCTCTAAGCTTGGGGATGACACGTTTGATGAACATGATATTTTTAGTCCCCCAACTTTTGAGGAGAAAATTTACTTTGATGATACTATGCCTCCTATATATGATGATTACAATGATGAATATGATATTTTCAGTCCACCTACTATTGAGGATAAAATTTATTATGATTATGATATGCCTCCTAAATACGATGATTACCATGATGGTTATGATAGTCTTACTCTCACTATTCCTAATAAGAAAGATTTTGCTTATATGAAGAGTAATGACACTTTTATGCTTTTGGATCATGGAAATAATGCCTTATGTGATAGTTATATTGTTGAGTTCATCCATGATGCCACTGAAATTTATAATGAGAGAGGGAGACTTGGTTCTAAATATCTTAATAATAAGAAGTTTCCTCTCTTTATGGTGAATATTTTGAAGTTATGCTTGTTTTGCCTCGCTAGTTGCTTTGTGCTTCAATGAATTATTCTATTGCAATATTCCTATGCATAGGAAGCATGTTAGGCTTAAATGTGTTTGGTATTTGCTTCTTGATGCTCTCTTTTGTTCTTCAGCTCTTATTCCTACGAGAGCATCATTAAAGTCTTAAGCCTATCTTTATGGCTATAAAGAAAGAGCTCTAGGGAGACAACCCTTGTTATCTTTGCTTTCAGTTTTAGTGGTCTTGATGTTTGTTACTACTGTAGCAACATCATTGTATCTTTATTTTTCAGCTTTGTGCCAAGTGTAGCCTCTGATTGTAAGAAAGTTCAAAAGTTGTGACGTGCTGTCCACGAAACAGATTCTGTCCTTAGACAGAAAAAATTCGTATAAAATCACCAGATCATCTTTGTGGTCTGAATTTTTTCGACAGCGTGCTCTATACAATTGGCTTTCGGGCGTCTGTTCTGAGTTTTTTGATTTGAGTTGCAGAAGTGCCCCGAAAAAATTATTTACTACCTGCTGGTCTGTTTTTCACAGATTCTGTCATGTTTTGCCTTTCCTTCATTTTGCAAACCTTGAGCTTGCTTTTTCTTTGGAAAAACCTTTTGGCAATCTTGAGAAACAGTAGACCTTCAAGAATATCCTTATTTCCAGAAAGGAACAATTATTTTATTATGGGTACTAACCTCGCTAATCAGATTATGATGAGTTATGTATGAAGGGAGTTTTCAAGTGTGCGAGGGAAGATGATAAAAAGATTCAGGAGTTTCAAACGCTCAAGCTTGGGGATGCCCCCATGCACCCCCAAGAAATATTAAAGAAGACTCAAGCGTCTAAGCTTGGGGATGCCCCCGTGCATCCCCTTCTCCATCAACATTATCAGTTCGTCTTTCGTTCCACTATATTTTTATCACTTCATGTGTTATGTGCTATGCTTGGAGCGTCTTGCCTTTAGTTTCCTTTTTAGTTTTCTTTAGCTTTTCATAACGAGTCGGAACTCAGCTTTCTTTGTGTGGGAGAGAAACACGCTCTACTTCTACCTAGAACACAACATAGAATTTTCATGTCTATCTTTGCTGTGTATGTTCTTGGTCTTTCAATAGCTACTATCATGTTCAGCTCTTAGTATTCATGCTTATCTTTTTAAAGAGCGTTTGTTTAGTTGGTTGCTTGAACTCTCTTTAGTTATCATGCTTATCTTATTAAGAGAGTTTGCTTCTGTTGCATTGGTTGATATGTCTATGATAAAGATGTTACGTGCATAACGGTGCTTAGTAGTTCATGTTTTCTTATGGTTAGTCTCAAATAGCTGGGGGGTTCCCAATGTGTTATTGGAGTACCAACATGATTTGCTTGCCTATGATGTGGTATGGTTTAGTAATATCTTCCTTCGAGAATTTATTTTGATTGACTTGGCGTATGCTCACGCATATTTAAGACTGTAAAGAAAGTCTGTCAAGCCTTGATGATATTTAATTTCTGAGTAGTGATATAACTTCCATGCCTGATTCAATGTTGCTTTGTCGCTCTGCATGATTATGACCGTCATTGCTCTCTTAGTTGGTCGCTCCCAGTCTTTTGCTAACCTCCGCCAGTACTAAGCGGACTGACTGCTTGTGCATCCAAAATCCTTTAAACCAGTTATGCCATATGAGTCCACCATACCTTCCTATACATGGTATTTACCTGCCATTCCTAACGAAGACTTTCATGTACCATCTCGAAATTATTCAAAAAAGGCATTTCTCTTGTGTGCCTCTGTTTTAGCTCATGAGGAAGTAGTAGTTAATTCATGATCTTTTTAAGTTGGACAAGCTTCACCCCGGGATTGCATGTCTAATGTGCAAACCCATAATACGAGAAGGAACTGGCATAAAGTGCGCCCGACTCATTAAAAAATTATACAACAAACAAACCCTCCTTCACGCTTTGTTCATGAGAAATCAGAAAACTTTGGCAGTGATAAACAAAGGAGATTAAGAGGATGTGATCGTCCTCATTCGGGAGCCGTTCCTCGAAACTTGTCCAGCTCAAGAAGTGATTGAGTTATCTGCTAGCATTCATTGACGAAATATGCATATTCTAAAAAATAAAATTATTACCTTTGTTTTTAAAACCAAGAGCTCTGGTACATGTTTAGTTTTTGTTTCCGACCACGGGTTTTCAACCTTGCCAACAAAAGCCACGGTTCGAGAGTCTCCACCTTCTTTAAAGCACCAACTATTGAGAGCATGATTGTCATTCTGAGTGTAATGTGCATTGTCCCAAAGTACCATTGTCTTTTGCATGATTATGATATCGTTTATTCTGAAATCATTGTATCTAGTCGTCACTTAAACCTTGGAGGTGCCCCTGCATTTATGTTTTGCTTCACTAAAGGGGGCAAGCGAGATATCACGTTGTCATATTTGCACACCATGCTCAGTACAAATCTATTGAGTGTTTCAGTATCATATTGTAAAACTTTCAGTTCTTTGTGATTTTCTCATGAGGCAACTTAATTACTACAGATTCATTGTCTCAGTAAGCACTTGTCATGTGATTGTGAAAAGTTCTTATATGGTTAATAGCATGTCACTACAGAAATTATGCTTGTTATCATTTACTTACTCGAGGACGAGCAGGAATTAAGCTTGGGGATGTTGATACGTCCAAAACGTATCTATAATTTCTGCTTGCTCCATGCCCTTTTTGTGTGATATTGCTATGATATTTATGCACTTCCATACACTTTTGATCATATTTGGACTAACCTACTAATGGTTGCAAAAGTGCACAATGTTCTTGTTTTACACTTTATTGTGTAGGAATTACTTGGAAATTGACAAAAACGCAAAAGGAGTCGTATTGGAGTATGACTCTGACTTTCCTGAAATCTGTCTGAGAATGTTTTTTAAAGATGGTCACGTTCCGGCCCGAAGACGACGTCAAACGGAAAAAGACTAGTTCCGAAAGTTGTGGGGAATTTCGAGGCGATGCTTCTGGATATAAAATTCGTCCAAATCGGAGTCCGGACGGCCGAGTAAAGCCCGTTTTACTGAGGCCCAAAATCTAATGACGGGAATCCGAGTGTCTATATAAAGAGAGGAAACCTAGGTCACCAAGGGCCACGAATTTTCCTCCTCCCGAGCCGCCGTCTTGGAGGGGAGGACCAGCACCATTGCAGCACCATTTACAAGGAAGAAGGGGGGCCAAGGGGCAGCTGCCCCCTAGGGCCGCCGCCGCCCCGAGGGCCGCCGCCGCCGCCGCGCCCCCAAGGGCCGCCGCCGCCACCTCCGTGGCTGCCGCGGGGCTGCACCTCTCCATCAACCCCATCATCAACCTCCTCCTCACCATGTCCATGCGTGAGTAGTTTCCTCCGGGGCCGAGGGCTCGTACGTGTAGCTATGTGGTTATCTCTCTCTCCCATGATGTGATCTTCATTGTGATCATAGGCTATGTTAATCTAGGGTGATCCCACGATGTTTCCCCTTCCTCTATGTATTGGATTGATGTACTCACTTGTCTTTATTTAGTATAATCCCCGAGACCAAGGTGACAGCGGTCTATTGGACATGGATTAGAAAAATATTTTCATGAGTGATTTCCTCTCTTGTGTGTTGATTGAAGATTGAGAGTCTCTTGGTGCTTGTCTTTGACTATCCTTTAGATATGTTTTGGTGATTGTGGGACTCTCTTTGGATGGCCGCGGTGACATTGGGAAATCCTTAGATTGTGAACTACGAACTTTGAGGTGTGCTTTTGTAGCCCTACATAATTCTCGTCCTCTCTTGACCACGAAGGAATGACCTCCGGGTGCGTCTCCATTGCATGTTTTATGGGAAATATCATGTGATTCGATTATGTTAATGTTGTTGGGAGTTGCCACTAGTGAAAGTATGATCCCTAGGCCTTGTTTCCACCATTGCAATACCATTTGTGCTCACGTTTACCACTTGTTTGCTTCCTGCACTTTTTATTACATATTTATATTACTTTGCTTTGCCACTCCTATCATCAATATTTTACCATCTCTTCGTCGAACTAGTGCACCTATACAACTCCTAGTTGTATTAGGTGTGTTGGGGACACAAGAGACTTCTTGTATCTTAGTTGCAGGGTTGCTTGAGAGAGACCATCTTCAACCTCTACTTCCCTGAGTTCGATAAACCTTTGGTCATCCACTTGAGGGAAATTGCTGCTGTCCTACAAACCTCTGCGCTTGGAGGCCCAACATAGTCTACAAGAGTAGAAGCGTGTGTAGACATCAGATACCGACGAAGGGGGACAACATCCGGGAAAGCATTCCCGGTGTTAGACATTTTCTGACAAGCGAACCGGAGGGGATTGTTCCATGTTCGGTATGCCACGGATGTGTGGTGGACGAACGGACCACGTATTCTGATTCATCTCGAAATTCTGAGCAACTTTCATATATAAAACTTTTCCATCCGAGTTACGAATTATTTTATATGATTTTTCAAAGTTTTATTAATATTCTGCAATTTATTATTAATTCGAAAATAAACAAGAATTTGCTAGGTGCACCCGGTGCTGTGCACCCAGCAGTGCACCAGAAAATGACAGTGGGTCCAGGGGGGTCCCATTTGACCAGTCAACACTGACTGGTCAACAGGGTGGGGCCCCTGTCATTGAGACATCTAACTAATTACTAGTAATTAGTTAGTTTTAATTAATTAAGTAGTTTAACTAAAACAACTTAATTAAGTTAATTAATCAATTAATTAATTATTTTAATAATATATTTTTTAAATATTTTTTTAAAAGGGGGCTGGGCACTTGGGCCCGTTGGCAGTGGTCCTAGGCCAGTGGGGCGGGTTAGCGGGCGTAGGGCGCCCGAGAGGCCAAAACCCGCCCGAGGCGGGGCGATGCCGGCGGGCGCTGCACGGCCGACGGGGAGCCGGCGCCAGCAGCCACCAGCAGTGGCACGCGGCGGCCCTAGTCAATGGCGGGTGCGGCACCGCCGGAGGGGGGAGGCGCGCGCGGCAGGCGCCAGGGCGGGGGTCGGCCACAAGCGGGCAAGGGTCGGCCGGAGGTGCAGCGGGAGGTGGCTGGGGGTGCGCCGGCGTGGGGAGGCAGGCGCCGCGGCAGTGCGGCGCCGGAATGGACCCCCGGCGAGGCGAGGAGCGGAGGCGCGCGAGTGCGGCGCAGGCGGGGCGGGCACGATGGCCTGCGGCGGCTGGAGCAGCAGGCAGGGCGAGTGGCCGCCGGCGAACGAGCAAGGCATTGGCGCGCGGTTACGGGACGTGAGGGAGAGAGGGGAGACCGCGGGCTCACCGTAGTCCTGTAGGTGTGTGTGAGTCGGCTCGCGGAGGGCTCGAGGTCGCCGGATTTGGCGTCGATGGCCGGCGGAGCAGAGGAGGAAGGAGGGCTCGGGGCAGCGTCGCGGGGCGCCCGGGTCCTTGTAGCTCGTCGAAGAGGAAGACGATGACGAGGCCAGTCGGGGAGGAGGAAGGGGAGGCGACCGGTGATGGCAGCATACGGCGACGAGGACGACGAGGTCGAGGAAGTGGCGTGGCCGCGGCCTCAAGCGGGCGCCGCCGCTAGGGAAAGGGGAGGGGTGAGGAGGAGAAGGAGTGGGGGTTAGGGTTCGTGCAAGAAGGGTCGGGGGCAACCTAATAGAGCATCGGGGGCAGCTCGGATGTCGACGTGTGGCCTGTGTCCATGGCGGATGGCCGCCACGGCGGCGTGTGCTTTTGTAGCTGGAGGAAAGGGAAAACAAGGGGGGTGTTGGGTTGGGCTGTGTAGGCCTACTAGGTAGATGTGCTGGGTGGCCCAAGGGGAGGGGGATTTATTTTATTACTGTTTTGTTTTGTTTTTGTCTTTGTTTGCCTTTTCATATTTATGTTTATTTGTTTTTCTTAATTTTAGCTTTTATAAAATATAGCACTAGCCCCTAAATTAGTATTAGCAATTATGCCACTGCCACAACTATTTTGGCACTAAAATAAATTAGTTTATATTGGTTTATTATTTAAAAAGCATTTAAACAAATGTTATAGCCATTGTTATATTCCCAAGAAGGCATTTAATTACTTTACCAAGTGTTGGGTCACCACCATAATTAGTTATGGAATATTTTCCACAGTTTGAACATTTTAGTTGTGACATTTGAAAACTTTAAATTTTGACTTCAACTTAAATTGAAATTTAAACCGGACAAAATCAAAGAGAGATTTAGCAACAGTGCAACGATGACGTGGCACCATTAACTTGGGATTACTGTAGCTTAATTATCCGGGCGTTACAATAATCCATACTTATTAGTAGAATTCATGCTTATATTAGTAGAAATGTAGTACTGTGTCTTTTGATAATGTAGAAATCTATGTAGAAATATATTTGCAAGAGTATGTGCGAGGGTGTTATTAATTGATATGTTTTTCTTATTCAGAAATTGCCAAAGAGCCTCTCTGTGAGTTGTGGTATGGAGCCTGATGAAGAAGGCTCGGCTAGAATACGCCTTACCGCAAGGGGCTCCATCACCACCTGTGCGTATGGCATGGACACGGACGATCGCACACACTTTAGCTCGGTTGGGTGGAAGAGCTTCCTCGATGGCAAGAATCTTCGTGCTAGACATGCCATCCTAATTACTATCAGGAACACCCACCGCCCTGGCTTGAGGATATATATGTCGTCGATATCATCTAGAACAACATTTTTGTGTGGCTGTATGACTACCCCTAGTAGTCTTGTATATATGTGTTTTGTATGACTACCTAGTAGTGCTTATCATATATGCTACTGTATGAATCATATATGTGTGTGAGGATACATGTTGACTATATATGTGTACCTATAATGCTTAATGATATCCTATGACTACTGTATGACATAGTTACTAAGTTTTCTCTCGAAACGTTACTAAGTTCAACTCCAAAACCCCTAAACCCACCCTTTCAAAAAAAGGGCCTGCGAGCTGCTGACGGGTGGATGACTTTTGGTCCCGGTTGGTGTTATCAACCGGGACTAAAGATGGTCCTCCTGCCTGGGCGCCCTGCAGGGGCCACGTGGAGCCCCTTCTGTCTCGGTTCGTTAGCGAACCGGGACTATAGGATTTGGGCTTTAGTCCCGACCATTTAGTCCGGTTCCAGAACCGGGGCTAAAGGGCCTCTGGAACTGGGATAAAAGGATCGTTTTCTACTAGTACGCGGATGAAGAGTGTAGATCAAAAGGATCCAACCTGAAGACACACGAATGAAGAAGAACGGCGAACATATCCGAGCAAATCCACCAAAGACAGATCCACCGAAGATACAACTCCACACGCCCACCGATAATGCTAGACGCATCAAATTTAACAGAGTCATTTTGGTAAAAGAATAAAAGCCATATATTCAAGGCAAACCCCCGAAAAAATAGATTCAAGGCTAAAAGAAAAAATGGCTATGTACGAATGCATATATTAATTAATTAAGATCATTTATTATTATAAAAATAGAAATTGGTCTTCACACCTGAAAACTATAAGTTCACATCTGAAAAAACTGCACGTTACTTTATTTTCGCATTTCCCTATTTTACTTTTAAACCATCTCACTTCGGCTAAAATTGCCATGCATTGTACTCCAGCGGCAATACGGCCCATGAGCTAGCGGACATGGACTCTTTTTTTTTTTGAGAAAAGAGAGAGCCACGTGATTGTTCTATGAGGCTAGTCATAGTGGGAGTAATTAATTAGCAAGTAATAAAGCGCACTCCAAGAAACTTTTGTTTGTGTGGCATATAATTAATGAGAAGTAGTAACATAATATGTTACTGTAAAAGAAAATATAATAATGTACAGTCAGCCGGCTATAAGTATTAAACAATTATATTTATGCTGAGTTGAATAAGAAAGGAGAGGAGAGAAGGGATGCGGGCTGTAGATTAACAGCCGGCTGCAGCACGGGCTTCAAAAAACATTGCGAGAGTGTATGATGAGTCATGCAATAATAAAGTAGTATTACTTAGCAACTAGCAACTATATATGTTGGCTATTAGGTTGACTATATGTAACATGGTAACTCTATATAGCCGGTTGTTGGCTATACTATTAGGGCATCTCCAACAATTTGTTTGTTAGCTTGTTGGTAAAATATGGCATGTCATTAACAAACACATTAACATACAACAACTCCAATGGGTTGTATCTAGTTTGCCAAATAGAATGTGAGATAATAAATAAGGTGCTCTCTCATTTTACATTTGAGCTTGTGCAAGGGTGTTGGTTCATGTACATATAACCTTCCTCTCTTTCCTTATTTATTGTATTGCACATAGCCAAAAATCATTATTGGCAAAGTCTACCAACAACTATCTTACAACCATTGGAGATGCCCTTAACCATGCTCTAACATAGCACTTTTTAAGACAAGATGAGTCTATGACCTAATCAATGAAGCCATCTATGACACTGCTACTATATTACTTCGTATTATAAAAGTAGTAATTTAGACTAGTGTCATATGCATGAAAATAGTATAAGTTACTCCCCACTATGACCAGCCTAACATAGTAGAAGCAGTAGCAGTCTTCTATTCATCGTGAATCCTGATGATCTCAGCTGATGAGCTTAGGCCACCCACGTTTATGATTAGTACCTTAGGTATCATTCAAAAATACTTTCTCCGTTCCCAAATATTTATCTTTATAAATATTTCAAATGGACTACAACATACGGATGTATGTAGACATATTTTAGAGTGTAGATTCATTCATTTTGTTTTGTATGTAGCCAATTGTTGAAATATTTAGAAAGACAAATATTTGAGAACAGAGGAAGTAGTACACTATATGTAGTACAGAAAAAATGCCATGAAAAAAAAATACACATTTTCTTATAACAAAACAAGGAAATCTTAAATTTATAAATGCGACGGTAGTAAAATATGAAAAAATGCCATGTTATTTTATAAACTGCCTCTAATCAATCATAGTTTTACACCGTGGACACATAAAATATTCAACTAACATGCTACACTAATTTGAATAATGGCCTATGTCGTCTCTTCTCTCCCCTATAGATATACCATCGGACTTCGAGCTAGGTGTCCTTGGATCCAGCGCTTGGCACTATGAAGGAGCCATGACTACCCCTCTCAACACGGCCGCGTGCAGTGTGTGGTTTGGATACATGTAGTTGCATGCTCTTTCTTTTAGCGGTTGTAGTTGCATGTCGTGTTCCCTTGCAACGATAGGTGGACCATATGGGCTGGACCTGGGCCACTTTCTGTTTCTTTCACTCTGCTTACATGACCTACTAGCATCAAGTAACCGGCTCTAACAAAAGAACCAAGTAACATAGCAGGCATAAAGCCATATGGGCCATCAGTAGTATACGGTGAACTTTGCATCACAATTATATTGGGTTAAGGAAAGAGCGTGGTAAAAACTATGGAAAACTCATGTACCAGCAAAGGTGTGGATGTTCCTGTGGAGACTATCCAAACACTCAATACCAGCAAACGATATTAGAGCACATCGTCGCATGACAGATTCTAGCCAGTGTGGTATGTGTGGATCCCCGGATTCTTGGAGGCAGTCTTTACTGGAATGTAGAATGTCGAGATGTACTTGGGCTCTGGTGGATGATGAGTTGGCTCAAACCTTAGCAAAAGCTAGAGAACCAAACGCAAAACAGTGGCTCTTTACTCTCATGGATTCGTTATCACGCGATCACTTTATGAAACTTTTTGTCACCCACTTGGCGATATGGACAGCTCGTCGTAAGGCCATACATGAGGGGATATTTTAGAGTCGGGAATCCATTCAATGCTTCATCAACATGTTTGTTGAAGAGCTGGATTTGATCAAGGAAGTCCTGTGAGTTCTGCACCAAGGAACAACTGCAGCACCTATGGTGTTCATTCAGAGGCCTAAAGCCCCGGTGATAGGCTTTGCGAAAATACATGTTGATGCAGGCTGCAAGAAGGGCATCAGAAGATTGGCTGTTGTGGTGTGCAGAGATACGAATGGCGAGTTCTTTGGGGGGGGGGG
>LR738712.1:767033701-767043969 GCA_902687465.1 Secale cereale
GGTCAACTTTTGTGATTGGAGGAATTGACCGTCCAACAGTCCTGGAGATAATAGCATGTAGAGAGGCCTTCTCACTAGCGCAACACCTTAACATCCATCAGTTTGTTATTTCATCAGACGCCAAGGAGGTGGTCGGAGCTATCCATAAAGGGAGTCAAGGCAGTAATGGATCTATCGTCAGCGAGATTAGAATTTTACAAACTTCTTTTAATTGTAGTTTCATTTTGGAAGGTCGTGCCGTCAATATTGAGGCACATAGTTTAGCCAAGTTTTCTCTTTCTTTAGTCTCGGGACGCCATGTCTGTAATGGCCAATCCCACGTTCAGACTTGCATCCCACATTCTGTGGTTTTTGCTGAATAAAATCTTGGATTACCCCAAAGAAAATTATATTGGGTTAAGGTTTGTCTTTCATGAAGACTACACACGCTTACCAACAAGTACGATGAGCGCTTCTATATACATCAACCCTATAGTACCTATGATCGTTCATACCATGGACACATAATTAATATTCAGCTACCATCTACACTTGTGTGAATAATGGTTTCGATCCTCTCTCCTTTCCCCTATACATATATAACGCCCTATGTATCTTCACTGAAGTAGATAGCTAGCCAAGTCGTTCATTCATATAAGCAACAACACACATGGGTTACGGGAAGAATGGAGAGATCAGATGCAATTACATGCACATGGGAATGAGAGACATCGGAACATTAGCATGTCAGAACATTAACATATTGGGGAAGTTGCTTACAACTTAAAGCAGATGCACAGAACTTCCGCGCATTCGGTGTTCCTTGTATCCTTGTTACGCAGGGTTTTGTAGCCCAGTTGTTAGGTATTACCTTACCTACGTTCACCTGGCGGCTGGCGCACACTTGTAGGTTCTTGAAGAGGGGAGGTAGAAACAACGAGTGTATCGTCCAAGCGTTGGTGCAATAGCACGCCGGCTTTGTCATGCTCGCTATGTGGGGAGACTGCGATTCCCTGAAGTAGTTGTTCTCGTGCGCCCCAAGGTGCCGACAAGCTGGTTTGAAGATGGGGAGGGATTTTCATCAGTGGCAAGAGTAGTAACCCGGCCCGGCGAAGCAACTGTTGAATAGGTCTCACAAGGCCGCGATGCAAAGGTTCGCCTCATGGCTCGTCTTGGAGGCCCAGAATGGGGCCAACTAATTACTTAAGCAAAAAATGCCAGACATACGGGGAGGAGTATCGGAGTTAACATACTGATCCCTCTACCCCTAAAAATCCAGACTGGTCCCTCTGCGGCCGCTGGGTCGGCCCGAGCGGCGTCGGCACCGGCCGGCCTCTGCTTTTCACATCCCATGGCGGCTCCTGCGCTGGGCGGAGCAACCATGGGCAGTGCATCCAGTCGGCGGCGGGGTGGCTCGGCGATGGCGTGGGTGGTCGGTGGCGTGGTGCCCGAGCTTCGAGGCGGCGCGGGCTGGCGGCACCCACTAGGCCCAAATCTAGCCCCTTCAGGCCCCACCTGGGCATGAGCGGGCCAGCGGCGCCCGTGTCTGCGGTGTAGCTTCCTGGAGGTGGTGGTGGGGCGTCGGGAACCTAGGTGTTGGCGGTGTCGTTGGCGGCTTGCTGCAGCATGCCGACGGAGACTTTGCGGGCTAGATCTGAGCCCGGATGGCCCCGGGTGTCCTTTGTGCCTCCTGCTGTTGCGTCCGGCCGGCTACCGCGATGACGCTGGAGGCAATGGCCTCTAGCTAGTGTGATGGTGGTGGAGGTTGTTCCCTTCGGCTCGGCCGCGGTGTGGCCGCCCCTGGTTCCGTGCGCTTTCATTTTCCGTCCTCTAAGCCTCGCGATGGTGACCTCAGTGAGAGGACGTGGGTGGTGTCAAGATCGTGGCGGCACATGCTGGTGGGTGGTGAACTGGGTGGAAGGTTCCGGAGTGGTTCGGTAGTGGTTCTCTGGGGTGGGAGAAATCCTTGGCGGCTCGTTCGACTCCAACGCGGCGAGGCATGCTGGTGCTGCCACCCCCCTTGAGGGCGCCAGGTGACTCCATTGACTTCCTTCCTCCACGTGCCTGGGGAAACCGTAGGACATGTCCGGGCAACAGCGTCGTTGTCGCCACATTCCTTCCTCAAGGTGTTGCTTGGCACGAGGCGCTTCGTAGTGCTAGGTACATGGTGGGATGACTTCGGAGGGCGCATCGGCGGTGGGTCATCCACATGTCGTCGAGCTGCTATCATTGGATTTTGTTTCTCTTTTGTTCTTCTTGTTTTACCTATGGGCTTGATGTGTTGTTTGCCCTAGAAGTAGTTTCGTGTCGTCAGCTATATTAATATAGCGAGGCGCTAGCCTGTTTTGAGAGGTTGTCAGTGTCAATCCACCTTCTAGTCGATGTCATCATAGCTCCTCTCTCTATCTTCTTTGATGCTGGCAATTGTGAAATCAAATGACTGATCTTATTCTTGCGGGTCTTCAACTGTCGCTCCTGGTGATTACAAACGAACCCCACCACCCCGCCACGACCAACCACCAGCATGTCATCGCCGCATCCCGACAGCACCTCCACCCCGCAGCCGACACGAAGCATCAACGCCGGCCGCCATCCGCCGCCACGAGCTCCCCAACCCATGAACGTTCGCAGCCAACGAGAAGGGCATGCCCCACCGTCGCCGAATCAGCGCGGGCTTTGCCCGGCGGATCTCACCGGCGACGGCGAGGGGAAGAGGACGGGGATGGGGCCGGTCGAGGGGGTCGTAGCTGCCGCCCGTGTCGCCCCGGGGAGGGAGCAACGCGAGGGCCGGTCGAGGGTCGAGGGGGTCATAGCCCTAAATCCATATGAACATACGAGTATTCATATTAATATATTTTTGCAAACAAATATACTGTGGTCATAAATATGCATCGAATTATTGAGCAAATGGTAGCTTGGCACTGTGAAAAAGCCATGGCTGCACAGTTGCATGTCCTGCCCTGCTCTCCCCGCCATGATAGCTGGGCTGGTTTCTCCGTATCGTTTCATTCACTCTGCTTTCAGGACATACTAACACCAAGTATCCTATGGTATTATAACCATCCAGATTATCACAGATACACAATGAATATTCAACCAACATGTTACACTTGTCTGAATGATGGCCTTGGATCGCTCCCTTATAAATATACCCCGCCCCATCTTCACCAAAGTAAATAGCAAGCCCCGTTGCTTCATTCATACAGGCAATGACCACACATGAATAAAGGGGAAGTTGAGAGAAATAACCTATGCAAACGGGACTTGGAGTCATCAGAATATTAGCAGCAATGAGTATTTAGCCATTCCATCTTGTAAGTTCTCCATAGGTCGCATGACCCAAGTGTCTAAGAGTTAATGGACTGTCAATGACGAGAGAGGCCCCGACCCAATTCTCCGTTATATGGCCTCGTCCAGCTGCATTCTCTGGGTTCACGGTCGTGTTTCGTAGCTCCTCGACTACGACCATGTATCTCTCTGAATTATTGTGCCCAAGCATCAGCAGCTCCTACTTGATTTGGGATCTTGATAATTGGGTGGATGCCGACCGAGGTACTGAAGACTGTGCGAACCTTCTAGTGCTAATGGGATAGCTAGAATGAAAGTAGATGCCTCAACCTGCGGTCTTCTGCTGCATCGTGAGCATGCCTGGCCCTGTTCGGTTACTCTTCGTAGATGTTTGAGTTCAACAACTTAAAATCAACAACTTTGAATCGATTCGTACCGACAGATGTTTTGAGATAGTTTCCAAGTGAAAAAACATGTTCCTTCTCGACCAGTTAGAATTTATATTTCGAGTATACGACATTGTGTTAGGAATCCAAGCCCAAAACCGACCTTTATAACTATCGAGTTATGGAGTAGCGTTTGATCAGTCCAAAGCATGATGGTCACCATCCTGAGTCCATGCGCCCAGCACGGTTCTAGGACATAGAGCACATGTCGCGCTAGAGACTGATAGATAACCACATTCTGAGCATTGGTTGCACGAAGTACCTATTTGACGCATTTTGTCTCAAATAGGTGGCCATTTACACAGGAGGCAACGGCCATTCCATTTAGCTGTTTCTACTAATCCGGTTCTACAAATATTCTAGTTCAACAGGTCTTTTTCTGATGGGAAACTCTTCTAATCAGCCGGTGGAACGCATCGTTTCATCCGCCACTTCCCACGCATGATGCGTGTCACCCATGGGACCGCCCACAGTTCCTTATATTTTACCAATGATTTTTCATTCTTCATCATCTAAGAGCATCTTCAGCCGTTCGCGCCTCAGGACGTCGAAAAAACGCGTCCTAGGGGCGAGCCGGCGAGAATTTAGGCATGGGGGCGACTGCGTTCCTAGTCATTGCCCCCAGGTCGGCCCCAGGGCTAAACGAAGTCGGCGTTTTTTGACACAAACTCGTCGAATTTCATGCAAACTCGGCAACATTCATTCAAATATGTACAAAAAAACTAAATAAATAAGAACAAACACGGCCTACCTACGCCGTCCTCGCCGCGCCTCGCCGCCGCCCGGCTTCTACATGCCTAGGCACTTGTAGAAGACGGTGTAGTCTCTGCCGCCGTCGTCGTCGTCCTCGTCCTGCCACCCGCCTCCGTCCTTGCTGGAGCCCTGTCCAGGATCGCCGATGCGGGATGGCCCGGCTTCCTCCTCGTCGATGTCGAGGTAGAGGACGCCGTCCACCTCGCGGACGGGCCGGCGGTGGCGCGCCTTGTGTTCCTCAAGGGCGCGGCGCTGGCGAGCCACCTGCTCGCGGACGTAGTCCTCCCTCGCCCTCCTCATGGCCGTCTCGTCGGCGGCGGCCATGGCGAGGTGCTCCGGCTTCATCGGGAGCGGCTCCGCCTCGTTTTTCAGCCGGACGAGGCGCAAGCTACCGCCGCGGCCTTCCTCGGGGATGGTTAGGGCGCCGCTACGGGCGCGGCGCCCTAGTGGGGACTCCCCCGCCGTGTCCTGTGGCTCGGGCTTGACGGCGAAGGCCGCCGGCGAGCCGCCCGAGGAGGAGGAGGTCGTCCCGTCCGACATCCGCCGCGGCATCCACGAGCTGCCGTGGCGGCGAGAGAAGGACGGGGTGCGGGGCCGGGGTACTTGGGGCGCGGCGTGTTGCCGGCCTCGATGTAGCCGAGGACGTGCTGGAGGGTGCGGCCGGGCAACCCCCACCACTCGCGCCGCCCTTCGGCACTGTGGCGGCCGCGCGGCACGACGCCGTTGGTGGAGGTGATCAGGCCGTCGCGGCGGCGGTCGAAGTACCGCGTCCAGAAGGAGGTGTTGTCGGGGCAGTACGCCGGCCATCGCCTCTCCTCCTAATGTGGGCGATCTCTGCCCGCCGGTCCGCCCCGGCGGGAGCGGGTGGGACCGGCACGCCGCCGGTGCTCAGACGCCACGCGCCCGACACCCTCATGTCTGGGGGAGCCGGGTAGTCGGCCTCGAACAGGAGGCGTGCCTCCCACTTGTGCAGGTGGCGATGACCGAAGCCGTTCTTCGCCGCCGAGTCGCCTGGGTACCGCGCTGCCATTGCTCGTCGGCGGGGGGAGTGGCGTGTGCGAGAGAGGGGGAAGGGAGGCGAGGTGCTGCGGTCTGGCGTTCACCGGCGAGGCGGGCGGCTTTTATAGCCGGAGCTCGGGGCGGCGGGAGGAGCATGCCAGCCGACGCGTGGCGGGCGGCCGTCGCGCTGGGCGACGCGACGCTTCACTGCGCGGCATCAATGGGCATGCTGACCGGCGCGCTGCATCGCGGAAGGCGCGACATCAATGGAGGTGACGGCGCGGCAGCGCGACAGCTTTGGCATTGATTCCCGCGGGAAACGAGGCGATGTGGACGATGAAGCGGCGCGTCGCTGACAGGGCGGGTCCATCACAATTCGCGCCAAAAACGGCCCGTCAAGCGCCCCCAGGCGACCGCCAGCGCGCCGGGTTCGAGTTGGGTTCGCCGGTGTCAATTTCGGCTCAATCCGGCGGAAAACGGGCTCCTGGGGGCGCGACTGGGCAAGTTTTTCGGTGCCGGCGCCAAAAAATGGCCTAGGGGGCTGTTGGGGGCGCGGCTAGAGATGCTCTAAGAGGAAAGGAGCCAGCCACCATACTGCTACGTTCCCGCCGCAAAGGCGCTAGAAGCTGTCAGACTTCATCACCTGTTTAGCGAGGCATGCCGCCCCGGAGCCGCGTCCGCCATCGCCTGTTGTTCCACGACGATGCTGTCCTGGAGTAGCAACAGCATCCATGGTTGCCGCCTCCTCAAGCTCAGCCGCAACCGTCGGTGCCCCACAGCAACAGTTGCTGCAACATGATCTTTGTTGCAGGAAAATCTACAAATATTTCTGCAATAAAATCTTTGTTGCAAAAGTTTCGACAACATCGTCCAGGTTTTTGAAACATGGGGAATGTTACAGCGAAAACATGATGATGCAGCCATACGAGCGCAGCGATTTTTCTGTTATTTTTTGGAGCCAAGAAATATTAATTGATTAGACTTTGCATAAACCACAATAAATCATCTAATTCAGTTATTTTTTCATCAAAATGGTTGGCGGGGCTACTGCAGGAATTATCCCCGTCTCCAATCTAGTATGGACAAGGTTGTGGCATTCTCCATCCTGAGCGCGTCGCCGGCAGACATTGCCCCGGCGCTAGCAGCAGCGGCAGCTCGGCTCGGCTGTCCTGGCGGGGGATGAAGCTGCAGGAGGACGAAAAGGCTGGACCAGCAGAGAAACAGGGGAAGCAGGGCGGTCTGCGGGCGGATGCAGAGCAGCAGCCGTGCAAGGGCAAATCACTGTCGCCACGGCTGCGGTTTGCACCGGAGTTCGATGGGATTGACTGTTTCGAGACCATCGTGTGCAATTGATCTGTGAATCACGAGCTGCTCCTGGTCCAGCCGCGTGTGACTACTAATTCTCATTCTTTCCTTCCGCCGGGGTAGCAGGTCCTATCGATCTTTTCTGATCGTTTCGCTAGGGGCGGGCCATGTTGACCCCCGATTGACCAAAAATGCCCAGCCAAACTTCAAAAACTTCAAAACCGTATACATAAAAAATAGCATAAACAACAAAATAATAGACATTTTTTTATAGAAACAGATAAAACATAAATTTATAATGCCGCGCTCGTAAAATGCGAAAATTGCCATGCTACTTTATGAAAGTGCGGCGTTTCGATGCCGAGGTGCATCTGCACCCTGTGATAAAAAAAATTGTAACAAAATCAAACAAATTCAAAAAATTCTAATTTTTTGGGTGATAGATAATTTGATGCGTGAGGTCCGCTCCAAATTTCATAACATTTGGACATCTCAGCACTCGGCAATAAAGACAAAATCGGACCAAAACAGTATATGAACAGTACATATTTTTACAGACCTCCGACTTGTCTTTTTTGCTGAGAGCTGCACAGAAGTCCAAATGGTTTGAAAATTGGAGCGTACCTCACGCATCAAATTATCTATCACCCATTTTTTTTTGAATTTTTTTTGAATTTTTCTAGTACTTGTTTTGAATTTTTCGTGAGCGCAGGTGCAGATAAGCTCGGGTGCAGAAATGGATTTTCGTGATCATAAATAGCTTCATACCATGGGCACGTGCAATATTAAACTAACATGCTACACTTATATTAGTCACAAAGAAATTCATGCTACACTTATATGAATAATGACCTCTGGCATGTTTTCTCTCCCTTATATATAAATGATTTTTTCTTTTTGTGCCCCTGGTTCCTTAGCTCTACTCATTCGTCATCACGCTTTTAATTTTTTCTCAATTTTCGTCACTCCCTTACCCGAAACCCTCAGAACAGGTTACAACGGACGTTGTCGTCGCCACCGCGCGCCACCTCCCGCCGTCGCAGGTAATGCTCCTCCCCCTCCACTACACCTACCCCCTCTCGTCGCTCGCCTGCTGCCTGAACCCCAACTCCGCCGCCGCCCCCACTCCCCCTTCTGCCCCCCAACTCCGCCGCCACCCCCACTCTGATGACGGGGCCGTGGAGGGGGATGCGATGGCCGGGGTTGCCGTTGCTGGCGGCCGTGACGCGACGGCCGTGGAGTGCGATGATGAGACTAGTTGCTTTTTGATGCTATATTCATGTTGGTGTACCACTATTTTTTGATTGGGTTAATTCCAGCATCTCTAGATCGTACTATTAATTTTAGTGGTTTAGTTTTGTTGTGGTTCAGTTTAGGTTATATATATATATATATATATATATATATATATATATATATATATATATATATATATATATATATATATATATATATATATATATTTGGCACATGTGTGCCATATAAGCAAAACTGTCAAATCTCTACTTCATTCATTTTAAAGTACCACACGATCCCCCTTTCTTCGACCCACCTTTTCCCGAACGATCTTGCTGCTTCTCCCGCACATCTCGCACGCCCACCCCTGAGAAAACTACCACTTCTTCACGTCTATCACATGATTAAAATAATATTGCGCATGTGGGATTCGAACCCACACCTTCTTGGCACCAAAGCGCGCCACCACAACCAACTCACCCTTAGGTATTTGTTGCTCAAACTAAAGAAACTAATCGTTTTGATCCTTTTTTTAACAATTGTCTTACTACAAAAAAGTACAAAAAATTACCATGATTTTTCCTCGGGACAAAGTTACCATGGTATTCGCATGCAACTTATCAGGCATGTGTTGCGTCAGTTACGGTGCTATTTACATAGAACTTACCAGGTACTATGTTTCAACAACTACACCCTTTCATACTTACCATTTTGTTTTGTACACAAGTTATAAGGTCTTCCATGTGTAAAATATTATGGTACTTACACATAAGTTATCAGGATATGTGTACATCAATCTCGCCCCTGGTCAAAGTTACCATGGGGGATTGTACATGAGTTACTGGGTCTACAGTTCGTATATTATCATGGTACTTACAACTAAGAACCTGTGTGTGTTTCGGTGACTTTTTCCATAGGTCAAAAATTATCACGATGTTTTTGCGTAACTTATCACGCCTATAGCGGGTCAAAGTGGGCCATTTTTCTGTGCCAACCCACGAGCACGTGTGCCCCCTCATGACACTAAACATTATGTGGCTTTTCCGTGGCACATCATATGCTGTGTTCATCTAAGAGGCCCCGCGAGGAGAGTGTATGTTTTTAACAACTTGTTTTCCTTTGGTAAAAAGTTACCATCATGTTTATATTGTAAGTTATCGGTTACGCGGTGCTTATATTATCATGTTATTCACACAAAAATTGTCGGAGATGTTTTGAACAACTTTTTCTTGGGACAAAAGGATATCATGGTGATTCTAAGTAACCTATCAAGCCCGTAGTGCTTAAAATATCATGCTATTTACACAAAATTTATCAGGGTTATGTTTCAGCAAAATTTACCTCCACGGTCAAAACTTATCATGGTGTTTAGTTATCGCGGTGCATATGTTTTCATGCTATTTACACAGAAGATACCGGAGTATCTTTTCATGCTATTTACACAGCAAAATTTACCTCCACGGTCAAAGTTACCATGCTTTTTCTACCATAGTTATCAGATGTGCACTTCGTATATTAACATCTATTTACACATAAATTATTTGGTATCTTTTCACATTTTTATTCCCCAATGGTTAAAGTTACCATGATGTTTGTATCTAAAATATCAAGTCTATGGCGTGCATGTTATCGTGCTATTTACAGAAATTACCGACCCCGGGGATCAACAAATTTCGTCCTAATGATCAAAGTTACCACGATGCCTTCACCAAAGTTATCACGCCTTCAATGCTTATGACCATGTTACTTACACATAATGTATCGCGTGGTATACAAAAGTTATCATGTTGGTGTTGCGTTATTTATCGTGGTGATGATGGAGAAGTTACCACGGGAAAAGTTTATGTGCCAGATTTGATAGGTGAAACAAAAGTTTTTCAGTGCTAAATTATTAAAGGCAAAACATGTCAAAAACAGTATTATTCTTAGCTTGTTCAACAATGAGTGTCATAGGCGAGGTGGTTAGCTTCCTTCATTGATTACCTGCATACCAAAAATCAAATCCCAATTCAAGCATTATTTTTGCCCAAAAATCAGGAAGAAGGAAGGAGATCGCGAGGAAAGGAAGGAGATCGGAGGACGTGCGAGAAAAGAAGGATATCGCGAGGAAAGGAAGGAGATCGGAGGACGTGCGGGAAAGGAAGGAGATCGGAGGACACGCGGGAAAGGAAGGAGATCGCGAGGAAAGAAAGGAGATCGGAGGACGTGCGGGAAAGGAAGGAGGAGGGTGGCCGCAACTGACGGTGCTGGATGCGTGTGACA
>LR738712.1:767044773-767063407 GCA_902687465.1 Secale cereale
ATCAAAAAACAAAACACACATCGGAAAGCAGCTCACTTCTCAAAACACTTCTCAACTCGCGCAAAAAACAACACAAAAAGAGTAATGCGGTTCACTTCGTGATCAAAAAACAAAACACATATCGGAAAGCAGCTCACTTCTCAAAACACTTCTCAACTCGTGCAAAAAACAACACAAAAAGAGTAATGCGGTTCACTTCGTGATCAAAAAACAAAACACACATCGGAAAGCAGCTCACTTCTCAAAACACTTCTCAACGAGCTGCAGTTCGTAGCCATCCGCACGACTTTCATATTTAACTAAAAACCGTAAGGAATCTCAAAAACATTTCAACATATGAAAGTTGCGCCTCGTTCGTAGCTTTCCAACGGTATATTACACGCCTTGTTCCGACAAACGGTTAAAAACTAGAGTGAAAACAGTACCGAAAAATTTGAAAAAATTCGAAAAAAACAATTCCGCGATTTAGTAAATTCAAAACTGCTCTTAAACCGTAGCGAATTAGAAAAAATAATAGATACGAAAAAGATGCGTGGCGACGATACCTTTCCAACGGTGTATCATATGTTTCGTTCCGACGAGCGGTTCAGAAAAAACGCCAAAAAACGCTCGCTGCTATTCGTTGTGAGCCGCACGATTTTCGAAACTGCTCTTAAACCGTGATGAATTTGGAAAAGTGTTCAACATGGCGAAGATGCGTCTACTCCATAGCTTTTCAACGGTATATTATACGCATAATTCCGATAAACGGTTAGAAAAATAGAGCAAAAAAGGTAAAGAAAAAACAACACGTACAGTTTTTTCAACATGAAGTTCGCTGGTCTCTGTGGTGCGGTGCGTTTAGCTCTCCAATGCAATTTTGCAATGCAGTTCGGAGTGTTATGAGAATATTATTCTCATAATGTTATGAGAATATTATTCTCATAATGTTATGAGAATAGACCGGCTATATATATATTATGATAACACCCCTTAAGAGTCTTATTCTGATAACAATTTCGTTATTCTGCTAATACCTGCCTAAACAGACCACAGTCCACATCTCACGTCCAACCTTATCCCTAGGCCACCCTGCCCACCTAACCCACCTTCTTCCCCGCGCCGCCGGTTACCTTCCCAACTTCCTCGCCCCACCACAGAGCCCGCGCCGCCGGCTAGCCACAGCCGCCACGCCACGCCTCCCCTCCCCAACCCCATCGCGCCGCCACTCCCCCACCCCACCTCCATCGCCATCGTCCCTCCCAGCCACCAAATCCCAGTGATGGCCTCTCAGCTCATCCCCTTATCCAACACCCGCGTGGTGGCCTTCCATCGTCGTTCCTCACTGCCATGGTTCGAGCTCGCGGCCCCGTCCCTAGTCTGAGTTGCCGCACGCCTCTTGCCTTCCTCGCCGAGCAACCACCGACAACATCCACCCGTCGCCCCGTCCTCGGCCTCCCCACGGTGGAGCACCACCACGCCCGCGCCTTGGATTTATCCACCCGCATCGTTGTAGATCGGGGGAAGAGTAAGATCGAGGTCGCCGACCGCACCATCTTCCTCGGGTGCCGGGGATGCTCCATCGCGCACCCGATGTGTCCCCGATGTGGACTGTGTGGGAGCAGGGGGGTGCCACGGACTAGCCGTCCCTCTGTCGTGCCCAGCTACGACATCCACCGCCGCCGCTCCATTGTCCCTTCCTTCGCCTGCCCGTGGATGCGGCACGATTCACATATCCAACGCGCATGGATCCCACAGGAAAAACACACCGGCGAGAGAGGCCCAGGAGTCGGCTTGTCGACGGGTGATGTCTACTATGCACCCTTCTTCTTGTAGACGTTGTTGGGCCTCCAAGTGCATAGGTTTGTAGGACAGTAGCAAATTTCCCTCAAGTGGATGACCTAAGGTTTATCAATCCATGGGAGGCGTAGGATGAAGATGGTCTCTCTGAAGCAACCCTGCAACCAAATAACAAAGAGTCTCTTGTGTCCCCAACACATCAAATACAATGGTAAATTGTATAGGTGCACTAGTTCGGCGAAGAGATGGTGATACAAGTGCAATATGGATGGTAGACATAGGTTTTTGTAGTAAGAAAATATAAAAACAGCAAGGTAGCAAGTGGTAAACGTGAGCATAAACAGTGTTGCAATGATAGTAGGCAAGGCCTAGGGTTCATACTTTCACTAGTGCAAGTTCTCTCAACAAGGATAACATAATTGGATCATATTACTAGCCCTCAACATGCAACAAAGAGTCACTTCAAAGTAACTAATAGCGGAGAACAAACGAAGAGATTATGGTAGGGTACGAAACCACCTCAAAGCTATTCTTTCAGATCGATCTATTCAAGAGTCCGTAGTAACGTTCAATCTATTATAGAGTTCGTACGAGAATAACTTCTTAAGACACAAATCAATCAAAACCCTAATGTCACCTAGATACTCCATTGTCACCTCAAGTATCCGTGGGCATGATTATACGATATGCATCACACAATCTCAGAAACATCTATTCAACCAACACATAAAACTTCAAAGAGTGCCCCAAAGTTTCTATCGGAGAGTCAAGACGAAAACGTGTGCCAACCCCTATGCATAGATTCCCAAGGTCACGGAACCCGCAAGTTGATCACCAAAACATACATCAAGTGGATCACATGATATCCCATTGTCACCACAGATAAGCACGTGCAAGACATACTCAATCCGATAAGAGAACATCAAAGGGAAAACTCGATCCATTACAAGAGAGTAGAGGGGGAGAAGAAGATCAAACTAGAATAGCAAAGCTCACGATACATCAAGATCGTGTCATCTCAAGAACGCGAGAGAGAGAGAGAGAGAGAGAGAGAGAGAGAGAGAGATCAAACACATAGCTACTTGTACATACCCTCAGCCCCGAGGGTGGACTACTCCCTCCTCGTCATGGAGAGCGTCGGGATGATGAAGATGGCCACCGGAGAGGGATTCCCCCCTCTGTCATGGTGCCAAAACGACTATAGATTGGTTTTCGGTGGCTATAGAGGCTTATGGTGGCGGAACTCCTGATCTAGGTTAATTTCTGGAGGTTCCAGTATTTATAGGAATTTTTGGAGTCGGGGCCAAGTAAAGGGGAGCTACGGGCCATCCTTGAGATAGGGGGGCGCGCCCCCTGCCCAGGGCATGGGCCCCACCCTCGAGGGCAGGCCGTGGCTCTCCTGGCCCAACTCTTTTGCTTCGGGGGCTTCTTTTGGTCCAGAAAAATTCGTCAAAAATTGCCTCGTCAATTGGACTCCGTTTGATTTTCCTTTTCTGTAAAACCCTAAAATAGGAGAAAAACGGAAACTATCACTAGGTTCTGGGTTAATAGGTTAATCCCAAAAATCATATAAAAGTGTATAATAAAGCCCATAAGACATCCTAGAAGGATAATATAATAGCATGGAACAATAAAAATTATAGATACGTTGGAGACGTATCAACGGGCCACTGGATTTTCTTCAACACGGGTTCTACAGGATCCGATGACGGCGCCGGAGTGTGTCGTACACTGACGGAGTATGCAGTGCGCTCGGGCTCCTGACGCGGTTCAGTCGCAGCAGTGCTGCAGCACCTGGAGTCCCCTGCCGCCCTGCCGCCGTCTCCAGGCCGCGACGGTCCTCCCGTGACGCCCCGCCACTGGATCCAGGCCGCGCCCCCTGCAACGCCCTGCCACCAGCCGCCACGAGCCTCCTCCACCCCCTGGACAGGCCCTCCCTCCGGCCTCCTCCTCAACCGGTGTTGTGGATGGCCGGCTCATCGCCCTGCTGCCTTCTTCCTCCGGCGTCGGCCTCCGTGGTGCAGTCCGGCGTCCGTTGAACGTGCAGCTCGCTAGCTCGTTGCATGTGGTTTCGGCAGTGTAGGCAAGCAGTACACGGCCACGCCTGCGTCCAAGTGGTGCAGATTGGTTCTTGTGTCCGTGCACTTCACAGGTGTATTCGGGGAACAATAACAAACAAACTTGGTGTCCGGTGAGCTCCTTGGACATCTCCTGTATTTCGTTCCTTGCCTGGGTTACCATTTCAGTTTTGGTCACGTATGATGCTCACTTGTTCGAGTGAAACCGTGCAGTCCTGTGACTGTAGCTGCGCAATTCGTAAATCGTGGCCCTGAAGTTAAGCTCATCGTTCTGTGCAGTTGACTTCATGAGCAGTACGCGGGTGGTTCCATGAGGTGTGGTGCCCTTATGCGTGCAGTTCGCTCGTTGCGGAGAGCATGTGCGCGCACAAACATGGTCGATAGGAGGCGCACAAGGAGGGCGACGACAGCGAAGCCCCCACCTCCGGGAGATTGAGAAACCAAGAACTTTGCTAGCAATCTCGGCCACTAGCCCGTGTCAGCAAGATTTTTAGCATGTTCCCCCGGGTTCACTGTTTTGGTTTGGGTAGAAAAATGTTAAGTATAGGGCGATTCATAGTTTTCTCTTGTACATTGTGCAGCGGTTCATTTGTTCGTGCATGGCGGTTTGATCTGTTTTATTTGATGTAAAATAAAGAGAACATGCAAATAACTAGTATAGTTTGTGGTTTGTTTTTTCATGCTATAAACTCCTCGGCGCTGGTGGTCGTGCTACAACCTACGTGCAGTTCGCAGGGCTGTGTCATGCGGTTCGCTAGGCCGTGAAGTGTGGCTCACTGGCCGGCGGTTGGCTAGGCCGTGGAGTGTGGTTCACTGGCCGACAGCATGGAGTTCACCAGGCTGTGAAGTGCGGTTCACCAGCCCGCGCCTTTGTGGTTCATTGGGCATGTTTGTAACAACTGAAAAAACTTATAAAAACATATTGCAGCTAAGTTGGTAAACTCACGCGGTTCACTAATGTTCCACTCTTGTTTACAATAAAATAAAAAACAACAACAAAAAACTCGTCTTGGAAACATTACATCCAACAACAGAAATCATGAAGTTCACTTGCCTGTCTGATGCAGTGCGGTTTGTCGTCTAAAGTAGTGCGTTCTTCTCTCTTATGCAGTACACACATCGATTCTGGTGTCGCGAAAAATAAAGTATCCATATTTCGGTAATTTTAAAACTGCTATTAAATCGTAAGGAATTAGAGAGTGTGTTCTACATGAAAAAGTTGCGCCTCGTCGATATCTTTCCAACGGTGTATCATTTGCATCATTTCGATGAACGGTTTGATTTTTTTTACGAAAATACGTTCTCTGTCACTCAACGGCAGCTGCACCGTTTTCAAAATTAAATTAAAACCGTAATGAATCTCATAAACGTTTCAACATATGAAAGTTGCGCCTCGTCCATAGCTTTTCAACGATATATTACACGCCTTGTTTAGGCAAACGGTTAGAAAACTGGAGTGAAAACAGTACAGGAAATTTGAAAAAAATCGAAAAACAGAATTAAATATGAAACTGCTTTTAAACCGTAACGAATTAGACAAAATAGTAGATATGAAAAAGATGCGCGTCGACGATATCTTTCCAACGGTGTATCATAGGTTTCATTCCGACGAGCGGTTTAGAAAAAAACATAAAAAACGCCAGCTGTCATTATTCGGGGGCGCACCGTTTTTTAAACTGCTCTTAAACCGTGAGGAATCTCTAAAAGTGTTCAACATGGCGAAGTAGCGCATAATCCATAGTTTTTCAACGGTATATTACACGCTGATACGTCCAAAACGTATCTATAATTTCTGCTTGCTCCATGCCACTTTTGGGTGATATTGCTATGATATTCATACACTTCCATACACTTTTGATTATATTTGGACTAACTTACTAATCCAGTACACCCCAGTGCCAGTTTCTGTTTTCGGCTGTTTTTGTATTTCAGGTTTTCACGTTTCGAAAACTGCCCAAAAAAACCAGAAAAATTATATATAAAATCAGCGATCCGGAAACAACACTGCGTCCGAAGGGCAGCATGGGGGGGCCATAGGGGCTCCAGGCGCCCTGTGGGCGCGCCCCCCCTGGGCCGCGCCGGGGGGGCGCCTGGGCCCCCCCGAGGCTCCCCCGGTGCCCTACTTTGGCATATATTTAAAGGGTCCTCCGTAACCCTCAGAACAGGAACCCTTTTCGTGATCCCATCTCTGTTCCGCCGCCGCCGCCGCTTCCAAGATCAGGAGCACCAGGAGAACTCTTCCCGGCACCCTGCCGGAGGGGAGGATCACCACCGGGAGCTTCTCCACCACCATGGGACGCCTCCCGGATGACTCGTGAGTAGTCTCCCTTGGACCATGAGTCCATGACTAGTAGCTATGTGATGTTCTCCTCCCGTTCTTGTGCTTCAATAATTAGTCCTCGTGAGCTGCCCTACATGATCGAGGCATCTATGTAATCCTTATGCTGTTGCTATATTGAGTTTGTTGGGATCCGATGGATTATGAGATTATGTTCAGATTGATCTTGAGTAATATATTTGATTCACCTCTTTTATATTTTAGTTCATAAGTAATTCTTGCATGTTCTCCGTTGTTATTTATTGCTTTGGCCGAGTAATAGGTAGTGACTCCAAGAGGGAACGTTATGCTCGATTGTGGGTTCATGCCCCTCGATGACTAGCTTGAGTGACAGAAATATGAGTCTAGGGGATGTGCTGTTGCCACAAGGGGGAAAACAACGGTGTTTGTGCCCGCGGGTGCAAGGATTGTTTACTTTACGCAAAGTTCTTTTAATGCAGTTGTCTGTTGCATTGAGTTTACACTATGGGTGGGACTCGCAACTTAATACCAGCGAGATGTTCTGGATAGATATCTCAAGGTGGATGATTAGTAGTAGATATTGATGGATTTCGGTCTACTTACTTTGGCGTACCGCCCATGCTTTGAACCTCAACCTTTCTTGCAATGTAGTCAGCATTGGTTTGCGTTCGTGGTCCTGTCAATTGCCCAGCTGTAATTTGTTTACCTCACATAGCTGTTTTATCGTATTTCGGGAGAGAGACATCACAAGTGAACATCATGAGACTCCGGTCCATATTACCATCATTGATCTCATCCACTATTTACTTTTCGCTATTTACTTACTATTGCAAAACACTATCTATCACTACTATCATATTGCTTTTAACCCTTTGTGAATTACAAGGCCGGAGGGATTGACAACCTCTCTGTACTCGTTGGGAGCAAAGTTATTTGTATCTGTGTGCAGGTCCACGTTGATTGCTAATTGCGCCGTTAGCAATTGTCACCTACTTGTTGAACCTAGGAGTCTCTGGGGATTCGATCCTTGGCATCTTTGCTAGGGGAAAACACTTCTACTTAATGCATCTTACACCTTCCACTTGGGGTAACCAACGAGGGGTTCGAGGCCCATCAAGGAGTATTTTCTGGCGCCGTTGCCGGGGACTCCACTCTTCAGGATAGGGGAGTTGCATGCTATCTTTTACCTTTGCTTTTTAGTCTTGCTAGTTTACTTTTCATTTTTGCTTTAGTTCCTTTTATCGAAAATCACAAAAATAGTTATCTTGTTCTTTAGTTATCATTATGCCGGGTCCTTTTGTCTTTGACGAGGCAGAAGTTCTCACCTTTAAACAAAGAGGTGGGGAAAATTTGAAAGATGCTTGGTATAGAATTAATGATTCACAAAAAAGAGCCGCCAAGAAGCAACCTACTACTATCTTACTTAGAAATTTTTATGTTGGAATTACTTCTTGGAATAGGTTTATTCTAGATACTGCTATCAATGGGAATTTCCTGGAGGCCCCAGTTTGGGATTCTCTTAGTATTATTGAAAATCTTGTTGGTAGTCCCCCTGTTGTTAGCATTCGAGAGGACATCACCCTAGCTCACATTATGAAAAAACTTGAAAAAATAGAGCTAGAGATGCCAAGCACTAATAAGATGAATGAGTTGGATCGAAATATCCAAGGGAATTTGAAAAGACTTGATAGCTCCATGCGTAAAATTTTTAAAATTTTGGAGACTGTCAAATTCCATGATTCTGACTCTTCTAGGAAGGACAAGATTGAGGAAATATATGATACCTTAGGAACTACTTTCTCCTTGATCAAAACAAAAAAGGTAGAAACTCCGGCAAAGAGGGAGCCTAAGTTCGTTCACGTTCCAAAGGCTCCCCGTTCTAAAAGCAATCCACCTATTGCCAAAGGGGTTGAAACTGTAAAGACTTTGGAAAAACACCTATCGTTGATGAATTTATAAATGAATCTTCCCTTGACCTTTATCCTTTTGGTCTTCTACCTAGAAGTATCTCTATGAGGCCTTTATTTGAGAGTTTTCTTAAGACTAGTTGTATTATTGAAGAGCTTTTTGATGATCTTGATGATGGTTCAATTGATACAACTTGATCTATGCATTATGCCTAGCTTAAAGGCATAATAGAAAGCGCTTTTGGGAGGCAGCCCACATGAATAATTTTTATTTTGCTTTTGTTGTTTCTTGATGTTGTTTACTGCTGTAGCATCATCATTGTATCTTTGCTTTTCATATTTGTGCCAAGTATAGCCTCTGATTGCTAGAAAGTTCAAAAGTTGTGAGGTGCTGTCCAGGAAACAGATTCTGTCCTTGGATAGAAAAATTCGTATAAAATCACCAGCTCATCTTTTTGGTCTGAATTTTTTTGACAGCGTTCTCTATATAATTGTCCTTCGTGCGTCAGTTCTGAGTTTTTTTATTTGAGTTGCAGAAGTATCCCGAACAGGTCAATTACTGCCTGCTGTTCTGTTTTTCACAGATTCTGTCATGTTTTGCCTTACCTTCACTTTGCAAATTAAGAAATTGCTTTTTCTTTGCAAAAAACCTTTTGGCAATCTTGAGAAACAGTAGAACTTCAAGAATATCCTTATTTCCAGCAAGGTATAATTATTTTATTAAGGATACTAACCTCGCTAATCAGATTATGATGAGGTATGTATGAAGGGAGTTTTCAAGTGTGCGAGGGAAGATGATTAAAAGATTCAGGAGTGTCAAGCGCTCAAGCTTGGGGATGCCCCCGTGCACCCCCAAGAAATATTCAAGGAGACTCAAGCGTCTAAGCTTGGGGATGCCCCCGTGCATCCCCTTCTCCATCAACATTATCAGTTCGTATTTCGTTTCGCTATATTTTTATCACTTCATATGTTATGTGCTATGCTTGGAGCGTCTTGCTTTTAGTTTTCTTTTTAGTTTTTCATAACGAGTCGGAACCCAGCATTCCTTTATGTGGGAGAGAAACACGCTCCACCTCTACCTAGAACATTACATAGAATTTTCATGTCTATCTATGATGTGTGTGTTCTTTGTCTTTTAATAGCTACTATCGTGCTCTGCTCTTAGTATTCATGCTTATCTTTTCAAGAGCTTTTATTTAGTTGGTTGCTTGAACTCTCTTTAATTACCATGCTCACCTTATTAAGAGAGTTTGCTTCCGTTGCATGGGTTAATGTGTCTATGATAAAGATGCTACTTTCATGATGGTGCTTAGTAGTTCAGGTTTTCTTATGGTTAATCTCAAATAGCTGGGGGTTCCCAATGTGTTATTGGAGTACCAACTTGGTTTGTTTGCCTATGATATGGTATGGTTTAGTAATATCTTCCTTCGAGAATTTATTTTGATTGACTTGGCGTATGCTCACGCATATTCAAGACTGTCAAGAAAGTCTGTCAAGCCTTGATGATCTTTTGTTTCTAAGTAGCGATATAACTACCATGCCTGATTCAATATTGCTTTGTCGCTCTGCATGATTATGACCGTCATTGCTCTCTTAATTGGTCGCTCCCAGTCTTTTGCTAACCTCCACCTGTACTAAGCAAACTAACCATGCAATACATAGCTCATGGGAAAGTAGCCTAAAAACTATTGTGGTAAAGAATATGTTGCCTATGTATCTTATTTCTTATAAGTTGCTTGCTGAGCGGTAACCATGTTTCTGGGGACGCCATCAACTGTCACACTTTTGTTGAATATCATGTGAGTTGCTATGCATGTTCGTCTTGTCTGAAGTAAGGGTGATTTACCGTGGGTTGAATTAATATGCATATTGTTAGAGAAGAACATTGGGCCGCCAACCAAAGCCATGCATCATGGTGGAAGTTTTAGCTTGGACCTTAATCCTCAATCTCTCATGAGAATATGCTTATGCATTAAAGAGGAGTCCATCATCTATTTTCTATGTTGTCCCGGTATGGATGTCCTCAAGTTGAGATCTATCAAAAACGAGAAATCAAATGCGATTTATCTCCTTGGACCTTTGTATAGGTGGCATAGAGATACCCCTTTGTGACACTTGGTTAAAACATATGCAATGCAATGATAACCCATGGGGATCCGAGCTAATTAGGACAAGGAGCGAGCACTATTGGTATTCGATGCATGAGGCTTGCAACTTATAGGATGTTTTATGCATGACACATATGAAGTACAACTACCGTTGACACAATTGCTTCCATGTTTTCAAAATAAAAAAAAGCTCTAGCACTTAACCTTTCTTTTACCTTTATGTTGAAGCACCAACTACTGAGAGCATGATTGTCATTCTGAGTGTAATGTGCATTGTCCCAAAGTAGCATTGTCTTTTGCATGATTGTGATATCGTTTATTCTGAAATGATTGTATCTAGTCATCACTTAAACCTTGAAGGTGCCCTTGCATTTATGTTTTGCATCACTAAAGGGGGCAAGCTAGATATCACTTTATCATATTTGCACATCATGTTCATTGCAAATCTTTTTGATGTTTCAGTTTCATGTTGTAAAACTTTCAGTCATTTGTGATTTTCTCTTGAGGCAACTTAATTAATTTAGAATCATTGTCTCAGTAAGCTTTTGTCATATGACTATGAGAAAGTCCTATATGGTTAATAGCATGTCACCACAGAAATTATTCTTGTTATCATTTACCTACTCGAGGACGAGCAGGAATTAAGCTTGGGGATGTTGATACGTCCAAAACGTATCTATAATTTCTGCTTGCTCCATGCCACTTTTGGGTGATATTGCTATGATATTCATACACTTCCATACACTTTTGATCATATTTGGACTAACTTACTAATCCAGTGCACCCCAGTGCCAGTTTTTGTTTTCGGCTGTTTTTGTATTTCAGGTGTCCGGAAAAATCCAGAAAAATTATATAAAAAATCAGCGATCCGGAAACAACACTGCGTCCGAAGGGCAGCCTGGGGGGGGGCACAGGGGCTCCAGTCACCCTGTGGGCGCCCCCCCCTGGGCCGCGCCGGGGGGGCGCCTGGGCCCCCCGAGGCTCCCCCGGTGCCCTACTTTGGCATATATTTAAAGGGTCCTCCGTAACCCTCAGAACAGGAACCCTTTTCGCAATTCCATCTCTGTTCCGCCGCCGCCGCCGCTTCCAAGATCGGGAGCACCAGGAGAACTCTTCCCGGCACCCTGCCGGAGGGGAGGATCACCACCGGGAGCTTCTCCACCACCATGGACGCCTCCCGGATGACTCGTGAGTAGTCTCCCTTGGACCATGAGTCCATGACCAGTAGCTATGTGATGTTCTCCTCCCGTTCTTGTGCTTCACTAATTAGTCCTCGTGAGCTGCCCTACATGATCGAGGCATCTATGTAATCCTTATGCTGTTGCTATGTTGAGTTTGCTGGGATCCGATGGATTATGAGATTATGTTCAGATTGATCTTGAGTAATATATTTGATTCACCTCTTTTATATTTTAGTTCATAAGTAATTCTTGCATGTTCTCCGTTGTTATTTATTGCTTTGGCCGAGTAATAGGTAGTGACTCCAAGAGGGAACATTATGCTCGATTGTGGGTTCATGCCTCTCGATGACTAGCTTGAGTGACAGAAACATGAGTCTAGGGGATGTGTTGTTGCCACAAGGGGGAAAACAACGGTGCTTGTGCCCGCGGGTGCAAGGATTGTTTACTTTACGCAAAGTTCTTTTAATGCAGTTGTCTCTTGCATTTAGTTTACACTATGGGTGGGACTCGCAACTTAATACCAGCGAGATGTTCTGGATAGATATCTCAAGGTGGATGATTAGTAGTAGATATTGATGGATTTCGGTCTACTTACTTTGGCGTACCGCCCATGCTTTGAACCTCAACCTTTCTTGCAATGTAGTCAGCATTGGTTTGCGTTCGTGGTCCTGTCAATTGCCCAGCTGTAATTTGTTTACCTCACATAGCTGTTTTATCGTCTTTTGGGAGAGAGACATCACTAGTGAACATCATGAGACTCCGGTCCATATTACCATCATTGATCACATACACTATTTACTTTTCGCTATTTACTTACTATTGCAAAACACTATCTATCACTACTATCATATTGCTTTTAACCCTTTGTGAACTACAAGGCCGGAGGGATTGACAACCTCTCTGTACTCGTTGAGAGCAAAGTTATTTGTATCTGTGTGCAGGTCCACGTTGATTGCTAATTGCGCCGTTAGCAATTGACACCTACTTGTTGAACCTAGGAGTCTCTGGGATTCGATCCTTGGCATCTTTGCTAGGGGAAAACACTTCTACTTACTGCATCTTACACCTTCCACTTGGGGTAACCAACGAGGGGTTCGAGGCCCATCACACGCATTGTTTCGACAAATGGTTAAAAACTAGAGCAAAAAAGGTACCGAATAAACAACACGTACTGTTTTTTCAACATGAAGTTCACTGGTCGCTATGTTGCAGTACATCTGCTATTGAGAATGCAGTGCCCTCGCGTTATGCGTGCAATGCGGAAGTGTTATCAGAATAGTTATTCTGCTAATATTAGCAGATTAGACCGGCAGAATATATATATGTTAATAGATCTTAGGACTATAATTGTCCATCATATGGCAGTTCTTGTTAGATGTAATGTTCTCACACTGCAGAATCTAATAAGTTTTTAAATTTTGTTTTGTTTTTTTATATGCATAAGTTAAACAACAAAGAATGAAAACAATAGCATGGCCGTTTTTGTTATATGTAATGTCTATTGCTAACCTAATATCATCTTATATGTTAATTTTAGTTACTAAGCTTGAATATTCTGTTTTCCGATTAAGATCGATGCATATTGAGAACTTTGTGTTACTGTTTTTCTTTCCTGTGAAGTGGATCGATCATCATTGCTCATATTGCTTTAGGAAAATGCACTAGTAGAAAACAGGGCATTGGTCCAGCCCATTAGCCCCGGTTCAATCTAGAACCGGGACTAATGGGGGTACTGGACCCGGTTCGTTAGCCCAGGGGGCCGGCCGGGCCACGTGGGCCATTGGTCCCGGTTCATCTGGACCTATTGGTCCCGGTTGGAGCTAAAAACCGGGACCAATGGCTCTTGCTCCTGGCCCACCACTATTGGTCCCGGTTTGTTTTATGAACCGGAACCAAAGGCACCCCTTTAGTCCCGGTTTGTAGCACCAACCGGGACCAGTGAGTTGCCTATATAAACCCCCTCACTCAAGAGCAGAGCTCACTGCTCTGTTTTTTTTTCTGGCCGAGGGGGAGAGTGGTTAGTGGTGCTCTAGCTCACCTCCTATGCACACAACGTGTTCGGTGGAATGCCCGAGCCACACTAGTTAAGCTTTTCTCCTCTCGAAGCTCTATTTTCTCCGAGATTTGTCTAGGTTTAGCGGTCTGTCACGTCCCGTCCCCGTCTTCGCCGCCGTCGATCGCCCCCGCCGATCTCGTCACCGGCACCACCGTGGTGAGCCTCTTGTTATGTCCATGCTTTTCTTACTTTTATTATTGCTTTAGATAGATATTTGTCTAATTTTCTTACGTTTATTATTGCTTGTTATTATATAGTGCGATGGTTTTGATATCCGCCCACGTGGGCCCTCGTCCGGTCTACGATTCGGATGTGGTATATTATCTTTAATTTATAACTATTTGTTTTAGTGCTTATGATAGTTATGCCGACCAACCTGACATGCATAGATGTTTTATTATGTCTAGGAGGTAGTTGAACCGGAAATTCCAACCGACCCTCTTGTGGAGAGGTTAAATTTAGTTGAAGAGGAAAACATTTCGTTAAAGAAAAAATTGGAAAAAATGGAGGAGGAGAAGATGGAATTGGAGTTGCATGTTGCGGAAGTTATCGATGATCACAAGATCAAGATGGACCCTATTGTCGAGAGGTTAAATTTAGTTGAAGAAGAAACCAAATTCTTGAAGGAAAAAATAAAAAAAATTGTGGACGAGAAGATGATATTGGAGTTGCATGTTGCGGATGTCGTCGATGATCACAAGATCAAGATGGATGCAATGCGGTTGAAGATTAAAAAGATTAGAAAATATGACATTCATACCGAGACTTGGTATCATTATGCCGTTGGATCAATTGTTACCTTGGTTGCGATTATGATAGCATTTGTTTTCGTGTTGAATGTTTTACATAGTTTCGATGTGTATGGAGAGCTATATGTTGTTAGATGAGAACTATATATGTATGTACTTTGGTTTTAATGTGATGTTGAACTTTTATCCATTTGGTCACTTAATTATCTATTTATGATGTTCTGTAATGGTTTTTGACACACTTAATTATATATAAATGCATGCAGATGAACCGGCAATGGATGTACGGTGACAGACACACCTCCGAGTACATTAAGGGCGTGCGTGAGTTTCTAAATGCGGCTGAGGCAAACAAGCAGAATGGTTTTATGTGTTGTCCATGCACTAAATGTGTGAATACGATGTCTTACTCTAACCGGAAAATCCTTCACTCCCACCTGCTTTACAAGGGTTTCATGCCACACTATAATGTTTGGACGAGGCACGGAGAAATAGGGGTTATGATGGAAGACGGCGAAGAAGAAGAGTACGATGACAACTATGTGCCCCCTGAATACGGTGATGCTGCAATGGGGGGAGCTGGTGAAGATCAAGAGGAACCAGACGATGTGCCCAATGATGCTGCAACGGGTGAAGCTGCTGAAGATCAAGAGGAACCAAATGATGATCTTCGCCGGGTCATTGTCGATGCAAGGACACAATGCGAAAGTCAAAAGGAGAAGCTGAAGTTCGATCGCATGTTAGAGGATCACAAAAAAGGGTTGTACCCCAATTGCAAAGCTGGCAACACAAAGCTCGGTACCGTACTGGAATTGCTGCAGTGGAAGGCAGAGAATGCTGTGGCTGACAAAGGATTTGAGAAGCTACTGAAAATATTGAAGAAGAAGCTTCCGAAGGATAACGAATTGCCCGATAGTACATACGCAGCAAAGAAGGTCGTATGCCCTCTAGGATTGGAGGTGCAAAAGATACATGCATACCCTAATGACTGCATCCTCTACCGCGGTGCATACAACGATCTGAATGCATGCCCGGTATGCGATGCATTGCGGTATAAGATCAGACGAGATGACCCTGGTGATGTTGATGGCGAGCCCACCAGGAAGAGGGTTCCTGCGAAGGTGATGTGGTATGCTCCTATAATACCACGGTTGAAACGTTTGTTTAGAAACAGAGAGCATGCCAAGTTGATGCGATGGCACAGTGAGGACCGTAAGAAAGACGGGAAGTTGAGAGCACCCGCTGACGGGTCGCAATGGAGAAAAATCGAGAGAAAGTACTGGGAGGAGTTTGCAAAGGACGCAATGAACGTATGGTTTGCTTTAAGCGCGGATGGCATTAATCCTTTCGGGGAGCAGAGCAGCAATCACAGCACCTGGCCCGTGACTCTATGTATGTATAACCTTCCTCCTTGGATGTGCATGAAGCGGAAGTTCATTATGATGCCAGTTCTCATCCGAGGCCCTAAGCAACCCGGCAACGACATTGATGTGTACCTAAGGCCATTAGTTGAAGAACTTTTACAACTGTGGAATGGAAACGGTGTACGTGCGTGGGATGAGCACAAACAGGAGGAATTTGACCTAAAGGCGTTGCTGTTCGTGACCATCAACGATTGGCCCGCTCTCAGTAACCTTTCAGGACAGACAAACAAAGGATACCACGCATGCACGCACTGTTTAGATGACACTGAAAGTATATACCTGGACAAGTGCAGGAAGAATGTGTACCTGGGCCATCGTCGATTTCTTCCGACCAACCATCAATGTCGAAAGAAAGGCAAGCATTTCAAAGGCGAGGAAGATCACCGGAAGAAGCCCGCCATGCGTACCGGTGATCACGTACTTGCTATGGTCAATGATTTACACGTAATCTTTGGAAAGGGCCCCGGCGCACTAGCTGTTCCGAATGACGATGAGGGACACGCACCCATGTGGAAGAAGAAATCTATATTTTGGGACCTACCCTACTGGAAAGACCTAGAGGTCCGCTCTTCAATCGACGTGATGCACGTGACGATGAACCTTTGCGTGAACCTGCTAGGCTTCTTGGGCGTGTATGGAAAGACAAAAGATACAGCTGAGGCACGGGAGGACCTGCAACGTTTGCACAAAAAAGACGGCATCCCTCCAAAGCAGTATGAAGGTCCTGCCAGCTATGCTCTTACGAAAGAAGAGAAAGAAATCTTCTTTGAATGCCTTCTCAGTATGAAGGTCCCGACTGGCTTCTCGTCGAATATAAAGGGAATAATAAATATGGCAGAGAAAAAGTTCCAGAACCTAAAGTCTCATGACTGCCATGTGATTATGACGCAACTGCTTCCGGTTGCATTGAGGGGGCTTCTACCGGAAAACGTCCGATTAGCCATTATGAAGCTATGTGCATTCCTCAATGCAATCTCTCAGAAGGTGATCGATCCAGAAATCGTACCAAGGCTAAGGAGTGATGTGGCGCAATGTCTTGTCAGTTTCGAGCTTTTGTTCCCACCATCCTTCTTCAATATAATGACACACATCCTAGTTCATCTAGTCGACGAGATTGTCATTCTAGGGCCCGTATTTCTACACAATATGTTCCCCTTTGAGAGGTTCATGGGAGTCCTAAAGAAATATGTCCGTAACCGTGCAAGGCCAGAAGGAAGCATCTCCATGGGCCATCAAACAGAGGATGTCATCGGGTTTTGTGTTGACTTCATTCCTGGCCTTAATAAGATAGGTCTCCCTAAATCGCGGTACGAGGGGAGACTGACTGGAAAAGGCACGCTTGGAAGGGACTCAATAATATGCAGGGACAGATATTCTTGGTCTCAAGCACACTACACAGTTCTACAGAACTCTACATTGGTGACCCCGTATGTCGATGAACACAAGAACAGTCTGCGCTCCAAACACCCGGAGCAGTGCGACGACTGGATTACACGTGAACACATCAGGACTTTCAGCAGTTGGTTGGAAACACGTCTCAGAGGTGACAACACTGTTTGTGATGAGTTGTACTTGTTGTCCAGGGGACCATCTTCGACTGTATAGATTTACAAAAGATACGAGATAAATGGGAATACATTTTACACGATTGTCCAAGATCAAAAGAGCACCAACCAAAACAGCGGTGTCCGCTTTGATGCAACAACCGAGAGGGGAAAGGACACAATTATGGTTACATAGTGGACATATGGGAACTTGACTACGGACATGATTTTAAGGTCCCTTTGTTTAAGTGTAAATGGGTCAACCACAGTACGGAATGACAACAGTGGATCTGAAAAATCTTGGATACACTGACGAACCGTTCGTCCTAGCCAATGATGTGGCACAGGTTATCTATGTGAAGGACATGTCTACCAGACCGAGAAAAAGAAAAGATAAGGAAGCGAATACATCATACGATGAGCCAAAGCGCCACATAGTTCTTTCAGGAAAAAGGGACATCCTGGGAGTGGAGGGCAAGACAGACATGTCTGAAGATTATGAAAAGTTTCATGAAATTCCTCCCTTCAAAGTCAAGGCTGACCCAAGCATCCTGATAAACGATGAAGATTATCCATGGTTATGGCGCAATAAGCAAATGATACAAGCGAAGAAAAAGTGAAGAGTTTTTTTCCGCAACTATTATGATGATACCATGCCAACTTTGTAACAAACGAGTATGATACCATTGTCCGTTTGTACTATTCAAATTTGCACTAACAGAAAGTTTATAATTGGTTTTACCAGAAAGAATTAAAAAATAAAACAAAAAACAAAATAAAATAAATAATGCAGAAAACAAAAAAAAAACTTGCAAAAAATAAAAAATAGCAACAATAAGTATTTCAATGTAAGTAGAAACAAAATAAAATAAATAAAGCAACAAAGAAAACAAATAATTTCAAATTTAAACTATTCAAATTTGAATACTACTTGCACTAACAGAAAGTTTGTAATTGGTTTTACCAGAAAGAATTAAAAAATTAAGCAAAAAACAAAAGAAAATAAATAATGCAGAAAACAAAACAAAAAAACTTGAAAAAAATAGCAACAATAAGTATTTTTTTGTAAGTAGAAACAAAATCAAATAAATAAAGCAACAAAGAAAACAAATAAATAAAAATAGCAACAGTAAGTATTTTGTTGAAAGTAGAAACAAAACTAAAAAATAAAGCAACAAAGAAAAAAAATAAAAAAAATGCCACCTACTGGGCCCACACGGCCTGAATACGACTAGAAACCCAACCATGGGCCAGGATTCAGGCCCATAGTAAGCCCAGCAAGCCCACAGGCAAAGCAGTGTCAGTTTAGGCCCATAGCCTGCAGTTTAGAGGAGTTCGAGAGGAGAGAGGCAGCGGGGCTTATAAACTGGTGCATGCCTCTCTCAACTAGCGAGGTGGGACTAAACTTCCCACCGCACCGCAGCAAGGCCTTTAGTCCCGGTTGGTGGCAGCAACCGGGACTAAAGGGTGGCATTAGTCCCGGTTGGTGGTTGAAACCGGGACTAATAC
>LR738712.1:767071299-767103246 GCA_902687465.1 Secale cereale
AAAAAAAAAAAACAAAAACCACAACCACAGAAATGCTGACGCGTGGATGCCTTTTGGTCCCGGTTGGTACCACCAACCGGGACTAAAGCCCCTCCTGCCTGGGCTCGGTGCACAGGCCACGTGGACACCCTTCTGCCCCGGTTCTGGATTGAACCGGGACTAAAGGGTCAGAGCATTAGTACCGACCCTCTTGTCCCGGTTCTGGAACCGGGGCTAAAAGGCCCAAATGAACCGGGTCTGATGACCCTTTATCAACTAGTGATGGCGGCACTACAACCACCATCATGTCGACTGTGCAAGTTAAGGTGCGCCAACAACCTTGCAACTGGCAGGCTGTTCGACATCTACTTCCAGCCGAGTTTTCTTCTTGTGGCGGTAACAAATTATGTGAAACTTGTAACAACTATTTTTTAGTGTTATTGGCATTAATGCATTGTGTCATTTTTCTTTTTTTGCACAGTTCGTCCCATGCAATGTGAGGTTAGAATTCAACAAGCTGATCAGAGACACTGTGACCTTTGAGGCTCCGGGAGGGCCTACACTATGGAGGTCGAGAAAGGATGCAATATGTCGCAGATTGGAGGAGATGGATGGGTCTGTTTCCTCGCCCACAGGGATATCACTGGTGGTGAGTTGATCAGTTTCTCCTTAAGAGGAGAAAGACCCAAGTTGGCTGTCATTTATGTCAACACGGAGGAAGATGATGAAGATGATGAGGACCCACTTGATGAAGATGATGAGAACCCACTTGATGAAGATGATGAGGACCCACTTGATGAAGGCATCTATGCTTAAAGAATGAGGCTGAGCGAGGAGGAGGTGTGCAACCTATGGGACATAATTCCCCCACATGCTCACTTTGTCGGGGTGCCATTCGTTACCCGCTTGACAAGTACCATGGTTGATCGTCTTGTCATGGTATGTTATACTTACTGTAGTAATTTGATGATATGCTTTATTTTTATACTTACAAATGCAAATTATACAATGATATGCTTAGTGAATCGGATGTTGTGTGGAAGCTAGCCGATTATATGCTTTAGTGTAGAGTCTGATGACATGCTTATTAGTGTACAATACAATGAGTTGTTAATAGTGTAGGTGACGCCACCGATTTGTCCGTACACTAATCATGCACGCAAATGTGTACGACCAAGATCAGGGACTCACGGGAAGATATCACAACACAACTCTAGACACAAATAAAATAAAACAAGCTTCATATTACAAGCCAGGGGCCTCGAGGGCTCGAATACAGAAGCTCGAAAGCAACAGAGTTAGCGGAAGCAACAATATCTGAGTACAGACATAAGTTAAACAAGTTTTCCCTTAAGAAGGCTAGCACAAACATCAACGATCGAAGAGGCAAGGCCTCCTGCCTGGGACCTCCTAACTACTCCCGGTCGTCAGTTGTCTCCACGTAGTAGTAGGCTCCGTCAGGGTAGTAGTAGTAGTCGACTGGGGTGGCATCTGGCTCCTGGAATCCGCCATCTGGTTGCAACAACCAGAAAGAAGAAAGAAGGGGGAAAGGGGGAGCAAAGCAACCATGAGTACTCATCCAAAGTACTCGCAAGCATCAGATCTATACTAAGTATGCATCAGTATCAAATGAGTAAGCTCTATAGGTGGACTGAACTGCAGAATGCCAGAAGAGGAGGGGAAAAGCCTAGCCTATCGAAGACTAGCATCTTCAAGCATCTTCTGGAAAGCACCATCTTGCAGCAGTAGAAGAGAATACGGAATAGCAGTTTATAATTAACAAGCATGTTGTAGTATTAACGGCCTAGAGATCCTTCCTCGACTCCCTACGAGAAAGTTATCTCGCAGCCACAAATCCAACACATATCTCAAGTATCCATTTCTAGTTATCATAGATCAGGATATAAGAATGAACGTCCGTTACCGTGGACATGGCTATTCGAATAGGTAACTTCCCTGCAGGGGTGCACCACGTTACCCTCAGGCTCGATCACCTCTGGCCGGACACACCTTTCAGGGTCAATGTCCGGCCTCGGAAGATCAACACGTCCCAACCCTACCTAGGCTCAGCAGAGAGGTCCCCGCCGGTCTACATCCTAAGCACTCCGGGGTCATGGGCCATCGCCCGTTGCACTCCGGATCGTTGCGCGCAGGGCGATCCAGGCCACCTCCACTGGGGCGCCGACCAGGCCGTGCTGCAATGCTGAACTGGACGTCTGACAAAGCTTCGGCTAATACCACGACGTCGAGGCCCATAACTATTCTCGTGTGGCGGTTAGTGCGAAAAGGCCAGAGGCCAACTCAGAAAAAATACCCAAATCTGCTAGTGTATTATTGACAGAAGTGACGGCTGTCGGGACATGTCCGGAGCGATCACCCCTCCTGGGTGATACCGCTAAACAGCCAGCCGTCAACGTAAGAACTCACGTGGGTGCTCACCGGGCCCGCCCGCCTTTCACAAAGGTCTCAAGTAAAGTCCATGTAACTGTGTGTCCAAAACATCAAGGTGGAAAACCCGAGGAATCACCCTCGGCGAATTCCACTCGATGTGTCCGTCAAGGCGAACTATGAGGAATCACCCCCGAGGTTCACACTTGAGGGGTTGCACGATAGAGTCGTATCGGGAATGGAGAAAGAGGAATCACCCTCGATGACCACGACCAAATAGCTACACTACAGAGTTATCATCATGAGTGCGTTACGAGGTTTCACCCTCGGCACCCGATAGTACCTCTGCAGAGTCGAGCAACAAAGGGGGTGTGATGTGATGTGAAGTGTCGGGCTCCGGTCTTCGATCACGTTGCTCGAGTCGTCGATGATGAAGCAGGGGCAACAAGGACTGGGTGGGGGTCACTGATGGATCACTATCGAACCTATACTAAGCAGTTTAGCATGGCATGTAGGTAACAATAGCAGGTACAAAAGCAGGCTATGCATCAGAATAGGATCAAACAATAACAGTAGAAAAATCTAATGCAAGCATAAGAGAGAATGGAATGGGTGATATCGGGATGATCAAAGGGGGGGGCTTGCCTGGAAACTCTGTTGAAACGGAAGTAGGGTCGTCCTCGACGTAGTCGATCACCAAGGCATCAATAGGAGTCTCGGGGTCTACCGGAGAGAAGAGGGGGGAGAAACAATAAATACATAGCATACAGTTGTAATACAGATGCACGACATGGCAATAAGCGGTGCTAGGGGTGTTCTAACGCAGTACTACGCGATACCGACGAAGGGGGACAACATCCGGGAAAGCATTCCCGGTGTTAGACATTTTCGGACAGGCGAACCGGAGGGGTTTGTTCCATGTTCGGTATGCTAGGGATGTGTGCTGGACGAACGGACCACGTATTCCGATTCGTCTCGAAATTCTGAGCAACTTTCATATATAAAACTTTTTCATCTGAGTTACAGATTATTTTATATGATTTTTCAAAGTTTTATTAATATTCTGCAATTTATTGTTAATTCGAAAATAAACAGGAATTTGCTAGGGGCACCCGGTGCAGTGCACCCAGCAGTGCACCAGAAAATGACAGTGGGTACAGGGGGATCCCACTTGACCAGTCAACACTGACTGGTCAACAAGGGGGAGGGGCCCCTGTCATTGAGACATCTAACTAATTACTAATTAGTTAGTTTTAATTAATTAATTAGTTTAACTAAAACAACTTAATTAAGTTAATTAATCAATTAATTAATTATTTTAATAATATATTTTTTAATCTTTTTATTTAATTATTTTTTAAAGGGGGTTGGTTAGAGGGCGTAGGGCGCCCGAGAGGCCAAAACCCGCCCGAGGCGGGGCGAGGCCGGCGGGCGCTGCACGACCGACGTGGCGCCGGCGCCAGCAGCCACCAGCAGTGAGACGCGGCGGTCCCAGTCAATGGCGGTTGTGGCACCGCCGGAGGGGGGCGGCACGCGCGGCAGGCGCCGTGGCGGGGGTCGGCCACGAGCGGGCGAGGGTTGGCCGGAGGCCCATCGGGAGGTGGCTGGGGGTGCGCCGGCGCATGGACGCAGGGGCCGCGGAAGCGCGGCGCCGAAATGGACCCCCGGCGAGGCGAGGAGCGGAGGCGCGCGAGTGCGGCGCCGACGGGGCGGGTGCGATGGCCTGCGGCGGCTGGAGCAGCAGGCAGGGCGAGTGGCCGCCAGCGAACGAGCAAGGCATGGGCGCGCGGTTACGGGACGTGAGGGAGAGAGGGGAGACCGCGGGCTCACCGTAGTCCTGTAGGTGTGCGTGAGTGGGCTCGAGGTCGCCGGATTTGGCGTCGACGGCCGGCGGAGCAGAGGAGGAAGGAGGGCTCGAGGAAGCGTCGCGGGGCGCCCGGGTCCTTGTAGCTCGTCGAAGAGGAAGACGATGACGAGGCCAGTCGGGGAGGAGGAAGGGGAGGCGACCGGTGATGGCAGCGAACGGCGACGAGGACGACGGGGTTGAGGCAGTGGCATGGCCGCGGCCTCAAGCGGGCGCCGCCGGTAGGGAGAGGGGAGGGATGAGGAGGAGAGGGAGTGGGGGTTAGGGTTCGTGCGAGAAGGGTCGGGGGCGACCTAAGAGAGCATCGGGGGCAGCTCGGATGTCGACGTGTGGCCTGTGACCATGGCGGATGGCCGCCACGGCGGCGTCTGCTTCTGTAGCTGGAGGAAAGGGAAAACAAGGGGGGATGTTCAGTTGGGCTGTGTAGGCCTACTAGGTAGATGGGCTGGGTGGCCCAAGGGGAGGGGGATTTATTTTATTACTGTTTTGTTTTGTTTATTTCTTTGTTTGCCTTTTCATATTTATGTTTATTTGTTTTTCTTAATTTTAGCTTTTATAAAATATAGCACTAGCCCCTAAATTAGTATTAGCAATAATGCCACTGCCACAATTATTTTGGCACTAAAATAAATTAGTTTATATTTGTTTATTATTTAAAAAACATTTACACAAATGTTATAGCCATTGTTATATTCTCAAGAAGGCATTTAATTACTTTACAAAGTGTTGGGTCACCACCATAATTAGTTATGGAATATTTTCCACAGTTTGAACATTTTAGTTGTGAACTTTGAAAACTTTAAATTTTGACTTGAAACTTATTGAAATTTAAACCGGACGAAATCAAAGAGGGATTTAGCAACAGTGAAACGATGACATGGCACCATTAACTTGGGATTACTGTAGCTTAATTATATGGGCGTTACAAATCTCCCCCACTACAAGAAATCTCGTCTCGAGATTTAGGAGGTAGAAGGAAACAGTTCGGGGTATTCATCACGCAAGCGATCCTCGCGTTGCCAGGTGGCTTCATCTTCAGAGTGATGCGACCACTGGACCTTGAGGAACTTTATCGCCTTCTGACGTGTGCGGCGTTCAGCTTGGTTGAGAATGCGGACCGGATGCTCTTTATAGGAGAGGTCTTGTTGCAACTCGAGCACTTCATGATCCACTGCTCGGATAGGGTCCTTGAAACAGCGGCGGAGTTGTGACACGTGGAACACATCGTGAACCTGAGAAAGGTTCAACGGAAGTTCCAACTGATATGCCACTTTTCCACGTCTCTCGAGAATAGTGAATGGACCAATATAGCGAGGAGCTAGCTTGCCCTTGATACCGAAGCGGTGTGCACCCTTCATTGGTGTGACTCGAAGATAAGCCTTTTCGCTAGGTTGATAGACCATGTCTTGGTGATAACGGGCATGCTGACTTTTCTGACGTGACTGAGCAGTCTTGAGATTTTCGCGAATGACGCGAACTTGTTCTTCAGCGTGTTGGATAATATCCGGACCGAAGAGTGGACGTTCCCCAGTTTCTGACCAGTTCAGTGGGGTTCGGCACTTTCGCCCATATAACACTTCAAAGGGAGCCATCTTCAGACTATACGGGAGAGATTCCTCCCATTTCTTGCCGAAGGAAATAACACAAGCTCGAAGCATGTCTTTGAGAACTTGATTGACGCGTTCAACTTGTCCCTGCGACTGAGGGTGAAATTCAGTGCTGAAAGATAGATGAGTTCCCATTGCTTCTTGAAAACTTGCCCAGAATCTTGAAGTGAATAAGCTGCCACGGTCAGAGATGATAACCAATGGAATACCGTGGAGTGTGACAACCCTGGACATGTAGAGAGTTGCCAGCTGACTAGCAGTGATCGTTTCTTTGACGGCCAGGAAGTGTGCAACTTTAGAAAGGCGGTCAATGACGACAAGAATAGCATCATTACCTTTCCGCGATTTGGGAAAACCAGTGACAAAGTCCATTTCGACATGGTCCCATTTCCATTCAAGAATAGAGATAGGTTGTAGAGTTCCAGCAGGCCTTTGATGTTCTGCTTTGATACGACGACAAACGTCACACTCAGCAACATAACGAGCAATGTCTTGCTTCATATTTGACCACCAGAATCTCTGACGAATGTCTTGGTACATCTTGGTGCTACCCGGATGAATAGGCATAGGCGTATCATGAGTTTCTTTCATAACCTTTGGGGTCTGATCCAGGTGTTTCCTTGCACATGGCACCACTAGGCGACCTTTGAAGTACAAGGCGCCATCATCGGCAATGGTGAAGAACGAGGGCCTTCCTTTTGCGAGATAGCGTTTAATCTTCTCGACTTCAGAGTCATAATGTTGAATAGTCTTGATACTGCTCACGAGATCGGGTACGACAGCCAGGGTATTAAGGGAACCCTGGGAAATAACATGAAGATTCGTCTTCTGAAATTCTGGAGGAGGGGGAGCGAGTGCTCCGGGAGGAACAATATGGAGGTTCATCTCTCTGAATTCTTCAACAAGCGAGGTTTGAACCTTGTGAACCTGGAGGTGGTTGCAATAAGAGTTGCGGCTCAAGGCATCAGCCATTACATTAGCCTTGCCCGGTGTATAAGAAATACCCGAGTCAAAATCAGCTACAGTCTCCATCCATCTCTGCTGACGGAGGTTCAGGTCTGGCTGAGTAAACAGACTTTGGTGGTCGGTGAATATCTCGCAACGGTTACCGAGAAGTTAATGTCGCCACTGTTTGAGTGCATATATGACAGCAGAAAGCTCGAGGTCATGAACTGGATAGTTCTCTTCATGAGGGCACAACTGACGAGAGCCATAAGCAATCACCTTGCGCTCTTGCATTAGGACACAGCCCAATCCTTGACGTGAAGCATCGCAGTAAATGACGAAATCCTTCTTAGTATCTGGAGGAGCAAGCACTAGGCAGAAGTCAGCTTGTCTTTGAGTGCCTGGAAACTTTCCTGACACTTTTCTGTCCATTCGAACTTGACACCTTTGTGAAGCAGACCATTCAGGGGTTTGGCAACCTTGGAGAAGTTCTTGACAAATCGACGGCAATAGCTGGCGAGTCCGAGAAAACTTCTGACTTGTTTGACATTCTTCGGAGGAGTCCAATCAAGAATAGCCTGAACTCGCTCGGGGTTGACGGCAATACCATCCTTGGAGATAACATGCCCAAGGTAGGTTACTTCGGGAAGCCAGAACTCACACTTGGAATACTTAGCATAAAGTTGATGTTCTCGAAGCTTTTCCAGAACAATACGAAGATGTTCAACATGTTCTTCTTTGTTCTTGGAATATACAAGGATATCATCCAGATAAACCACGACAAACTTATCGAGCTATTCCATGAATATATAGTTCATTAATCGGGAGAACGTTGCTGGAGCATTGGTCAAGCCGAAAGACATGACGGTGTACTGATGGCTTCTCGCCCCTCGTTGGTTACCCCAAGTGGAAGGTTTGAGATGCAGTGTAGCGGTAGTTTTCCCTTGGCAAAGATACCAAGGATCGATTTCCCCTGAGACTCCTAGTTTCAACAAGAAGGTGTCAACTGCTAACGGCGCCAGATATTAGCAATCAACGTGGACCTGCACACAGATACAAATAACTTTGCTCCCAACGAGTACAGAGAGGTTGTCAATCCCTCCGGCCTTGTCGTTTACAAAGGGTCAAACGCAAGAGATAATAGTGATAGGTAAAACTGTAACTAGCATGTAAAAGCAGAAAGTAAATAGCGGATGTGATCAGTGATGGTAATATGGACCGGGGTCCCATGATGTTCACTAGTGATGTCTCTCTCCCAAAAGACGATAAAACAGCTATGTGAGGTAAACGAATTACAGCTGGGCAATTGACAGAATTATGTGTGCAAACCAATGCTAACTATGTTGCAAGAAAGGTAGAGGTTCAAAGCATGGGCGGTACGCCAAGGCAAGTAGACCGAAATCCATCTGCATCTACTACTAATCATCCACCTTGAGATATCTATCCAGAACATCTCGCTAGTATTAAGTTGCGAGTCCCACCCATAGTGTAAACTCAAAGCAACAGACAACTACATTAAAAGAACTTTGCGTAAAGTAAACAATCCTTGCACCCGCGGGCACAAGCACCGTTGTTTTCCCCCTTGTGGCAACAGCACATCCCCTAGACTCATGTTTCTGTCACTCAAGCTAGTCATCGAGGGGCATGAACCCACAATCAAGCATAACGTTCCCTCTTGGAGTCACTACCTACTACTTGGCCAAAGCAATAAATAACAACGGAGAACATGCAAGAATTACTTACGAACATAAATATAAAAGAGGTGAATCAAATATATTACTCAAACACAATCTGAACATAATCTCACAATCCATCGGATCCCAGCAAACTCAACATAGCAACAACATAAGGATTACATATGTGCCTCGATCATGTAGGGCAGCTCACGAGGTCTAATTAGTGAAGCACAAGAAGGGGAGGAGAACATCACATAGCTACTGGTCATGGACCCATGGTCCAAGGGAGACTACTCACAACTCATCCGGGAGGCGTCCATGGTGGTGGAGAGGCTCCCGGTGGTGATCCTCCCCTCCGGCAGGGTGCCGAGAAGATTTCTCCTGGTGGTCCCGATCTTGGAAGCGCGGCGGTGGCGGAACAGAGATGAGATCGCAAAAAAGGGTTCCGTCCTTGAGGGTTTCGGGATGCGTGTTAAATATATGCCAAAGGGGGGCATCAGCGGAGGCCTGGGGGGCCCAGGCGCCCCCCCGGCACGGCCAGGAGGGGGGCCGCGCCACCAGGGCGCCTGGAGCCCTGGTGGCCCCCCTCCGGCCCTACTTCGACCGTGTGGAAGCTTCCGGAACGCTGAATTTTTATATAATTTTTCCGGGATTTTTCTAACAGTTTTCGTGACGGGAAAACCTGAAATACAAAAACAGCAGAAAACAGAAACTAGCACTGGGGTGCACTGAGTTAATAGGTTAGTCCAAATATGATAAAAAATGTATGTAAGTGTATAAATATCATAGCAATATCACCCAAAAGAGGCATGGAGCATGCAGAAATTATAGATACGTTTTAGACGTATCAACATCCCCAAGCTTAATTCCTGCTCGTCCTCCTGTAGGTAAATGATAACAAGAATAATTTCTGTGGTGACATGCTATTAACCATATAAGGACTTTTTCATAGTCACATGACAAAAGCTTACTGAGACAATGAATCTGTAGTAATTAAGTTGCCTCATGAGAAAATCACAAAGAACTGAAAGTTTTACAATATGATACTGAAACATCAAATAGATTTGTAATGAGCATGGTGTGCAAATATGATAAAGTGATATCTCGCTTGCCCCCTTTAGTGAAGCAAAACATAAATGCAGGGGCACCTCCAAGGTTTAAGTGATGACTAGATACAATGATTTCAGAATAAACGATAGCACAATCATGCAAAAGACAATGCTACTTTGGGATAATGCACATTACACTCAGAATGACAATCATGCTCTTAATAGTTGGTGCTTTAAAAGAAGGCGGAGACTCTCGAACCGTGGCTTTTGTTGGCAAGGTTGAAAACCCGTGGTCGGAAACAAAGACAAAGCATGTACCAGAGCTCTTGGTTTTAAAAACAGAAGTAATAATTTTTTTTAGATTATGGATGTTCCGTCAACGAATGCTAGCAGACAACTCAATCACTTCTTGAGATGGACAAGTTTCGAGGAACGGCTCCCGAATGAGGACGATCACATCCTCTTAATCTCCTTTGTTTATCACTGCCAAAGTTTTCTGATTTCTCATGAACAAAGCGTGAAGGAGGGTTTGTTTGTTATATTAATTTTGAGCCGGGCGCACTCTTTGCCAGTTCCTTCTCGTATTATGGGTTTGCACATTAGACATGCAATCCCGGGGTGAAGCTTGTCCAACTTAAAAAGATCATGAATTAACTACTACTTCCTCATGAACTAAAACAGAGGCACAAAATAGGAATGCTTTTTTTTTGAATAATTTCGAGATGGTACATGAAAGTCTCCGTTAGGAATGGCAGGTAAATACCATGTATAGGAAGGTATGGTGGACTCATATGGCATAACTGGTTTAAAAGAATTTGGATGCACAAGCAGTCAGTCCGCTTAGTACAGGTGGAGGTTAGCAAAAGAATCAGGCATGGAAGTTATATAGCTACTCAGAAATTAAAGATCATCAAGGCTTGACAGACTTTCTTTATAGTCTTAAATATGCGTGAGCATACGCCAAGTCAATCAAAGTAAATTCTTGAAGGAAGATATTACTAAACCATACCACATCATAGGCAAACAAATCATGTTGGTACTCCAATAACACATTGGGAACCCCCAGCTATTTGAGGCTAACCATAAGAAAACATGAACTACTAAGCACCATTATGCACGTAGCATTTTTATCATAGACATATCGACCAATGCAACAGAAGCAAACTCTCTTAATAAGATAAGCATGATAACTAAAGAGAGTTCAAGCGACCAACTAAACAAAAGCTTTTTAAAAAGATAAGCATGAAAACTAAAAGCTGAACATGATAGTAGCTATTGAAAGACCAAGAACATACACAACAAAGATAAACATGAAAATTCTATGTTGTGTTCTAGGTTGAAGTGGAGCGTGTCTCTCTCCCACACAAAGAAAGCTGAGTTCCAACTCGTTATGAAAAGCTAAAGAAAACTAAAAAGCAAAACTAAAAGCAAGACGCTCCAAGCATAGCACATAACACATGAAGTGATAAAAATATAGTGGAACGAAAGACGAACTGATAATGTTGATGGAGAAGGGGATGCACGGGGGCATCCCCAAGCTTAGACGCTTGAGTCTCCTTGAATATTTCTTGGGGGTGCATGGCGGCATCCCCAAGCTTGAGCGCTTGACACTCCTGAATCTTTTTATCATCTTCCCTCGCTCACTTGAAAACTCCCTTCATACATAACTCATCATAATCTAATTAGCGAGGTTAGTACCCTTAATAGAATAATTGTTCCTTGCTGGAAATAAGGATATTCTTGAAGGTCTACTGTTTCTCAAGATTGCCAAAAGGTTTTTGCAAAGAAAAAAGCAAGCTCAAGGTTTGCAAAATGAAGGAAAGGCAAAACAGGACAGAATCTGTGAAAAACAGAACAGCAGGTAGTAAATGATTTTTTCGGGGCACTTCTGCAACTCTAATCAAAAAACTCAGAACAGACGCACGAAAGACAATTGTATAGAGCACGCTGTCGAAAAAATTCAGACCAAAAAGATGATCTGGTGATTTTATACGAATTTTTCTATCCAAGGACAGAATCTGTTTCCTGGACAGCACGTCACAACTTTTGAACTTTCTTGCAATCAGAGGCTACACTTGGCACAAAGTTGAAAAGCAAAGATACAATGATGATGCTACTGTAGTAACAACATCAAGACACAACAAAAGCAAAATAAAATTTTATTCATGTGGGCTGCCTCCCAAAAGCGCTTTCTTTTATGCCTTTAAGCTAGGCATAATGCAAAGAGATCAAGTTTTATCAAGAGTAAAAGAATAGCTAGCCCGTATAACGGACTCAAAAGGTAACTTAATCTTCTTTCTAGGGAAGTGTTCCATCCCTTTCTTGAGAGGAAATTGAATTTTATATTCCCCTCTTTCATGTCAATGATAGCACCAACGGTGCGTAGAAAAGGACGTCCCAAAATAATTGGACAAGAAGGTTCACATTCAATATCCATAATAGTAAAATCAACGGGAACGTAATTGTCATTGACAATGATAAGAACATCGTCGATCCTCCCCCAAAGGTTTCTTTATGGAAGAATCAACAAGACGAACACCAAAAGAACAATAATCAAAAGGTTTCAATTTAAGCATATCATATATTCTTTTGGGCATAACGGAGGTACTAGCTCCAACATCACATAAAGCATAGCAAGAGAAGTTATTCAACTTAATTTTAATCATAGGATCCCAACAATTTCTAGCTTTCTAGGTATGGAGGCTTCTACTCTAAGTTTCTCCTCCCTAGCTTTGATGAGAGCATTAGTGATATGCTCTGTGAAGGCAAGGTTAAGCGTGCTAGTGTGGGGATCTTTAGCCATTCTTTGTAGAAAGGTGACAACTTCCGAGATACTACAATTATCAAAATCAATTTTATCATTATTGAGCAGAATTGTAGTGTCATCTTCTTTGTTTGAATTGCTCTCTATTATAAGAGTTTGAACGTCTTCCCAAGTTTGGGGAAGCATAGGAGCAACTTTAAACTGAGGCTCATACTCTTTTCCTGGAAGACCATGCCATGGGCATAACTCTCCGTTAAGACTAATATAATCACAAGGTTTATTACTTTTGTAGATTCCGACAGTGGTGATTGGCGTGATGGAAGAAGGGGTGTACTCCTCCCATTTAGTGTTTTTGGTGGAACCCATAGCAGCAAGCAAGCAAAATAACTATTTTTGTAATTTTCGATAAAAGATACTAAAGCAAAAACTGAAAGGTAAACTAACAAGACTAAAAGCAAAGGTAAAAGATAGCGTGCAACTCCCCTATTTTGAAGAGTGGAATCCCCGGCGACGGCGCCAGAAAACTTTGCTTGATGGCTTCTCGCCCCTCATTGGTTACCCCAAGTGGAAGGTTTGAGATGAAGGGTAGCGGTAGTTTTCCCTTGGCAAAGATACCAAGGATCGATTTCCCCTGAGACTCCTAGTTTCAACAAGAAGGTGTCAACTGCTAACGGCGCCAGATATTAGCAATCAACGTGGACCTGCACACAGATACAAATAACTTTGCTCCCAACAAGTACATAGAGGTTGTCAATCCCTCCGGCCTTGTCGTTTACAAAGGGTCAAACGCAAGAGATAATAGTGATAGGTAAAACTGTAACTAGCATGTAAAAGCAAAAAGTAAATAGCGGATGTGATCAGTGATGGTAATATGGACCGGGGTCCCATGATGTTCACTAGTGATGTCTCTCTCCCAAAAGACGATAAAACAGCTATGTGAGGTAAACGAATTACAGCTGGGCAATAGACAGAATTATGTGCGCAAACCAATGCTAACTATGTTGCAAGAAAGGTAGAGGTTCAAAGCATGGGCGGTACGCCAAGGCAAGTAGACCAAAATCCATCTGCATCTACTACTAATCATCCACCTTGAGATATCTATCCTGAACATCTCGCTGGTATTAAGTTGCGAGTCCCACCCATAGTGTAAACTCAAAGCAACAGACAACTGCATTAAAAGAACTTTGCATAAAGTAAACAATCCTTGCACCCGCGGGCACAAGCGCCGTTGTTTTCCCCCTTGTGGCAACAACACATCCCCTAGACTCATGTTTCTGTCACTCAAGCTAGTCATCGAGGGGCATGAACCCACAACCAAGCATAACGTTCCCTCTTGGAGTCACTACCTACTACTTGGCCAAAGCAATAAATAACAACGGAGAACATGCAAGAATTACTTACGAACATAAATATAAAAGAGGTGAATCAAATATATTACTCAAAAACAATCTGAACATAATCTCACAATCCATCGGATCCCAGCAAACTCAACATAGCAACAGCATAAGGATTACATATGTGCCTCGATCATGTAGGGCAGCTCACGAGGTCTAATTAGTGAAGCACAAGAAGGGGAGGAGAACATCACATAGCTACTGGTCATGGACCCATGGTCCAAGGGAGACTACTCACAACTCATCCGGGAGGCGTCCATGGTGGTGGAGATGCTCCCGGTGGTGATCCTCCCCTCCGGCAGGGTGCCGGGAAGAGTTCTCCTGGTGCTCCCGATCTTGGAAGCGCGGCGGCGGCGGAACAGAGATGAGATCGCGAAAAAGGGTTCCGTCCTCGAGGGTTTCGGGACGCGTGTTAAATATATGCCAAAGGGGGGCATCAGCGGAGGCCTGTGGGGCCCAGGCGCCCCCCCGGCGCGGGCAGGAGGGGGGCCGCGCCACCAGGGCGCCTGGAGCCCTGGTGGCCCCCCTCCTGCCCTACTTCGACCGTGTGGAAGCTTCCGGAACGCTGATTTTTTTTATAATTTTTCCGTGATTTTTCTGGCAGTTTTCGTGACGGGAAAACCTGAAATACAAAAACAACAGAAAACAGAAACTGGCACTGGGGTGCACTGAGTTAATAGGTTAGTCCAAATATGATCAAAAATGTATGGAAGTGTATAAATATCATAGCAATATCACCCAAAAGAGGCATGGAGCAAGCAGAAATTATAGATACGTTTTAGACGTATCATGTACTCATATGAACCATAGCGAGTAACGAAGGCCGTCTTGGGAATATCCTCTTCACGAACCCGAATCTGGTGGTAACCCAACCTCAAATCAAGTTTAGAAAATACTGAAGAACCAGCAAGTTGATCATATAGATCGTTGATTCTGGAAAGCGGATGCTTGTTCTGAATTGTTGCCTGGTTGATAGGTCGGTAATCTTGGACCAAATGATTTGTACCATCCTTCTTCTTGACAAAGAGAGAAGGTGCTCCCCAAGCATAGGAACTTGGACGGATAAAACCCTGACGAAGTGAAGTGCCGATTTCTTCCTTAAGCTCAAGGAGTTCATGCGGCGGCATCTTGTATGGCCGCATGGAAATAGGAGTAGTACCCGGCTTCAAGTCTATGATGAATTCAACAGCTCTAGCAGGGGGTATTCCTGGAAGTTCTTCTGGAAAGACATCTTCAAAATCACAAACGACTGGAATGTTCTCTATTCCTTCCAGAGGTGAAGCATTCAATGCATTCAAAACATATATCTGATTCTCGGCATCCTGCGCTGTTTGGGTTGAGTATTGGACTGTTTGGCCAGAAGGGTGAGTGAGCTGGACTGTCTTGGCAGCACAGTCAATCAAAGCATTATGGGCTGTCAACCAATCCATTCCAAGAATGATGTCACTATTGGAAGGTCCGAGCACAATGAGAGAAGCCGGAAATAGTAGACCTCCAATCTCGATTTGGTTGCAAGGGCATAACATTGTGGTTTGCCATTTGGATCCCGGAGATTGAACCGCTAAAGGAGTGGGCAAATTTTCCATACCGAGCCCATGCAACTGAGCAAATTGTTGGGACACAAAGGCATGCGATGCTCCTGAATCAAAGAAAACAGAAGCTGGCACTGAATTAACGTGAAGGGTACCCATCATGATTTTTGGGGACTCACGAGCTTCTTCAATCTTGACATGGGTGACTTGACCACCAGTCATAGCAGGTGGTCCGACACTACAACTTCCGGTATGATGGGTTCGACAGCCCTTCTTACGACCAACATGAGGACGTGGAGCATTTTGCGGCTGACCCGTGCGATAGTTGATAGCAAGGTGCCCTGGTTGTCCACACTTGCGGCATAAGCCATCATTATGGGGAGGAGCCACATTATTGGATTGTCCATCCTAAATAGTTAGTTGACTCTGCGGCAGAAGCAGACAAGGTGCAACATAAGACGGCCTTAGTGTCGGAGCAGGTCGGTGATGAACATTGTGTGGGATCCAGACTCGACGCTTCGGAGAAGGCTGGCCCGAGGATGGGCCTACATCTCTAGTACGCTTGAGAGACTCCTGGTACTCGGTCAGACCAGTTTCAGTTCAAAAAGCTTGGCTGAGAAGCGTCGCAAAGTCTAGGCAATCATGAGCAACAAGTGCGAGCTTTATATCGGGACGCAATCCTTCACGGAATTTCTCCTTCTTACGAGCGTCAGTGTCAACGTCATTCTCAGTATAGCGGGATAATTCAAGGAATTTCCTCTGATATCCGTCCATAGTCATTGTGCCCTGTGAGAGTTTGCGAAACTCCTTCTTCTTCTGGTCCATCAGACCTTGAGGAATGTGCCTTGTACGGAAGGCTAACTGAAATTCCTGCCAAGTGGTTACCGTTTCTGGAGGCAACATACCCATGTGGCTTTCCCACCATTGGGGAGCTGGACCTTTCAAGTGAAATGTCGCAAAGGTGACGTAACTGGCAGGGGCAACATTAGCTCACTTCATCTCAAACTGGATGTCACGAAGCCAATCATCGGCATCCATAGGATTGGTGGAGTTGCGGAAAAGGACGGGTTGAGGCGCACAAATTCTGGCAGTGTTATTGGGGCAAGCTATTGATGAGCATTTTGGTTTGGAAGCTGAGCCATTACTCCAGTCATAAATTGATGATTCAGTTCAAACTGCTACATCATTGCGGCAATATAGGGTGGAGGTGGTGGATCGTCAGCCATCCTGCTAAAATGTAACAGGGAGTAGTTTAGCATTGAGCATTTTCTAACACTAGTGACCATTCATGATGAAACTTGCATAGTGAAAGAAACACTATGAATGCATCATTGTAGACAACAAGACATAGTGTGCACTATTCAAAACTACTACTAAGGAAAACTATGTCTATATCCATCTTTGGGGTGAATGTGGTCACGGGATCCTAATGTTTGAGTTAGTAAATTCGTTTAACCCGAATAGAAGAGAGTTCAGAGTCCCGGAGTAAAGATTGAGGAGTAAAAGATCCTAATACCACCCAATTGGCGACGTGGGCCCGTAAGCCACACAGCCATGTTAGTAAAACAGTTTTCCAAAGACTAGACTCAACTTCGGCCAAGGAGTTGGAAAGGGGGATCCTACAGGCAGTCGGCTCTGATACCAACTTGTGACGCCCCCGATTTGTCCGTACACTAATCATGCACGCAAATGTGTACGACCAAGATCAGGGACTCACGGGAAGATATCACAACATAACTCTAGACACAAATAAAATAAAACAAGCTTCATATTACAAGCCAGGGGCCTCGAGGGCTCGAATACAGAAGCACGAAAGCAACAGAGTTAGCGGAAGCAACAATATCTGAGTACAGACATAAGTTAAACGAGTTTTGCCTCAAGAAGGCTAGCACAAACATCAACGATCGAAGAGGCAAGGCCTCCTGCCTGGGACCTCCTAACTACTCCTGGTCGTCAGTTGTCTCCATGTAGTAGTAGGCTCCGTCAGGGTAGTAGTAGTAGTCGACTGGGGTGGCATCTGGCTCCTGGAATCTGCCATCTGGTTGCAACAACCAGAAAGAAGAAAGAAGGGGGGGAAGGGGGAGCAAAGCAACCGTGAGTACTCATCCAAAGTACTCGCAAGCATCAGATCTATACTAAGTATGCATCAGTATCAAATGAGTAAGCTGTATAGGTGGACTGAACTGCAGAATGCCAGAAGAGGAGGGGAAAAGCCTAGCCTATCGAAGACTATCATCTTCAAGCATTTTCTGGAGATCACCATCTTGCAGCAGTAGAAGAGAATACAAAATAGCATTTTATAATTAACAAGCATGTTGTAGTATTAACGGCCTAGAGATCCTTCCTCAACTCCCTGCGAGAAAGTAATCTCGCAGCCACAAATCCAACACATATCTCAAGTATCCATTTCTAGTTATAATAGATCAGGATATAAGACTGAACGTCCGTTACCGTGGACACGGCTATTCGAATAGATAACTTCCCTGCAGGGGTGCACCACGTTACACTCACGCTCGATCACCTCTGGCCGGACACACCTTTCTGGGTCAATGTCCGGCCTCGGAAGATCAACACGTCATAGCCCTACTTAGGCTCACCAGAGAGGTCCCCGCCGGTCTACATCCTAAGCACTCCGGGGTCATGGGCCATCGCCCGTTGCACTCCGGATCGTTGCGCGCAGGGCAATCCAGGCCACCTCCACTGGGGCGCCGACCAGGCCGTGCCGCAATGCTAAACTGGAACCACGACGCCGAGGCCCATAACTATTCTCGCGTGGCGGTTAGTGGGTAAAGGCCAGAGGCCAACTCAGAACAAATACCCAAATCTGTTAGTGTATTATTGACAGAAGTGACGGCTGTCGGGACAAGTCCGGAGCTATCACCCCTCCTGGGTGATACCGCTAACAGCCATCCGTCACCGTAAGAACTCCCGCGGGTGCTCACCGGGCCCGCCCGCCTTTCACAAAGGTCTCAAGTAAAGTCCATGTAACTGTGTGTTTCCAAAACATCAAGGTGGAAAACCCGAGGAATCACCCTCGGTGAATTCCACTCGATGTGTCCGTCAAGGCGAACTATGAGGAATCACCCCCGAGGTTCACACTTGAGGGGTTGCACGATAGAGTCGTATCGGGAATGGAGAAAGAGGAATCACCCTCGATGACCAGGACCGAATAGCTACACTACAGAGTTATCATCATGAGTGCGTTACGAGGTTTCACCCTCGACACCCGATAGTACCTATGCAGAGTCGAGCAACAATGGGGGTGTGATGTGATGTGAAGTGTCGGGCTCCGGTCTTCGATCACGTTGCTCGAGTCGTCGATGATGAAGCAGGGGCAACAAGGACTGGGTGGGGGTCACTGATGGATCACTATCCAACCTATACTAAGCAGTTTATCATGGCATGTAGGTAACAATAGCAGGTACAAAAGCAGGCTATGCATCAGAATAGGATCAAACAATAACAGTAGCAAAATCTAATGCAAGGATAAGAGAGAATGGAATGGGTGATATCAGGATGATCAAAGGGGGGGCGGGGGGGCTTGCCTGGAAGCTCTGTTGAAACGGAAGTAGGGTCATCGTCGACGTAGTCGATCACCAAGGCATCAACAGGAGTCTCGGGGTCTACCGGAGAGAAGAGGGGGGAGAAACAATAAATACATAGCATACAGTTGTAATATAGATGCACGTCATGGCAATAAGCGGTGCTAGGGGTGTTCTAACGCAGTACTACGCGATACCGACGAAGGGGGACAACATCCAGCAAAGCATTCCTGGTGTTAGACGTTTTCGGACAAGCGAACCGGAGGGGATTGTTCCATGTTCAGTATGCTAGGGATGTGTGGTGGATGAACGGACCACGTATTCCGATTCGTCTCGAAATTCTGAGCAACTTTCATATATCAAACTTTTTCATCCGAGTTACGGATTATTTTATATGATTTTTCAAAGTTTTATTAATATTCTACAATTTATTATTAATTCGAAAACAAAAAATTGCTAGGTGCACCCGGTGCAGTGCACCCGGTGCAGTGCACCCGGTGCAGTGCACCCAGCAGTGCACCATAAAATGACAGTGGGTCCAGGGGGGTCCCAGTTGACCAGTCAACACTGACTGGTCAACAGGAGGGTGCGGCACTAGGTCCCGCTGGCAGTGGCCCTAGGCCAGCGGGGCGGGTTAGCGGGCGTAGGGCGCCCGAGAGGCCAAAACCCGCCCGAGGCGGGGCGAGGCCGGTGGGACGCCGGCGCCAGTAGCCACCAGCAGTGGCGCGCGGCGGCCCCAGTCGATGGCGGGTGCGGCACCGCCGTAGGGGGGCGGCGCGCGCGGCAGGCGCCGGGGCGAGGGTCGGCCAGGAGCGGGCGAGGGTCGGCCGGAGGTGCAGCGGGAGGTGGCTGGGGGTGCGCCGGCACTGGGAGGCAGGGGCCACGGTAGTGCGGCGCCGGAATGGACCCCTGGCGAGGCGAGGAGCGGAGGCGCGCGAGTGCGGCGCTGGCGGGGCGGGCGCGATGGCCGGCGGCGGCTGGAGCAGCAGGCAGGGCGAGTGGCCGCCGGCGAACGAGCAAGGCATGGGCGCGCGGTTACGGGACGTGAGGGATAGAGGGGAGACCGCGGGCTCACCGTAGTCCTGTAGGTGTGCGTGAGTGGGCTCAGGGAGGGCTCGAGGTCGCCGGATTTGGCGTCGACGGCCGGCGGAGCAGAGGAGGAAGGAGGGCTCGGGGCAGCGTCGCGGGGCGCCCGGGTCCTTGTAGCTCGTCGAAGAGGAAGACGATGACGAGGCCAGTCGAGGAGGAGGAAGGGGAGGCGACCGGTGATGGCAGCAAACGGCGACGAGGACGACGGGGTCAAGGTAGTGGCGTGACCGCGGCCTCAAGCGGGCGCCGCCGCTAGGGAGAGGGGAGGGGTGAGGAGGAGAGGGAGTGGGGGTTAGGGTTCGTGCGAGAAGGGTCGGGGGCGACCTAATAGAGCATCGGGGGCAGCTCGGATGTCGACGTGTGGCCTGTTGTCCATGGCGGATGGCCACCACGGCGGCGTCTGCTTCTCTAGCTGGATGAAAGGGAAAACAAGTGGGGTGTTGGGTTGGGCTGTGTAGGCCTACTTGGTAGATGTGCTGGGTGGCCCAATGGGAGGGGGATTTATTTTATTACTGTTTTGTTTTGTTTTTGTCTTTGTTTGCCTTTTCATATTTATGTTTATTTGTTTTTCTTAATTTTAGCTTTCATAAAATATAGCACTAGCCCCAAAATTAGTATTAGTAATTATGCCACTGCCACAACTATTTTGGCACTAAAATAAATTAGTTTATATTTGTTTATTATTTAAAAAGCATTTAAACAAATGTTATAGCCATTGTTATATTCTCAAGAAGGCATTTAATTACTTTACAAAGTGTTGGGTCACCACCATAATTAGTTATGGAATATTTTCCATAGTTTGAACATTTTAGTTGTGATATTTGAAAACTTTAAATTTTGACTTCAACTTAAATTGAAATTTAAACCGGACGAAATCAAAGAGAGATTTAGCAACAGTGAAACGATGACATGGCACCATTAACTTGGGATTACTGTAGCTTAATTATCCGGGCGTTACAATAATCCATACTTATTAGTAGAATTCATGCTTATATTAGTAGAAATATAGTACAGTGTCTTTTGATAGTGTAGAAATCTATGTAGAAATATATTTGCAAGAGTTTGTGTGAGGGTGCTTATTAATTGATATCTTTTTCTTATTCAGAAATTGCCAAAGAGCCTCTCTGTGAGTTGTGGTATCGAGCCTGATGAAGAAGGCTCAGCTGGAATACGCCTTACCGCAAGGGGCTCCGTCACCACATGTGCGTATGGCATGGACACGGACGGTCGCACACACTTTAGCTCGGTTGGGTGGAAGAGCTTCCTCGATGGCAAGAATCTTCGTGCTAGACAGGCCATCCTAATTACTATCAGGAACACCCACCGCCCTGGCTTGAGGATGATGATCGTCGTCGATATCATCTAGAACAACATGTCTGTGTGGCTGTATGACTACCCCTAGTAGTCTGCTATATATGTGTTCTGTATGACTACCTAGTAGTGCTTATCATATATGCTACTGTATGAATCATATATGTGTGTGAGGATGCATGTTGACTATATATGAGTACCTATAATGCTTAATGATATCCTATGACTACTGTATGACATAGTTACTAAGTTTTCTCTCAAAACGTTACTAAGTTCAACCTCCAAAACCCCTAAACCCACCCTTTCAAAAAACGGCCTGTGAGCTGCTGACGGGTGGATGACTTTTGGTCCCAGTTGGTGTTACCAACCGGGACTAAAGATGGTCCTCCTGCCTGGGCGCTGTCGGGGATATACCCCGCGGTATGAACCGGCCGGAAATATAACCCGGCCGGACTTGGCGTTTTACTTAAGACGGTTTACACTTGGCAATTTACTGGTAACCCGGCGGGCGGATCACGGACGACAAGGTCCAAGGCCCGGAAGGCCGGTTCATATTATGGTGGGCCGGTTTATGAAGAAAGCACAAGGAATATTCTCTTACAAAGGAAGCAAGATTAGGACTCCTTGTAATAGAACAATCCTAGTCCTACTAGGACTAGTCATGTAACCCGCCCCTCCAACATATATAAGGAGGGGCAGGGCTCCCGAAAGAGGGACGAAGTTCAGACAGGCTACAAGCTACAAGTTTAGACAAGTTCTCACAAGTTTCTAGGGCTAGACACAAAGAGCCGGTTTACCGGCAACACCATGAGGATCATAATGAGACCTAGCCTCAAACAGCACGTAGGGTTATTACCGGATGATGTTTTCCGGGGCCCGAAGCTGTCTAAACCCTTGTCTTGCATCGTGTCTCTCGATTCCGCTCAACCCCTCTAAAGCTACTACATAGATGCGCGGCCTCACGACTAAGTCCGCTAAACCGGACATCTGCCGTGTTAATTCCACGACAGGCGCCCTGCAGGGGCCACGTGGAGCCCCTTCTGTCTCGGTTCGTTAGCGAACCGGGACTATAGGATTTGGGCTTTAGTCCCCACCATTTAGTCCCGGTTCCAGAACCGGGGCTAAACGGCCTCTGGAACTGAGATAAAAGGATCGTTTTCTACTAGTACGCGGTTGAAGAGTGTGATCAAAAGGATCCAACCTGAAGACACACGAATGAAGAAGAACGGCGAACAGATCCGAGCAAATCCACCAAAGACAGATCCACCGAAGATACAACTCCACACGCCCACCGATAATGCTAGACGCATCAAATTTAACAGAGTGATTTTGGTAAAAGAATAAAAGCCATATATTCAAGGCAAACCCCCGAAAAAATAGATTCAAGGCTAAAAGAAAATATGGCTATGTACGAATGCATATATTAATTAATTAAGATCATTAATTATTATAAAAATAGAAATTGGTCTTCACACCTGAAAATTATAAGTTCACATCTGAAAAAACTTCACGTTACTTTATTTTCGCATTTCCCTATTTTACTTTTAAACCATCTCACTTCGGCTAAAATTGCCATGCATTGTACTCGAGCGGCAATACGGCCCATGAGCTAGCGGTCATGGACTATTTTTTTTGGAGAAAAGAGAGAGCCACGTGATTGTTCTATGAGGCTAGTCATAGTGGGAGTAACTAATTAGCTAGTAATAAAGCGCACTCCAAGAAATTTTTGTTTACGTGACATGTAATTAATGAGAAGTAGTAACATAATATGTTATGTTATTGTAAAAGAGAGTATAATAAGGTACAGTCAGCCGGCTATAAGTATTAAACAATTATATTTATGCTGAGTTGAATAAGAAAGAATAGGAGAGAGAAAGGATGCGGGCTGTAGATTAACAGTCGGCTGCAGCACGGGCTTAAAAAACATTGTGAGAGTGTATGGTTAGTCATGCAATAATAAAGTAGTATTACTTAGCAACTAGCTACTATACATGTTGGCTATTAGGTTAACATGGTAACTCCATATAGCCGGTTGTTAGCTATACTATTAGGACATCTCCAACAATTTGTTTGTTAGCTTGTTGGTAAAATATGCCATGTCATCAACAAACACCTTAACATACAACAACTCCAATGGGTTGTATCTAGTTTGCCCAATAGAATGTGAGATAATAAATAAGGTGCTCTCTCATTTTACATTGGAGCTTGTGCAAGGGGTGTTGGTTCATGTACATATAATCTTCCTCTCTTTCCTTATTTATTGTATTGCACATCGTCAAAAATCATTATTGGCAAAGTATACCAACAACTATTTTACAACCATTGGAGATGCCCTTAACCATGCTCTAACATAGCACTTTTCAAGACAAGATGAGTCTATGACATAATAAATGAAGCCATCTATGACACCGCTACTATATTACTTTGTATTATAAAGGTAGTAATTTAGACTAGTGTCATATGCATGAAAATAGTATAAGTTACTCCCCACTATGACCAGCCTAACACAGTAGAAGCAGTAGCAGTCTTCTATTCACCGCGAATCCTGATGATCTCAGCTAATGAGCTTAGGCCACCCACGTTTATGATTAGTACTTTAGGTCTCATTCAAAAAATACTTTCTCCGTTCCCAAATATTTGTCTTTATAAATATTTCAAATGGACTACAACATACGATGTATGTAGACATATTTTAGAGTGTAGATTCTTTCATTTTGTTTTGTATGTAGCCAATTGTTGAAATATTTAGAAAGACAAATATTTAGGAACAGAGAGAGTAGTACACTATATGTAGTACAGAAAAAATGCCATGAAAAAAATACACATGTTCTTATAACAAAACAAGGAAATCATAAATTTATAAATGCGACGGTAGTAAAATATGAAAAAATGCCATGTTATTTTATAAACTGCCTCTAATCAATCATAGTTTTACACCGTGGACACATAAAATATTCAACTAACATGCTACACTAATGTGAATAATGGCCTATGTCGTCTCTTCTCTCCCCTATAGATATACCATCGGACTTTGAGCTAGGTGTCCTTGGATCCAGCGCTTGGCACTATGAAGGAGCCATGACTACCCCTCTACACGGCCGTGTGCAGTGTGTGGTTTGGATACATGTAGTTGCATGCTCTTTCTTTTAGCGGTTGTAGTTGCATGTCGTGCTCCCTTGCAACGATAGGTGGACCATATGGGCTGGACCTGGGCCACTTTCTGTTTCTTTCACTCTGCTTACATGACCTACTAGCACCAAGTAACCGGCTCTAACAAAAGAACCAAGTAACATAGGAGGCATAGAGCCATATGGGCCATCAGTAGTATACGGTGAACTTTGCATCACAATTATATTGGGTTAAGGAAAGAGCGTGGAAAAAACTCTGGAAAACTCATGTACCAGCAAAGGTGTGGATGTTCCTGTGGAGACTATCCAAACACTCAATACCAGCAAACGATATTGTTCACACACGAACACGTCACCGTGTACCCTCGACGCCGGGGGTGATGCACCGCAGCTCACGTCGAAGGAGACCCACCGGAAGCGCGGTACGCAAGACAGTCCGGCGGGCGCTTTTGAAGACCCGAAGCCCTCACTTGCCCGGGAGGGACCCCGTCAGGGCGCGCGGCGGCTATGGGCTGCCCTAGGTCGACCTGATCGCCCCTAGGGCCTCGAGGTTCGCCGCCCTGCAACAGGAAGAACAGACGAAGAACGAGGAAGAAGAAGAACTAGGGTTAAGGAGAAAAGGTAAAAGATAAAAAGTGATAGATGAATTGATCGATTGTGTGTTGTTCAATCGGCCGTCACCCCTTAGGTATATAAGAGGCGGCTGGACTTTCCGTGCAAGGAAAAGGCTTGGATTCACGTCCAAAACCCTAGCCAAATTCGGATTGGTTTTGTCCGAACTTTCCAAAACCGTTCGGTTTAAACTGGCTGTACCTTTCGGGTGATATTTGAGGTGGTAAACGACCTCGGATGGAAAAGAGCCCAAAAGCAATCTTGACCGTTTCGACGAGACGAACAACTTTCGTGTTGAACGTTTTTCGATTTGAAGCCATCTTCTAGGCCAAAACGGTCACGCAAAACAGGCTGTTATTCGCGCTACCCATCAGACATGTGGCTGGTGGGGCGCGCCACTTATGGCTCTGTGACAGGGCTGTGTTCGGATGGCTGTAACTTTTGCATACGAAGTCGGATTGGGACGATTTTTATATCAAAATCAACCGTTTCGACGAGACGAAGACAATTCTTGTAGAAAGTTTTTCCATATGAGGAAGTCTTGGCGGTCTAATTTGCCGAATACTGATCTAGATATAAAATCTCAGTGCTTTGAGCATAGTTTTGGCACTCGAGATGAGATCGGATGACGATGGCCCAAACATAAAAAGTGTTCACCTCGACAATACGAAACTTTTTCACTTTGAGCACTTTTCCATTTGAAGCCATCTTATTTGCTTTTTATGACGTGCCAAAATCTGGTGTCAACACATGCCCCCCTGTTTTCTGGCAGAGCTTGCGTGCCAGAAAATACTTCATCCAAGCACGATGTCAACACTACATCGGCTGTGCATGCTAAGAACGAAAATTGTTATCGGTCATATTATTAAGCGTGTTGCTTCTTGGGTAGAGCCTCTTGGATAATAGTCGTCTGAGAACAACAATTGGACGTCACAAAGGCCTCCACGTAAGTTTCTTATGTTAATCCGGACCTTGCTTTGTCCAGGCACTCCCTGGGAATATTAGAACCCTTTGACGGTAAGCCGGTTTCTGAACGACTATGACCATGCACCACAAAGGAATACTGTCAACTGTTCGGCGACTCAACTCATTATTGATCAAAGCAAACCATCAAGCCTCCGCCGAACAATGTCTCTCTCCTGACTTGGGTCCTGCAAATAACTAACACCAGGAGTCAGAGCTTTTTATGTACTAGACCCTTGATCAGTGGCCGACTCAATAATTAAGTTGGCCTTGCCAGTATTGGCAAACACTGAGCATCGGCTATAGGAGTAGGAGATCAACCATGGTGAACACCGTTAGCCAGATGCCGGCTTTGCCAACACAATGAATTCTGAGGGCGATATGCAAATATCGGCCATGCGTTCTCATCTCAAAGGTGCTCGGGAATCCGTCCACCAAAGTGTGAATAACCGAAATAAGTCAGATGTTTCGGCCGAGGATAAATTCCATAGTGTTGATTTTGATGATACGATTGAAGAATGTGCATGACACGCCTCCTGGAGTTTCCTATAGTGAGATGAAAATTGTCGTCCTCGCCTACGGGATTTACACTGTACTCCTTTATTTCTGCCTGCTTCGCAACAGGAGATGTGATGCCGCACTTGTCTCGAGGATTTTCCTTAGGAACCCAGGCCATGTTCCTCTTCTCCAGCTCTTTGGCCCTAAGCTGCTTCAGCTTCATCTGTTGCGAATATGGTAAGCCGAGAGGGCATTCCGGCTGGGATTTTGGTTTATGCACTGACAAGTTCTTCCTGGCTTTGGGAATCTCCGGCTTGGCATGTCCAAAATCAGCGATTGGATCCTTGAAAGTTACTTTCTTCACTTTCTTGTCTTTAGCAGCCAACATATACTCGGCTGTCTTTTTGTCATTGGGAGTCGGATCTGAAATAGCACACTTGCAGCCATTCTTTTCTTTCTTCATCTTTGTAACACTTGTTGCAATAGAAGGTCGTACATCATTTTTATTTCGACTACTCCTCTTGGGAACCCATGCCATATTCTTTTTTCTCAACTCATGTGCACTAAGTTTTTGCAATTCCTTCTCTTGCCAATGCGCTAAGCCGAGTGAGCACCCCAGCTGTGATTCTGTTTCAACCAATGCCAACTCTTTTTTGTCCTTGTGCACTCTTAACTTCTTCCCTTGAGATTTGGCACTTGATTGACTTGCCTCGTTGCCTTTTCTAGCCAATGTCAATACTTTAACTGGCTCTTTGTTATTTGAGAACAAATCTGAAGTAGCACACTTACGACCATCTTTCTTGACCTGGTACACTTGCTTGACCACCTCTTTCTTGTTCCTTGAGCTCCGGACCGATTCCTTATGATTGAAACGGTATTTGACTTGTGATTGTTCATCAAATGTTGATCTTTTTGGAGCTGCATAATGTTGGCGAGATGATCTAAAATAAGATGGATAATGTGCCCTTGTATCATACCTGCCCCATGATGGATATGAATTTACATGAGCGTAGGAAGGCATCCACGACATTGGCATTGGTGGCCCAAAAGGAGCATATGAAGTCTGCTTGCTCAACGTCTTCCTTTGCCAATTCCAGTCTTCAGATTTATACCTTGGGGGTGACCTCGATGCTTTTGCTTCACTCGGCCGACAATCACTCTTTGCCTCACTTATCTTCTGATATTTTTCTAATAATTGCGCGAAAGTGGCTTTCGGCTTTTCGTTCTTGTGCTTACCACGGCCTTTGCTTTCTTTGGTTGTGCGTGCACCAATCCTTGAATTCTCTTGTTGCCCCCCAGTGCTAGATGTTACCATTATAGCTTTGATGGAATTTCCGTCTTCAAGATTTTCCTTGATGCACTTTTTAACAATATCCTTGCTTGAAGACTTGACCCCATCATCATTGGCGTGTACATGTCCACTTTTAGGTAAATCAGCTGGAGATAGCCGAGTCAACATTTTATTGCCGTCAAAACAAATCTGATCCGACTGTCCAAATGATTGTGCCTCAACAAACTCCAATCGTCCTATCTTGTCCGATTGCTTGACTTGATGGATCATGTTGCAATCTTTGACATTTTGCTTGAACGAACATTACGTTGGCTCTTGTCTTGACGGCTCGACATCGTGATCAATTATAATAATAGGATTAGTCAGCGATGTATCGATGATGTGATCAACTATGCCTGCACTGGACGTACACTCCTGGTCCATTAACCGATATTGTGATACCGGCTTTGATACAAAACAACCTAGCGGTGTGAGTTTAACATCATTTGACTCGGCTATGCATTGATTTTCGTCCTCCTTTCCCGATGCTCTTGAATCGGCTATCCTGGAGAACTTTGAACCTGGCTTTATATTCCTGCAACCAAAATAATTACAGAATATACGTCTCATTTGAGACCAAATGTTAGCCAGGCATGAAATAATCAAAGCTACCCATATGAACATAATTCTCAGTCGGCATAATGGGAAAAGCTTTGGCTGCGATAATCTATCACTAGCAGTCTCTATGAATGGCACAATATGTTGACTAGCATAATTAGTGACAAGACTATTTCTAACAAACAAGTTACTCGTCTCGATTGGTCTTTCCAAGTTAATTATGAACTTCCTAATGGATGCATCAATGATATATTTTTGACCGAATCGGAAAGCGAGTAAATTATTTGCTAGACGTACCTTTGCGACGAGGTTGGTGGAATATGATGATAGTATATGTGGAACAATGTCTTGCTCCATCCCAAGATGATCCTCCAACGCCTCATCTTCTTCTTCTGGATTTTGTGCCTCGTCACTCGGATTGCCTGAGTAGATTTTAGTCGGATTGCCCGAGTAAATTTCACTCGGATTGCCCGAGTATATTTCACTTGGCCGCTCTTCATCAGCTAAACTTCGTTCAGCTGCACGCTCTGGTTCTTGATCTTTATTACTAGCGAAACTTTGTTTGGCCATATAAATTTGTTCTTGATGCTCATCAATTTCTTTGGCATGAAACTCATAGGGCAACATGTAAGCTCCCTCACATCCAGAAAAATCAAGCACGGCCAATTTGTTGTGTTTACCGTTCCTTTGCTCGGTGAAGCTTGCATCTTCTATTTTGGTACACGCAACAATAATTGGATTGATGCACTTGGCTTTAGCCGGTGATGCACTCGTATGGAACGACGCACTCGGTTGGCATGATGTACTCGGCTGGCTCGATCCAACGCACTCGGCCTTAAACGTCTCGGTGGTCAATTCGGTTTCAATTGAATCCGGCATTCTCTTGTTACTAAAGGAACCGTTCAACTCGGCTGTAGATGTATTTGTCATATTTGAATCGGTTTCAACCGAATCAACCGTATTAGCCGAGTGAACCCTTTCTTGATGATTTTCTTGCAAAGCTTCTTTTTTATCTTGCCTCAAAAGTGCAGAAAAGCCAACACGGTTGCTACATGGAGGAAGGCACTTGATGTATTCTTGCAAATATTCCACTCCACGCTTCTTCTTGAGTGCTTCATAAGCATGTCGATATTCTACTGGTAATTCCTCAAGAGTTGGCGTAGTAAATTCATTGACGCTATTCCCTCTGAGGTTTGGCTTGATCTTGTCCACTTGGGCCACATATTTTTCTTGAAAATCAGCCCTGCTTGGATCGGCTTGCCCCCCAATACCTTTATAATCTTTCGGCAATGAATTGATGTTGCTGAAATTTTGGGATTGTATATGGGGTGTATAACATGCTGCAATGATAGGTGAAGACATGTGCACTCTAGTTGAATATTTTCTCACGCCAATTTTATCAATTGGCAACACTTCGTCTTCTTTTAAAACTCTAGCTCTTATTGCCTCATAATCAAGAAGCAATCCCTTTTCGTGCTGCTCAAGGCAAATAGCACTAATCTTCTTATTTTGGGATAAACTTTTTAATGCAGCCAGAGCCACCTCATCTCCTGCAATATTAGGCATATTTGCTCCTATAGAATCTCCATTCACTCGGCCATAACCGCGAAGGCGAGCCGAGTCATGAATATTTTTAGTTGCATGTCCCACTGAACAATTAATCTCATGAGGTGTAGTATCTGATGACTGAGGATAACCAGCCAAATAACTACAGGAAGCATGGCCGATTCCCCCGTCCATCGGCATGTTTGGAGATGAACCCGCATATCGCGAGTTGGCTGCCGATGAACAAAACTGTGAGATGGAATCATGTACATGAGGTGTCATATATTGATCACTTGAACAAATCATGTTATTCATCGGCATATTGAAAGATGTTGCCGATGCACAAAAGTTTAGATTCATAAGTTGCATGTCGCGGTTATGTGAATTCCAAGTTTCTCCAATGGAATAACTAGTCGGCCTTTGCTCGTTAGGGCTAGCCGACATGACATGTCCATTGAAAGATCTAGCAACATCAACATAATGGCTATTTGCATCTACGTAAGGAAATTGATGATACATGTTACCGTTGTAGATTGCAGCCGCTCGATGACGCTCTCCTCGTAGCAAGAACAGGCTGGAGATTGTTCAAAGCTTCGTCCCCAGCGGAGTCGCCAAAAAGTGTGTTCACACACGAACACGTCACCGTGTACCCTCGACGCCGGGGGTGATGCACCGCAGCTCACGTCGAAGGAGACCCACCGGAAGCGCGGTACGCAAGACAGTCCGGCGGGCGCTTTTGAAGACCCGAAGCCCTCACTTGCCCGGGAGGGACCCCGTCAGGGCGCGCGGCGGCTATGGGCTGCCCTAGGTCGACCTGATCGCCCCTAGGGCCTCGAGGTTCGCCGCCCTGCAACAGGAAGAACAGACGAAGAACGAGGAAGAAGAAGAACTAGGGTTAAGGAGAAAAGGTAAAAGATAAAAAGTGGTAGATGAATTGATCAATTGTGTGTTGTTCAATCGGCCGTCACCCCTTAGGTATATAAGAGGCGGCTGGACTTCCCGTGCAAGGAAAAGGCTTGGATTCACGTCCAAAACCCTAGCCAAATTCGGATTGGTTTTGTCCGAACTTTCCAAAACCGTTCGGTTTAAACTGGCTGTACCTTGCGGGTGATATTTGAGGTGGTAAACGACCTCGGATGGAAAAGAGCCCAAAAGCAATCTTGACCGTTTCGACGAGACGAACAACTTTCGGGTTGAACGTTTTTCGATTTGAAGCCATCTTCTAGGCCAAAACGGTCACGCAAAACAGGCTGTTATTCGCGCTACCCATCAGACATGTGGCTGGTGGGGCGCGCCACTTATGGCTCTGTGACAGGGCTGTGTTCGGATGGCTGTAACTTTTGCATACGAAGTCGGATTGGGACGATTTTTATATCAAAATCGACCGTTTCGACGAGACGAAGACAATTCTTGTAGAAAGTTTTTCCATATGAGGCAGTCTTGGCGGTCTAATTTGCCGAATACTGATCTAGATATAAAATCTCAGTGCTTTGAGTATAGTTTTGGCACTCGAGATGAGATCGGATGACGATGGCCCAAACATAAAAAGTGTTCACCTCGACAATACGAAACTTTTTCACTTTGAGCACTTTTCCATTTGAAGCCATCTTATTTGCTTTTTATGACGTGCCAAAATCTGGTGTCAACAGATATTAGAGCACATCGTCGCATGACAGATTCTAGCCAGTGTGGTATGTGTCGATCCCCGGATTCTTGGAGGCAGTCTTTACTGGAATGTACAATGTCGAGATGTACTTGGGCTCTGGTGAATGATGAGTTGGTTCAAACCTTAGCAACAGCAAGAGAACCAAACGCAAAACAGTGGCTCTTTACTCTCATGGATTCGTTATCACGCGATCACTTTATGAAACTTTTTGTCACCCTCTTGGCGATATGGACAGCTCGCCATAAGGCCATACATGAGGGGATATTTTAGAGTCGGCAATCCATTCAATGCTTCATCAACATGTTTGTTGAAGAGCTAGATTTGATCAAGGAAGTCCTGTGAGTTCTGCACCAAGGAACAACTGCAACACCTATGGTGTTAATTCAGAGGCCTAAAGCCCCGGTGACAGGCTTTGCGAAAATACATGTTGATGCAGGCTGCAAGAAGGGCATCAGAAGATCGGCTGTTGTGGTGTGCAGAGATACGAATGGCGAGTTCTTGGGGGGG
>LR738712.1:767111945-767128114 GCA_902687465.1 Secale cereale
GGGGGGTGCATTGGTTCGGATTGGCACGGTGGGTTGCCGCTGGTGGCGCACCGCTGGTCTACTCGTTTCTCACTTCACCCTTGCTCCGACGGTGGTCTTTGGTAGCCAATCCACTGTGGAGCGTCACGGGCGCGGGGTGGTTGCATCCGTTCTGGTTTGCTCGGTTGCCGGTCCTGTGGGGTTGCACCCTGGGTTACGACCGAGGGGTAAAAGGGATTGCCGTCGCAGGTGTTTGCTTGATGCCTGCTCGATCCTTACCCATCCTCCTTTCGTTCCTGCTCCTGGATATCCTTTGTTGTGCGGTCCCACATGTCAGTGGTGGGTGTGTGGGTTTGTTGGTCCGTTTGGAATTTAAAACCCCTAGGTAAGGGTCAGTTCTTTTGGGCGGCTTAAAAAATAAGCTGCCTCAACCCAGCTTAAAAAATAAGCCGTTCCGAAAATGTGTTATGGCTTCTAAATTAGTATCGCCATAACTAGGTTAGAAGCCCCAATGAATGAGGAGGCGGCTTATGAAAAAAGCTAGGGATGAGGCGGCTTATTTTCATAATCTTCGTCACCACGCCGTTGTGCTGATGAAACTCTCCCACAAAGTTCTACTGGATCAAGAGCTCGTGGGACGTCATCAAGCTGAACGCGGAGGTGCCGTGCGTTCGGTGCTTGATCGGTTGGATCGTGAAGAAATTCGACTACATCAACCGCGTCACTAGACGCTTCCGCTTTCGGTCTACGAGGGTACGTAGACACAATCTCCCCTTTCGTTGCTATGCATCTGCTAGATAGATCTTGCGTGATTGTAGAATTTTTTTGAAATACTACGTTCCCCAACACATGACAGGAACATTAGAGTGCAAGAAGACACACCTGAGGCTTGGTTGTAGCGGCAAGCATGCACAACACGGAGGCAGTGCATGAGGCAGGTCTTTTCTTAATCTTGTCGCTGCTGTGTCAGGCTAGTATGCAGCCGATCTCATACCTAGCTTCTTGCATCGCCAACATGTCTGCACGTCATGGAGGCCTGGTCGAGCAGCCGAGGGCACTGTACACGCGACAGCAGCGGTGGCACATAGCGGCCTTCATAAGGACATGGAAAGGGAGTTCTGGTCCACCGGGCGAGGAAACTGAGGCGAACACTACGACCGCCACTGCATGCAGGAGGACACAAAGTGGGAGTCCCTACCCCTAATCTTGTCCATGTCTTTCTTTTCAATATGGAATTAGCAACCTTTTGTTAATTAGCTAGCTAGACGGGAGATCTAAGGGGTACGCCATAAAACAAATCTAGGGTATAGCTGGGTACTTATTTTGAACTTTGATGTCAATAGACTATTCTGAAGATCTATTGATTGAAATCATCTAGTTAGTTTAGTTAATCGCCGGATGTTTATGTTTTTTGTCAGATTTTCTAGCATATTTCTCTATGTTTTATCCGTATTTTTCTTCAAATCATGTCGATGTTCCTCGTGTGCAACAGATCCGTTTGAATTCGAATCTGCAAGTGAACTTATTGTACCATTAATCTTTCTGGATCTAAAGAGAATGATAAATCCAAACAAAATCATCCACTCCACAAAATTCAAATTGGTAGAAAAACTTATCGTCCCGTCACTACCGGAACTGGGCCCGATGCCGACGGCCCCAGTCGGTCTACTCCAGCATATGCCGACAACCGGTTCCAGGCCGTCGGCGTACCGAGGCCGTCGGGCTATACCGAGCTATGTTGACTGCCCTTGTCGGCACAGAAAAGCCGTCGGCTTAGCCCAGCTACGCCTACAGCGGCCGACGGCATACATTGGTTGTCCGCATAGTTGCGGGCCTGGCGACCCCGCTCATGACATGCGGCTAACGGCGTCCGATCTATGCTGACGGCCGAGACAGGCGACCGTCGGCATAGATGTGTGTGCCACGTCATCTATCCGAAGCGCATCGACCATCATCTACGCCGACGGCCGCCGTCGGCATAGATGCCACGTCATCGATCTGTGGCGCGCCGTCCATCTGCCCCTAGCCGCAGCTATGCCGACGGCTTCGCCGTCGACATAGTTATTTTTTTCCATTTCATGTAGAAATTTTTATGTTTTTTACGTATTATTATTTGATTAAATTACATGTAGCATGTGTTAATATAAGCATAAATACCTTACTTCTCGATTCTATACGGAGGGGTGTGACCCCCTCACGGTCGGCGCCGCCGCCGACCGGCACCTGGAGGGGGGAAACAGTCGCATCGGGTCTATACAGAGGGGACGTTGCTCCCAAGTGTTTGATGCACCTTCTTTTGAATTTTCAAATGTGAGTTTTTTGTGTTCTTTATTGTTTTTTCTTGTAAATTGGAAATTTCAAAAACTGATAGCATTTTCAAAAATGTTCTGACTAACAAAGATTTTAAAAATTGTTCAGATTTTCACAAAAAGTTAACTCTTCCCATTAGACTGTTCACAAACACAAATAATATTTCAGAATTGAAATTTTATTTGGATTATAAAAATATCCAAAAGTTTAAGACATCAACCTTTTAAAAATCCCTGGAAATTTTTGAAAAACACAAAAGAAATTGAAAAATAGAATAATCTCGTAAAATACGAGCATTTTTTGGAAAAACCTGAACAACTCTTGACGAACAAGGCCAATTTTTGAAAATAGTGAAAAATGTTTTAATTCATGAACCAAATTAGAAAAAAAATTGAAATTTTCAACTATAATTGTAAAAAAATTCAAATGTATGATATTTTCCAGAAATGGATAAAATATTTGACCAAATAAAAATAAAAATAAAAAAGCAAAAAAAAGATGAAACATAAACACAAAATAAACAAAATGAAAAATGAAATAAAAAAACCCAAAAGGAGAAACTAATAAATAGAAGAAAAATCGTTGGTCTGTGTGGCAAGGTCGGCTGGCCCATTGCCCATGCTTGATAGTTTTGAGTGTGTGTTCGCCCGACAGTTTGATATAGAGAGCGTCAAATAGGATTTTCACCATTTTAGGGCTGGACGCCTAGCTGCCCAACTGGGCCTTTTATTCGGAAGCTACATATCCTCTGCATCATGTTTCGAAAAGTTGGGGTCCCTCAAAACTTGGAGCCTTATGCGGGCTTGCACTCCCATATGCCCGGCCCTAACTCCACGTAATGGCTCGCGTGGCGACCCGTCTCATTTTAGATCGGTCGATGGATGTTGAGGACTAGCATGACAAAAAAGGGACAAAAAAAGCAAGTCTTCCCTAAAGAAACAAGTCTTCCCAGAATTTGCTTTCTTCGGTTGCAGCTCCTCTCCCAATGCAGCAGCTGCTCTAGGGCCCTAGGAGCCACAAGAGCAATAGAATATTGGAAGACATGGACTAGAAGCAAGCAACCATGAGTTTGAAGAACTCCATTCGAAACACTTAAGTATTTCATCGCTGGAAACGATGTATGTGGCCAAGACATGATCGATTCTTCTCACCCACCCACTCCGTTGTTGTCGCTGCGGCCCGATATCGAGGGCTTTGGACCAGCTATATGGGGAGAGCACCCGCAACCAATGGGCATAAAAGTGCAGCAGAGCACGGATAAGGAAGCAACTGGGTGTGGCGGCTAGGTAGTAGCACTAGAGCGAGGGGATAAGAGGAGTGGCAACACAACACAACACAGGGAGGTCGGCAGGCGGAGCAACAAACGGCTAGGGGAGCAGCAAAGCATGCGAGTCACCAGTGGAGGGCACGAAAGAGGAATGGGAATCGGGAGCTAGCACTCAAGCAAGGGAATTTGTCCAGGTCCGATTCAACAAATTTCGGTAGGTTTGCTTCACAAGTGTATATTAGCTAACATAGTGAATGTGTATTCAGAAAAATTACAATTCTTTTTAAAAGAGCAAATGATAGTGCCAGGCAGACTTTCGTGATACGCCATATCTGCCTCAACTATAAAATCCAAACAAGCGCAGATTGTTATTTCGGGAAAGATGGGCAAAATATATGTTTCCCATTTTTTTTTGTCCCATGAACTTTGCACCTTTTTTTCTCTTTCCTATACATATTGGGTCTTTTGAGTTGGCAATTCCTGCCTACTATAAATGTTAGAATTGTCTTATCAATCACATGTGACATGTCTACCTTTCATTGATGAGTCTGTAATTTCATACCTCAACCACTCTATTGGCACAACAATATATATCTTTGTTGAACCTTCACCTCCCCATTAGTTTGTCTTCCTCTACCATATCCTATCGCGAGCAAGTAGACATCAGCGAGAAAATAAAATTTAGTATATTTCTTGCACCGCAATCTCGTATGGTCGTTTGTGGTACAATCTGTTACACACATGTTGTATCTCGGAATGAGTGGTATCAAGAATATAAACATCACAACTCCTTCATTTCCTCCATGTTGCTACCTACTCCGTCTCATCAAACCACTGAATCAGGGCACAAAATCATCGCCCCGATGATGGAAACGACGCTATAGGTCTCGCACAGGAATGGCAAATTGAGTGTCAGAAGTAGGAAATTCAGCTTCTGCCTGATTGTGAGTTACAGTCACCAGATTGAGCTAAGGTGCATGCAAAATTGGATGTATTTTACAGCTCGCTGACAATTAGAGGTGATAATGTGCAGCTCCCACGCGCTCTAGAATTTTATACGGTCCATAGAATTTGAACAACAGTTTATGATGTGCATGCGGGGCCGCTAAAGACTGGATGTAAGACTGCAACTTGAGAAATACTGAATCTCCAACTTTTTTTTGGAAAAGGAGGTTAGGACCCTCGACCTCTGCATCAATCATGCATACATCCATCTTTATTTATTATTCCACATAGGTGTAACAAGAATGTGCATCAAGCCACCCGAAGCCACCACTCATACCTACAAAACTCGATAATGTGTAGTGCTCACTCCCCACATATAAGACCGATGCCGTAGACGATCCATCCACATATCGTATCGAACCCATAGCCGGTGCAGCAGACCTAAAGCATACACAACATGCACATGTTTTAGGCGTCGCCATCATCATCGAACCATGAATTTGAAGAACTCCCTTGGAAACACTTCAGTATTTCATAGCGTGAGATGGTGTGTGGGGTCAAGAAATGATGAAATCCTCTGACCCTGCCTCTCAGGTGTTGTCGTTGCGGCCATACATCAAGGGAACCGGAGCAGATGCATGGGGAGAAGAGTAGCAACCCATATGCATAGAAGTGCAGCTGAACTCGGGGACGGGAACAGCATGGTGTGGTGGCTTGGGTGTAGCATTAGAGCGAGGAGATAAAAGGAGTGTCAGCACAAGATAGGGAGATGGGTAGTTCGAGCAACAAATAGCGAGGGGAGCAGCACAACACGGGGAGTCACCGGGGGAGGGCACGAAAGAGGAATGGGGATCGGGAGCTGGCGCTCAAGCAAGGAATTGGTAATGGTTCAGTTCAACCAATTTGGGCAGGTTTGCTTCACATGGGTATTTTAGCAACCCAATTTATTGTGTATTCCGAAAATTTGTAGAATTCTTTTTAAAAGAGCAAATGATAGTGTCAGGCAAAATTTGGTGATACGCCATATCTGCCTCAACCATAAAAATGCAAACCAGAGCAGATTGTTAGTGTTTTGGCAAAGGTGGGCAAATGATCTATTTCCCATTTTTAGTTTTTTACGTGTCCCATGAACTTTCCACCTTCTTTTTTCCTTCTTTCTATACATTGGGTTATTTGATTTGGCAATTCCTGCCTGCTATAGATGTTAGAATTGTCTCATAAATCACACGTGACATGTCTACCTTACCTTCCATTGCTGAGAGTCTGCATGTCATACCTCAACCACTCTGTTGGCTCAACAATATATATCTTCGTTGAACCTTCATCTCCCCATCAGTTTGTCTTCCTCTACCATGCCCTATTGCTTGCAAGTAGATATCAAGTTAGAAAATAAAATTTAGTCTCTGTCTTGGACCGCAATCTACTATGGTCGTTTGTGGTACAATCTGTTACACACACGTAGTATCTAGGAATGAGAGGTGTCATGAATATATACATCACCGCTTTGTCACATAGCACGAAATCAAAAAAATTAGTGTGAACAGGCCATGATGTGGTACTCGCAGAGATGGTGACAGAGTCATTGTAAATATAAACTCAATGGAGAAAAATTGTATGCACACTGGTACACTAATGTGAGATCAGGAGCCATCATCAGTTTTTTTTTTTTTTGCGGCTGATCATCGGTTTACTTTGCTTGTGAGATAAAAAATGGGCAGAAGAGTGTATAGTCTTGGGTATGTTTTAATTTACACACCAACTTAATTTCTTGTTAAGTCAAACCCATCAAGGATTAGGGCTGAAGTTCTCTACTTCGCTGGTTTTACGCCTAATATTTTTCAGCTATGTTCATATATGTTTTTCTAGGGGAAATCATCACTGCCTTTATTACTTAAACGACAATGGCCTCAACGGATGTAACTTCAGAATTAAAGTTGGATGGAAAGGAACACCAAGTCTTACAAACTTTATTTAGGCAGCCGTCCCTAGCTAGAGTACGTGCCGCTAAATTAGCAGTGCGTCTAGCCTATACATGCCCATATATCAGGCCGAGCCGGGCTTCGGGCCGGGCCTATCAAAGCCCGGTGCAAAAAACCAAGGCCCAGCTGTCGGGCCTAAAAAACAGGCGTGAGCCCGGCCCATCACACTAAAAGCCTGCCGGGCCTCGGGTCACGGGCCGGGCCTCTTCATTAATGCGCAAATATGACGGGCCCGGGCCCAGCCATGCCCGGCTGTCGGGCTTGAAATCTAGGCCCAAGCCCGGCCTATGGACAAGGTCGGATCGGGTTTGGTCAGGCTTTTTCGGGCCGGGTCGGGTCGGGCCGAGCTGCCCATGGCCATGTCTAGTGTAGCCCAACGTAACCGGACCTCCTGAACCGAGGCGAGAAGCTCTTTGATTTTCTTGATGAGAGGGTCGCACCATAAAAATAATAATCAAATATCTTCAACCGCAAAAATATTTATCTTTAATCTTTAAATCTATACCTAATAATAAAGCACGGATTGAATCCGTCGGGTTCACCGTCACAATACGCTTTCACCCAGTCGTAATACGCCTTTACGATTCGTATATACAAAATTGTAATATAAACAAGGTGGTAATAATCTTATGTTGCACGATCGTTCAAAAAAATGTCGTACATTAGCAATGGTTGGCTTCTTCGCTCGATCCGTTTCCGGCACATCCTCGGCTGGGCCTGTCTAGCCCCATGGGTGGGCCTACGCCCACGCACAAAAGACAACTCATCAATCCTAAAGCTGGTGCCGTGTGCTGCTCCTATACGGTGCAATCATCGTATTGGATTAGTACCAGATCAGGCTAGCTTATATGCTATATATACTACTATGTGTTTTTGTTTAAATAAAAATACCCTGGCCTCTTCATCAAACGATGCACACAATCATATTTATTACATTATTCAACAGAGTAGTACAAGAATGAATTCATTAATTAACACCAAGCCATCATCCTCACGAACTAAGTCACTACACCTACTAGCTTGATTATGTGACCTGACCATGCATGAATGCACACCATATAATCTGGTAGTCTCACCAAGCCGCCCCACGGCAAGCTGAGATCATCAACTGGTCTAGCAGATCCACACCATGCATCGGATCCGCACGCTCCAGATTTGCCGCCGCCATTTTCCGTCGTCCCAACTTCTGGAGAGATTCATGCATTCACCTTGCCATGCTCAACTACCGTCGACGCCACCATGACGCCAGACATCGCCTCCACCCTGGGCGTGTCCTTGAACATATGTCCAACGTTGAGACCACACTGCGGCACACCACCGAGATCCGCCGTCGTTTATGCGGTAGATGCCACACGGCACCAACTCTGGCACCGGGAACCATCCGTGCTCACCACGCAAACCCTCCATCTAATGTCCAAGATGGAACCTCCAAGGAGGTAATGACGCCATGGCGCCGCCGCCCCTCATTCATGGGGAACTAGGGAGTAGAGAGGATCGGAGTTGACCTCACCGTTGCCACCAAGAAAGGGAATAACGCCCAGAGTCCCATCAGCGATGTGGCTGCCGCCATCGGCCAGAAGTTTCCCCTAGACAAGCTCCCACCCCGTCACCAACCAAGCCAGCCACCAACACCTCCGAGCACGGACGCCGAAGATCTGGAGCAGCCGATGAAGGGAACCGTATGCTATGATAGTCCGACGAGAGGGGCACGTGAACCACTTCACGCCACGACTGTCGTCTAATGAGACCTTCTGCCCAAGCAGCCAAGGAAATCTTGCCGACCGATCCGACAAACGCCCACCACCGGCAGAAGGACGCCGTCCGGCCACGTCCATGTCACCGACTGTCGAGTGAAGAGAAACGAACCTTGCCAGCACTGGCGTCGGCCGAGCTTTGCCTGGCCGCACCCTCCGGTGGCGGTAAGGGAGAGGGGAGAGAGATTTGTTGTTGAACTACTAGAATTTTTATGACTCGTTGCAACGCACGGGCATGTTTGCTAGTACTAATAAAGTACGGATTGCTTCTGTCGGGTTCACCGAATCGCAGACTTCTTACGAAAAAGTCATTTAGTTTTTTCGTATTAAACCCGTAGTCCTATAAGTTCAGGAAAAAACGGTCGGGCACACCATCCTGGGCCGGCTCTTTGAGGCTTTGACGTTGTGCTGCTCCAATGAATGAACGAAAAAATAATACGTGGATTGACGTTCTAAGGATGGAAACAGTCGGGCCGGGATTGGCTTCTGTAAAATACAAGGGGGCGCATTTAATAAAGGGTAGCGAGTATTCATGTAAAAAAAAGGGTCGCGTGTATTACTACGGCCCTGTTTGGTTTATAAGTCCTAGGACTTATTTTAGTCCCAAATTATAAGTCATAAGTCCCTAAAAAGTCCTTACCTGTTTGGTTCCTGGGACTTAAAATGTACTAGTACACCATATTACAACTATAAGTCCCTATAAGTCCCTCCTTGAGAGTCTTATTTGATAAGTCCCAAAAGCCCACTTTAAGTCCCTATAAGTCCCTCCTGTTTGGTTTAGATGGGACTTATAGGGACTTATTTAAGTCCCTAGACCAATAAGTCTCTGAAAACAAACACCCTCTACCACCTCGCTGATTTAGACAAAATCTCTTACCTAATATATATATATATATATATATATATATATATATATATATATATATATATATATATATATATATATATATATATATATGACTAATTTTCTGTACTCCTGGGAGTATGTACTCCCATCGTCAATATACCTCTTGTACGCATGGATTATACCCCTCTATTATTCTCAATATACTTCATTTAGTATTCTTAGATACCCCAATACGAGTTTGGTTGAAAAATTATCATTTGTGACGTACTTTCTGTAATATACTTTTTTCACGTACGAAAAAATCAGTATATATGTAAACCTTCAAAAAATATGTAGACTCACATGATTTTTTTCATGAAACTTATTTTGGGGTATCTAGTAATTATTAATGAAGTATATTAAAAATAATAATGAGGTATGAAAGATTCATCTATGTGGTATATGACGAGCATGAGTACGTACTCCCAAGAGTACACAACCATTTTGCGTTACCTCTTTTTGCAAAAAAAAAAAGTCTCTGCAGTTTGTCGAAATCAACCCGCGGTCCAACTTTAAGTCATATCGAATCGTTTTTTTATTTTCTCAGAAAACCCCTAGACGTTTCGGGTAATCAACCCGCCATCCATATTTAAGTCATACGAATCGTTTTTTTTTTTTGTGTTTTAACAGAAACCCCCTGACCTTTTGGTCAATCAATCCGCATTTTATATAAAACAAAATTATCCATATCTTTTAAACCGTAACTCCGATTTTAATGTGTTATATATGAAATTTGATTATAAAAATGTCTAGAATCTATATATGATGTTAATTTTAGCTGTTAAATATTTCTAAACTATTAATTTAGGTGCAAACTTAATCTATAGCGCACGGTTCGTTTTTCATTTGCAATGGCGGCGGTCCAAATTGCAAATAAACACACATTAAAACCAGATTAAGAGGAAAGAAAACATTGATAACCACGCATGCACAACTCTGAAAAACCTCGCGAGAAAAAACAACACTTTTCTCATCTTATTCTGAGCGATTGTGTGCGTGTGCGAGCGCGCGTGTGTGTGTGTGCGCGCGCGCGCGGTGTGTGTGTGTGTGTGCGTGTGCGTGTGCGTGTGGAGAGAGAGAGAGACGTCTTAGGACTAACCTCATTCAAATATGTTTTCGTTGTGTGAGCATTGAGACCACCGTCGGGAAAACAAATATGATGCCATGTTAAAATAAAGAACGTCTACCTATCAGGGTCTCGAGTCATGATTATTGGGTTAAGAGCGTGTGTTTTTTCTGTCCCGTTGCAACGCACGGACTCTTTTGAATAGTCATACCAATTTATATATGTCAGCAAGTAGACAACGGGCAAGTCTTCTTGAAAGTTGAACAAAACAGAAGAGGTGCCGGTACCATTTCTAATCTAAGAAATGAAAGAAGACCCAACAAATAACTGATGTATGTGGCAAGGAATAAAACAGATGCCCAAATAAAGATGGAATGTGCTGCGCTATAAAAGAAATAGAAGACGATGCATGGCAAGGAGATTCCATTAATTTGGGTTTGTAAATAAGGATTTGCATGGCATGAAATAAAAGAAAGGCCCGATAAAGATGAGATTTGCTAAAAACATATACTATTTATGTATTTTAAAAAATACTCTTCATGTATTTTCCTTGATAAATAATGTGAAGATATATTCATGAGTTGCAACAAAAGTATTTGCAGACACCAACATAATTTTTCACACAGGTTGTAAATAACAAGCCAAGTGACCCGTTAGAGAGCGGCGGAAATTATAAGGGAGATAATGTTGACGAACAAAACTGGACCAACATAGAGGAGGCATGAGAAGATCTGGAGCAATATTTCACATCAGAGTGAAGCAAGGACGAGCTCGGGACGACAACACGAGGATGAGCTTGAGGTCATGGAGGGGAGCTAACAATAGGAATGTTTTTGAACATGCCATAAGTTGGTGATGCTTGAACCAAAAACCACCCATGATGCATGCATGTCTTCGTAGTGTGCTAATGTATCATAGTATGTTCTTGTCGTTTTCCTTTACCCATAGTAATATTTCATTCCGCGCATGTCATGAATAAATGGATTATCACTAGCCTGTTTGTATGTACTTTTTAAATCTACATTCAAGCCGTGTTAAAATAATAGAGCTAGTTTTGTGGAACAGATTCCTTGATTCTATACCATCTTTTCTAGATTATAAGAGAATGCGATATATTTTTCTCCCGTTGCAACGCACGGGCCCTTTTGCTAGTAAGAATCGAATATACTCTTTTTGAAACGAGGTCCCTAGGGCCTGATTCATTACAAAGGATAGAAGAGAGTTGACCCGTTCATTTGAGTAAAGCGAGGCAAAAACCGTTACAACACACCCATAAAACAGGGCACCCAATGATTTGGCTACCCACAAAGACACACACACTATCGAAGAGAGCAACAACGCTGAAGTTGCCAACAAATTGTCATTGTCATCACTTCTCCCTGAGCAAGCGACTCCGATTTCACGATGGACGACCAATCAGGAACCCTCACTGCAAGCAACACACAAGTCCCATTAAATCCGTTCTATGCCAAACAATCAGCCAAAGGCGTTGAGGACCGGGAAGCTTTGACTTGTGTGTCGAGTCTTTCAAGTTAAAGAAGCACGCCTTGCACCAACATACCCCAACCAGTCCATCGCATGTTATTGTTACCACCGTGTGGCCCCGCAACACTACAGCTTCAACTTCCCACTCAGGGACATGTCCAAAGAAGCTCGAGCCTCCCCCACTGCAGCACCAACGCGCGAGGCAAGGTTCCCGCCGCTGCAATGCAAGGTTCCTGCCGCTGCAACGCTACCACTGCGAGCAGTCACACCGCGGACCGCTGTCCACACAGCCAGCATGCCACGCCGTCATGTGCCGGTACCTCCAGCTTGGGGCCGCCGCCTTGGCACACGGCTCGGCCGCCTTCGGTCAGCAAGAGAACCCTACCCCCTTTGGGGACGGGCCCGCCGCCATCGCAGCAACGGTCGACAACTGCGGTTGCGGGAGGATTCAGCGGGGAGAGCGCCGGCGGCGGGTGGTTGCGTTTTCCCCGGAGCTGCCAAAGCTAGGCGACGCGGGGGTCAGGTGTGTGCCCTCCTATAATCAAATATCTTCACGTATTTCCTCCATTGGAGATGACAGACAGCCTCTGTTCGTAACAGGTGTATTAATTATCTGCATCTGCATGGGTGCATGCATGTCCTGGAGAATGAGTAAATTGATTTGATATACTCCCCCGTCCGAAAATACTTGTCATCAAAATGAACAAAATGGATATATCTAAAACTAGAATACATCTACATACATTCTTTTTTATTCATTTTGATGACAAGTATTTCCGGACGGAGGGAGTAGATGGCTTGACCTTGGCAAACACAACATGCGTGTTGTGAAAGAAATCGAGTTTCTCACCTGAAATATGCACCTACGACACATTTGAACCAAACCGTGAATGGGTTGTAAGGTCATAGTCCAAGTGTTATCCTCAAGAATCCAACCAATTAAGTTATGAAATATTCAAATTTTATAGATCACAGAGTTAGAGCAACTCTAGCAGACCCCGAATTCCGCCGGCCCGCAAAACGCGTTTGCAAAACACGTTAGCAGTTCGCGCAAAATCGCTTTTGCGGGCCGGCGCGGGCTGGCACAGATGCAGACCCCGCATAATGGACCCGTAAAAAAGCATATTTGCGGAATAAGCTTTTTTACGGGTCGGCTTCTGCGGGTTCTGATCTGGCGCAGCTGCTCCGGGCCCGCAAAACTTAGATTTGCAACTTAAATTGATCTAGCCTAATGCTTTTCTTTGCTTTTGCAACAACACTAGATACAAAAGATATCACCAAATCTTGGCTTGAATAGCAAAACCAAAGAAAACAAGAACCACAAGTATGCATTTCAGAAGATTTCCAACTTCCATAACTGCTCCCATTAGTTGAAGCAATATCTTCTCCATGCACTCATTGTTGATCTGCGGATTCTTGATTTTGCTTTCATCATTCTTCATTTTTGGTTTCAAAGATGTAGACGTTGCTTCTCCTCTAGTTGCACATGCCGCCACATCATTGCCTTCGATTGTACTAAGGAGTGCACTAACATCTACTAAGTTTCTTTCTATCAACAAATCAATGTATTGGCCTTCCCAATACCAAAATGAGCATCCATCGTCCTACCCAAAACATTGAGCAAGCTCGAAGTGAGCTAACGCAATTGAACTAAAGAATGAGCTATGAAACGAGCTACTGCAAGTGCACGTACCCCGTCGTTTTCGCATTTGTAGAACACCCATTCAGGGTGCTTTGGCGTGCCCGAAGTGAGTCGAAGCACTTGCCGCGGGCAGTCGTCGCACTCTTTGAGCGGCATCGGCAGGCCACAAAGACGCTGCACGAGCGCCGAGCCCGGTGGACGGCCGGACGAGTCCATGCCCGCAAACCTTCGGCGGTGGCGGGTGGACGAACCAGTGCCTGCATGCGGCGATGCGCCCTTGCCTGCGCCGCGGGAGAGGCTCCCCGACCACTCCATCGCCTGGGCAGCAACCAGCGGCGGCCGGAAAAGGCAAATCTGCAAATCCGGTGGCCCGCAATGAAGTGCCGCAGATTTGCAAATCCGACGGCCCGCCGACGCAGTGGGAAAGGGAGGGGAGGCCTCTGCGCGTGGCGGCCTTCCGGCGTGCTCTTGCCGGCTGTTGTCGCCGGAATCTTGGGCGGCGGCCGGCGGCGGCGTGCGGGGGGAGAGGAGAGGTGGTTGGTTGGAGAAAGGGCGGGATGAAATGTGCCCCCACCAACAGGTTCCGCTTATATGCAGGGCACCGCAGCCGCGAGGCCGAAACCCGTGTTTTCCGGGGTTGGGGTCGGGATTTTGCCACGCCCCCTAAATTTTTTTTGCGGGCCGGGGCGGGATGTGGGGTCTGATCGGGCAGGATTTTCCGCCCCGACCTGCATTTTGGCGGTTATTTTGCGGATTCGGGCGGGATGCGGGGTCTGCTAGAGTTGCTCTTAGCAGGGGCGGAAAGAGGGGAGCGAGCAGGGGCTACACCCCTAACAATGGCTTGCCTCCTCGCCGAAATTTAGAAGGTAGCATACTTTATATGTGTTAATGGTAGCAACTAATTACTTTTTTTAGAACCAACATGTGATGGATGGTTAAGAGGGAAGTGATACCCCTAGCCCATTACGGATCGAGGCCAAATTTGACGCTTTGATGTCTTATAAAGGTCGAATATTCTTTCAGTGACATAACTAAAAAACTGCTTATTGGTGGGATCACATTAGTGGCTGGCAGGGCATGACACACCCGCCACTAGTAATCAGGAAAAAAATCATATGAGACCGGGTCTCACAGGCCAGCACGTGAGACCCACTCGGATGGATGACACGTGGCCTCTATAATCTCAAAGCACCTAATCCCTCTTCCATCAGTTTTTCAATCCCAACTAGCTATTCCCGACTGAAATCCAGAGCTTGCTTCATAGGCTCGCATAACTCCAACGATTTAGGTTTTTTTTTTTCTCACTCACATCCATGGCGGCGACGTCAAAGGACTTCAACACTGGCAGCTGCACGGCACGACGCAGCAATGAGTTTTTGTACATGACCGCGCCGGCCGAACTAGCGCAGGACCTCATCACCAGCGGCCAATCAGACTTCTCGTTCATGGCGGATGTATACAACCGTGCGCCGAGATAACGTGTGGGGCGGCCGGGCCAACTCCTTATCGACAACGGCCGCACGTCAAACTACTCCGTGCGGGTGCACTCGCTCATGCGGGGTCATGCCGGCGCCAGGGAACTCCATGAGACACCCCAAAAATACCAATACGAGCACACATATGTTTTCCCGCCACTTATTATCTCAAGTACTATTGTATTAAGTGGCGAGCATGAATAAACGTAGGTCTGGCTTACCCATGAGTAGCAAATACCAATGGTGGTCTCTTTTGGCTGGCCCGCCACTTGCATTTATTTGTAGTTTTATTGTTTTAGTGTTTTAATTTTAGGTTTATGGACCAGAATTCTTCTACACTAGTTAGATTTATAGAATGTCCATGTAAACCTTACGGTTTTAGTATTTAATGGAGGTTAAGTGTTTTTGAATTTAAAAAAGTGTAAATGGATTCTAAAAAATATGAGAGTTGACATCATGTCATGATATGACCTCTAGAGGTCGTGGTAAAAGTTGGCGAGAATTGGATGAAAGTTGTGATGGAGGTCCTTAGAAACTGGATCATCTCTCATAAAGAATCATACCTAGAAATCCATTTAATGACTTATAAATTGCAAATGGACTCAGACTAATACCAAATTTTGACATGAGTGATTTTATGGTGTATGTTCAATGTAGGAAAAGTTTTAAGGTCAAATTGTGAAGAAAATGTGAGTTCGCCATCAAACATTTTCTTACCGGTTCCGTAGTATTTTTACTCTACCACTATCACTATTATATTAAAACACTACTGACCCCTCATCACTTACTGGCCACTGAACACGTGTTAGTGATAAGGGTCGTGACCAACCGGCTAGTGGGGATACATCAGTGATGAATGTCCAGGGGCTATCCTAGAAACTCATCACTGACTGGTTGTTAATAGTACCTCGGCTATGATAACTTTTTTAACGCTAACTAGTTTTTATATGATGGAGAATGATGTGTGTTCTTTACTTCATCCCGCTGTCGACTTAGAGGTATTCCAAATTCCTCGGAATACCGCTTCAGCTCGTCTCCCTCAAAGAAGTGGCTCACCGGCATGCACAGCACCCATTCACCTCCCTGCTGTTATAAATTCCCACCATCGCCATGGTGAGGCTGCTCCTCATCCACCATTTCCCCTACTAGTTCGAGCACCTCTCATCGTGCCAGAAAATTCCTCAGGCATCGTTCGGCGCTGGTGTATTTGCAGGTTTTAAAGGGTATTATATCGGCCCGGTATTAAAATTCCCGAAATTCCCCACAGCCCATTCGGTACCCCGGTATTGGGCTGGCCCATCCCCAAAATTACACGGGGAAACCCTCAATACCCCGTGTGAGAGCAGACGCGAGCCTCCCCTCGCGAAATTCCCCCCCCCCC
>LR738712.1:767128174-767170887 GCA_902687465.1 Secale cereale
AACCCGACCGTGACGGCGCCGCACCCTCCGCCCTTCGCCCCCTCCGCCGTCCTTCGTCCGCCCTCCGCCGTCCTCCGTCCGGCCCCTCCGCCCTCCGCCCTTCGTCGACTCCGTCCAAGCCGACCCAGACCATCCGCCGGTCCTGCCGCCGTCTTCCTCCACGTTATTGCCGCCGCCGTACTCGCCGGCTCAGCCCCTGCCGCCTCCGCCGTCTTCCATATCCTTCCGGTAGTCTGGCCTTTTCGCCGGTAAGGACTGGTTCCACCTCATCCCTCCCCTCTCCTCCCCTTTGTCTAGGGTTGCTTTAACCATTGGCATGCTTGCTTGGACGAATTTCTTGCTATTATGCTTACTTGGTGTTATGAAGATGTCATTTGCTTACTGGACATCTTACAGGATTACAAGATTTGATTTGCGGCTTGTAGGCTAAGATAGTTATGCACTGGATGTGAAAGTGTAGGCTGTCAGGTGTGCACTAGATGAAGAACATGATTCCTTGATGGCCTCGTATAATATGGTTACTATATTTTTCTTGCTGATATGCTTGCTTGGGAAGATGTACTTATAGCTTTGATTAGAGAGGTGATGCCTTCCTTTGTTGAATTTTAAGTAAAATGTGAATATGTCATATAGGTTGAGAGATGGTAGCTGCTATGCATTGTACCTGATCAGGATCATTAGATGTTTCAGAGAAATTATTCTGCTTGCTTTGAACTGAAATGGTGTCCACTGATTGTGGTTCTGCAGATCATATATACCATTGTTGAGTGCAAACACATTTTTTATAGCCGTGTCATAACCTACTTTTATCCTGATAGCTATGGCCATTTCTGTTTCATCATATGGGCTCAGTTCAGTAGTAGGTGCTTCATAATATGTACTATCTAAGTTAATCAATATGTAAATGAAGATGATGTTTGCATCTAATAATCTGGTCTTACCATTTTCTGTCACTGACCAACGTTGCGAACATCGATCACTGAATGATTTTCTTGCTTTCAGTCATGTATAGAAAGACGTTTAGTTATCTTTTCGAAACATCAATCATTGTCAATCATTATGTATAGAAATCTAGAAACTAATCTGTAAGTACTTACACCAAGATCATCATTATTATCCGTTGTTTCGGTACATAGAATATATTCGGCTGCTTCTTGCTTTTTGTCCATACTACTATCAAGATCATCACTATTATTTGTTGTTTCGGTACATAGAATAGATTTGGCTGCTTCTTGCTTTTTGTCCATACTACCAAGAGACATCTTTACAACAGCGAAACAACCGATCTGTTCACTAGTTGAGTCATGTCCATGAAACTATAATTGATTTGATATTGCAAAAGAGTGTTATACTATTTTTAGGGAAGTTACTTTGATTTATTTTGCAACGGAGGAACAACTGCTCTGTTCGCTAGTTGAGTCATGTCCTTGGATAGCTGTTCTAGGATTATCTAACCTTTAGACCAACTGATTTGTTTTTTATAGGTACCTGAGCCTTGGTTTATAGTGGGAGTGGATGAGCCGCCGCCTTCGTGGGATCCCGTTAAGACGCCAAAGTTTGGTATGCCTTGTATTTACTATGACTTGTTAGCTTTCTAATTCATGTTAGCTTTCTAATTCTTGGCATTGTTCCTTGATTGCTTCGGTATTAGTTTTGAAATGAAGTCACGGGGTCTAGATCGTATTAGGAAGAGAAGAGAGGAAGACGATGATGAGATGGTCCTTTTCATTCTTCCATTGTTGCACTCATACTTAATGGCCAATAGAGGACAGGGTGAAAAGAGACAAAGGCATAGCTCGATCCTTTACGGCAAGGAACGTGTTGACAAACTTCTTGAAGGACACGTGAAGAATTGCTTGGTAGCTTTTAGGATGGAACAATACATTTTTAAGTCTTTAGCATCATATCTTAGAAGGAAAGAATTGATAAAAGACACAAGGCTCAAGGTGGAGGAGAAGTTAGCATTCTTTCTGTACATGTTGTCACATAATTCGTCATATGAAGATTTGCAACTGGAATTCAGACATAGTGGGTCCACCTTTCATGAGTACATCAACGAGTTCTTTGATATCATCCCTGCCCTATGTACTCGCTTTGTGGAGCCTCCACGCATTGACGAACCTCATCCAATAATTTCTACCGATGAACGATTCTATCCATACTTCAAGGTTCTTATCTTGACACTTAAAAAGAATCCCTTATCTTTCTTCATTGAAATTTCAAAAATTAATTTGCAGTCTACTTTTTTCCAGAATTGTATAGGTGCTATTGATGGATCCCATGTTCCTATTACCATTACACCTGAAAGTGCCGCCCCATTTCGGAATAGAAAGGGCACCCTGAGCCAAAACATAATGATTGCATGTGACTTTGACTTGAAGATCACATTTATATCATGTGGCTGGGAGGGGTCTGCAACAGATGCTAGGGTTCTTCGGTCTGCCATTAAATCTGGATTTAAAGTACCAAATGGGAAGTTTTACCTCGTCGATGGTGGTGACGCAAACACCACATCCTTCCTTGCACGGTATCGGGGTGTGAGGTATCATTTGAATGAATTTGGGCACGGCCACCATCGTCCACAGAACCACAGGGAATTATACAATCTTCGGCACGCTATGTTGCGAAATCATGTAGAAAGGACCCTAGGAGTTCTTAAGAAGCGATTCCCAATTCTCAATGTTGGGACACTACATTCAATTAGGAACCAAGCGAGGATTCCAGCAGCTACCGCAATCTTCCATAACATCATCAAAAAGCATGATGGTGATGAGGAATGGCTTGACAACCAACCAGATAACATACCTCTGGCTGATTTTGTCAATGTACCTAATGGCGATGATAACTACCAAGGGAACAACACCCAAGGCAATGCTTTGAGAGATGAAATTGCAATGCAAATGTGGAATGATTTCCCACATAATTAACTCTTTGTAAGTTTGTATGTGATTGACTCTTTCTAATTCAACCGATTAATTGTCTTTATTTTGTGTGTTAATTTGTTTTATCTAAACAGATATGTATGCAAAAGGATCTCCCAAATTCAACTTGGCGCAAGCTGCGGCTTTATTAAAAAAGAAAGGTGTTCTTGGTGCTAAAAATGATTCACCAAAGGTTACCAAAAAGAGTTCACCAAAAGGTATTTGTCATTTTCGACTTGTTTTTCACTACAAGAACAGTAGCATTGTTGTACTAGCTATCATGTTAGATGATCTTGTTTGTCACTACTTAACAATTTCTTCATGTCACAAGTATTTTTATGCACGTAGCCATTTGATCTGAATCTGAATTTGTCGAACACCATTCTTAGCCTTGTACTTTAATTGGCTTGTGTAGTTGTCAAACAAAGAGCACAATGGAGTTTAGGACTTGAAAAAGGTTTGGTGGAGATACTTTAGGACTACGATACTCCTTACCACCGAGGACAAAATGGGTGGAGCAAGGAAACTTGGAACTTGATGGTGACAAAATTCCATGCAAAACACAAACATGTGAAGTTCTCGAAGCTACAAATTCAAGATAAGGAAAAGGAGCTCAAAAGGGAATACAGGATGCTAAAAGAAGCCCGAAAGCAAAGCGGTGTTGGCTGGGACGACAAAAGATGCATGATAGAAGCCGACACCGACCTTTGGGACAACCTACTGATTGTAAGTTATTTAATTCCACCCTTTGATATGGCTACAATTTGTCCCATGTTAATACTCATCTATTACTCTGGTTCTTTGTAGTGCTATCCAAATATTGGGAAATTCAAGAAGAAATCTTTTCCTCACTTTGACTTGCTAGGAGAACTGTACGATTGTAAGTTTACCAACTTCTGTTGCTACCTCTCACTCGGTTGCCTTTTGCTTTCTTACTTACATGCATTTTGCAGGGCATACAGCAGAGGGTACCTATAATTTCACATCCATTGAACAACCATCACAAATTGGTGAAGGCTTTGAAGATGAAAGAGAGGCCGAGGAAGTAAAAGAAACCGATGACTTGGAGATGATGAACCAAGTGCAAAATGATGATGACGACTTGCAAATTATGGATCAAATGGATGCTACTCATAGGAAGGAGGATGTCAATCCAATCGAACAAGGGGGTCGTACCGTGGCTGGTTCAGGAAAGATGCCCCAAAAGAAGCCCAAGAAGGAGAAGCCCAAGAACAGTGGAGATGTGATTGCTGGAGCATTGGAGAAGTACATAGAGCTGAAGAAAAGGCAAGCAGATGATGAAGCTACATACTTGGCCAATGAAAGGGCAGAGGCAACAAAATTAGATGACTTCTCTATCACCAAGTGCATGGACGTGCTGAAAACAATGGAGGATGTCACCCGCGCAGAGAAGATCAAGGCGTTCAATGTCTTCAAGGATGCTTCAAACCGTGAAATTTTCATAAATGCCGCTGATGATGATAAAGAGACCGCTGTTATGTGGCTCCAGAGTCAGATGTTCCCATGAGGTATGTTCAAGATTTGAGCCCTTAGTTGTTCCCACTTTGTTCAATTTGATATCTCGTTGCAACTTGAAGCACTGCAAAGTAGAACTAAATAATGCTTCTGCCCCTTTTTCTCAGAAACTTCTCTGAGATGATAATTGTTTATTTCATATCCAGAGAAATTGAATATGTAATATGCATCCATATGACATATTTTTAGATGACTATAAACTTGTATCTAATCATCCATATGTAATATCTCAGATAATTGTTTGTTTCTAGATGACTTTCTGATATTTTTTATGTGCTGGAACTTATGAAATCTATTTTTGATCTTTGACTTCTCTTTCTCTTATATGTAATATGTGCTGGAATATGCTTGTTTCTTTCAACATAATTTTAATTTGCAAGAAATCGACAACATATTGAACTTCAGTGTTATGTTCCTGTTCCCTTGTCACTATGTATTATCTTTGCCACTTCCGTGAAAATTTTGTACTAGTCCTGTGTAGGAGAAATAATAATCAAATATGCTACTGTACATTACAAGCACTTGAGTTTACCTTCTCATATGTGATGAATACTCATGCCTTTTAGTTCTAGAAACATACTTTTTATTCCTGTATGGTCAACTGGTCTCTGAAACTATCTGGTTCTTGAAGATGACCGACAAGTACCGCATATATCACTATAGTCTCCTAGTTGTTATTGTGCTACCACATACCATAATGGCCATCTAAATGTTTCTGGTTGCTAATTGTATTGTCAATCTCTACATTATGCATATGTGCCGCTCTTCGCATATACACTGAAGTTCCTATGGTCCATAACACTTGTAGTGTATTTTTGCCTTTTTTTTTTCATGTGGGCTCAAGATCGTTGCTTTCTTGCAGAGTTATTTTGACTCTTGGCTGCCACCTCCAAGAACCAGATGGTAGCAAAGGAAAGAGCTAGCACCCCCAGAAGTTAGTTGTGATGGAATTATTTAAGGACCTGCTACTCTGTTCATGAAGTGTGCAATTCCTAATATATTTGCACTATTTTGTAATATTCATATTCTTCATTATTATCCATTTGATAGCAATATGCTACTCCCTCCATTCGAAAATTTGTTGCGCTGTTGCTGCTGGTACGCATCTTATATGTTGTTGCTACTGTGGTGCCTGTTCTGATTTATGTGATGTTGTTGCTGCTGTCCCAGCCAACGGATGCAAAAAGATCAGATTTTTAATTTTCATCATCTTATCAGAATGTTGTTGCTGCTCTGCCAGCCACTAGTGAGTGTTGTACCAAACGCAGGATATTATGGGGGTGGGGATTATTGGGGAATTGAGGGGATTTGGTGGAGGGGAGGGGATCACCAAATCCCCTCTAATCCCCTAGCCTGTTGGGGGTGTAAAAACACCAGCGCCGAACGAGGCCTCAAGCTAGGAGGACCAGGAGGTTTTAGAATTGAGCTCCTTGGAGGAGAAAGAGGAGGTAAAGGGCAGGGGAGGAACGTCGGCTGGACCATCCTGGGTCTTGGCCCCGCTCCTTCCGTAAGAATTTGATGCAAAGAGAAGCTAATGCTACTGCTAAAATCACTTCTAATTACTCAGCCTCTCTAATCTCGTAGCCGTTTTTGTCGTGTGCTGTTGTTTAGCCGCCACTTAGATTATGTTCACACGCTGGCATGGCATCGCTGTCGTGCCACACCAACTGACCCGCATGTGGTAGTGGAGCGCCTCGGCGCTGAGGGACGACACTCCGCCAAGAGACTCTGGTTGTATCGAACCTCAGTGATACCGACGACGACGACAAAGAGCCAGTGAGGAAGAAGCCCCCAGGGCACCCATGGCGAGACATCGGGCTCTGGAACCACACCAGCCGTGCACAACATCTCCTCCAATTAAAGAGCATTAGCTTGCTGAAGGCGTTATCTGTTTGTTGTAGTGCCCATCTTCATTGGCTGGTCTCAGCAATGGATGAAATTCCTTATCTAGGCCATCTGCAGCCAGACGTTACTATGATGGCGTGATGAGATTTATCCGTTCTTGTAATGTTTCGGTCCTGGCTTGTTATGTACTTTGCTTAATAATTGATAAAACTGAATATGCGAGTTTTATGTCGATCCGTACTCCCACAAGTTATACGAACGAACACAGTAATAATACTAAAATGAGCTGATATATTCTTGACTTCACAATCTCAGATAAACAAGAGGGCAACAAGCCCTTGACCATAATGGGATCAAATGTCTGTTCCATCCACACATTTTAACTAGTACTCCCTCTGTAAACTAATGTAAGAGCATTTGGATTACTAAAGTAGTGATCTAAACTGTCAGCGACAGTGCATCGAGCTCCAAGGCGCCAAGCGTGGAGATTGAAGATCAAGGCCGGCCCAAGAGGCAGCCTCGCTTACCAGCTCGGCTGGCTGGGCCGGAGTGGGCCCATGTAGGTGTGAGTACTTAAGTGGGTATCGTCGACTGGAATAGGTGACGGTGGCAACGGCTAGCTGGCATGTAGCGTGTGTGTCTCTCCTTCCTCCTCCTCTGGTCCCCTCCAATGTAATGAGATCTCGATTTCGAATTCAATGGCGAATTGAGAGAGAATTGCCCTAACATAAACACTCTTATATTAGCTTACGGAGTGAGTACATGAACAGGTGGGACCTCAGGAGCAGAGCAAAAGCTTTGCTATGAGCGGTTGACGGGAGGTCCGCCGCCAAACGGATTGTCTACATCAGTTCAAAATAACACAAGAATTCTTTATAGTTGATTTTTGCAAGGTGTCGACCACAATCAAACAGATTGACTAACAATTAGTACAACAATATAATTGTCAAATAACACAAGAGAACTGTCATGTAGTTCGTATTTGTTTCCTAAAGCAAATTTGATGTGCACTGAGTAAGAAAAGCAAAATTATATTTAGTATTTTTTGTCTGGCCCGCCACGGGTGGGTGGCAAATACCAATGGTGGTCTCTTTTGTCTGGCCCGCCAATGGTATTTTTTGTAATGTTATTGTTTTAGTGTTTTAATTTTAGTTTTATGGGCCAAAATTCTTCTACACTAGTTAGATATATAGAACTTCCATGTAAAACTTGTGGTTTTAGTATTTAATGGAGGTTAAGTGTTATTGAATTTTAAAAAGTGTAAATCGATTCTGAAAAATATGAGAGTTGGCATCCTGTCATGATATGACCTCTACAGGTCGTGGTAAAAGTTGGCAAGAGTTGGACGAAAGTTGTGATGGAGGTCCTTAGAAACTGGATCATCTCTCATAAAGAATCATACCTAGAAATCCATTTAATGACTTATAAATTGCAAATGGACTCAGACTAATACCAAATTTTGACATGAGTGATTTTATGGTGTATGTTGAATGTAGGAAAAGTCTTAAGGTCAAATCGTGAAGAAACTGTGAGTTCGCCATCAAACATTTTCCTACCGCTTTGCCACTATTCGTGGTTCCATAGTAGTTTTACTCTACCACTATCACTATTACTCCCTCCGTCCGAAAATACTTGTCATCAAAATGAATAAAAGAGGATGTATCTAGATGTATTTTAGTTCTAGATACATACATTTTTGTCCATTTTGATGACAAGTATTTTCGGACGGAGGGAGTATATATTAAAACACTACTGACCCCTCATCACTTACTGGCCACTGAACACGTGTCTGTGATGAGGGTCATGACCGAGTGATGAATGTCCAGGGGCTATCCTAGAAACTCATCACTGACCGGCCATTTTAGGGCCCGTTAAAGATTGATGGGCTATATCTGGAGCTAACGTATCACTGACTGGTTGTTAATAGTAGCTCGGCTATGATAATTTTTTTAACGCTAACTAGTTTTTATTTGATGGACCATGATGTGTGTTCTTTACATCATCCCGCTGTGGACTTAGAGGCGGTACAAATTCCTCGGAATACCGCTTCAGCTCGTCTCCCTCAAAGAAGTGGCTCACCGGCATGCACATCGCCGATTCACCTCCCTGCTGTTATAAATTCCCAGCATCGCCATGGTGAGGCTGCTCCTCATCCACCATTTCGCCTACTTGTTCTAGCACCTCTCATCGTGCCAGAAAATTCCTCAAGCTAGGAGGACCACGAGGTTTTAGAATTGAGCTCCTTGGAGGAGAAAGAGGAGGTAAAGGGCAGGGGCGGAGCGTCGGCTGGACCATCTTGGGTCTTGGCCCCGCTCCTACTGCTAAAATCCTTCCGTAAGAATTTGATGCAAAGAGAAGCTAATCCTACTGCTAAAATCACTTATATCCTAACCGTTTTTGGCGTGTGCTGTTGTTTAGCCGCCCCTTAGATTATGTTCACATGCTGGCATGGCATCGCTGTCGTGCCGCAGCAACTATGGGTGGAGGAGGAGCACCATGCACCGAGCATGCCAATGTTGCGTCCATCGCCACCCTACTCGCTGACACGCATGTGATGGAGGAGCACCTCGGCGCTGAGGCACAACACTCCGCCAAGAGACTCCGGTTGTATCGAACCTCGGTGATGCCGACGACAACGACGAAGAGCCAGTGAGGAAGAAGCCCCCAGGGGCACCAATGGCGAGACATCGGGCTTTGGACACTAGTAGAAAATGGGTCATTTGTTCCGGTTCATAAGGGCCTTTGGTCCCGGTTTTGAATCCGGTATTAAAGGGTCGATACTAATGCTCTCACCTTTAGTCCCGGTTCTTATACGAACCGGGACTAAAGGCTCTCCAAGTGGCTGCGGTTACAGCTCCACCGGACTAAAGGTAATTTTACGATTTTTTTTTTTGAATTTTTTCTCGCTTTTCAAATTTTTGAATTATTTTACAATTTATTCTCTAGTCATCCACCCTTCATCACTGCTCAATTTAATCTTTAATCTCTATTCACCCTTCATCATTCCAAATCAAGTGTCACCAAGTGGAATGTAATGGGTCGGTCCTGTCCCAAGAGCTCATTATAGTGTTTAGTTTGTCGAAGGAACGAGAACCCACCGATTCCAGAGAATGGCATATTCCATGTTTATGCCAAACCAAGTGATACCTCCGAATCGAGCGGACGACAGGGAACCGCTCGCTCGACCCTTGCTCGTCTGCTTCTCTTTCCCTTCACGGCGCCGCATCTCCCTCCCCATCCTTGCGCACGCCGCCGCCAGCAGCCTCACCGTGCACGGCCATGGATGGCCACCACCGCATCCGTCGCGCTCGTAGCAGCCCCGGCCACCACTGCTTCTCACCCTCCCCTGCGCCGCAGATCTCTCTGCATCCTTGCGTGTGCTGCCGCCGACAGCCCGACTGCATGCAGTCATGACTTGCCACCGCCGCATCCTCGCGTTGGCGCTGCTTGCCGTCGCGCCGACCACGACCCAGGTGGGCGCACACGCGGTCGCGCCCTCTCAATCATCTTCTTCAGCCGAGCATGGAGGCCGGGCAGCCCCTCTCAGTCGTATTCTTCAGCCGGGCTTGGAGGCTGGGCGCATCTAATTAAGGCGCCATCGTCGGGGAGTTTTGTCCGCCGCACCAAGGAGCATATGGTTTGCAGTGACATTCCTCGTGGTGGTTTTTGCATGTACTGAACTCCAAATCAATATACTGCATCGTCAAGTACATATGTTCTTCTGTATTTAGATTAAGTGTTCCGTCGGTGTTCTTTTGTACTACAACGTCAAGTACATCTGTTCATTACAATCGATGAAATCCAGTGTTCAACATTCAGTTTAGGTTTCTATAAAAAAATCTAATTCATGTAATAAAATGAGATGAACAATTCCATTACATTTCATCTCTCAAACCAAACACCAAGATGTAACCATTCCATTCCTCGAAACTGCCCATACCAAACATAAGGACGGAACCGACCCATTCCACTGGAATGGAACCATGACATTCCGTTCCACTTCGTTCCCAAACCAAACACACCATAACTTCCCCGTCGGTCACCCATCCTCTCACTACTCTAGCCTGATCACGCTTCACTTTCGGGTTCTATTCTCCCTCGTTTCCAAGTCTGCACTTGTTGTTTTTCTAACAATAGTAAGATGTCAATCCTATTAACCTTCAGGAGTTTAGCTTGAGCATTAAGTCACACATTTCACTGTTTGAGTTTAAAACTATTATTCTAAAAAAAATGTATTTAGTAACACTAATATTTCTTGAATAAGTATTTTATCATAGTTTGACCAGATTTGACCAAAATTCAAAAAAACTGAAATAATTATTTAGTAACACAATTATTCTTGAATAATTATTTAGTAACACTAATACTTCTTGAATAAGTAGTTTGACTATAGTTTGACCAGATTTAACAAAAATTGAAAAAAACTGAAATTTGAGCAGAACTTTTTTTACTTTTATAATTTCAGGACTCTAAAAAATTGCAAACAGGCCGTAGGCTGTCAAAATCGGATGCAGATTTTCATGCTGAACATTTTGATATATTATATGTTTTTTCCGACATCGTATGCAAAAGTTATAGCCGTTTTACTTTTTCATAACCAATTTGAACCGGGACTAATGCCTTTAGCCGCTCGAACCGGGACTAATGCTCACATTAGTTCCGGTTCGTAATGCAACCGGGACTAATGTGTATATTGAGCTGTGACCAAAGGCCTGTTTTCTACTAGTGGAAACTACACCAGCCGTGCACAATATCTCCTCCAATTAAGAGCATTAGCTTGGTGAAGGCATAATCTTTTTGTTGTGGCGCCCATCTTCATTGGCTGGTCTCAGCAACAGATGAAATTCCTCGGGCCGCGACACTACGTCGGGGAGACGCAGCGGTGACGCGGTTCGGTGCAGCCGCGGATAGAACCACGGGGTGGCAACGCTGCGGCCCGACAGGGCGACGCACCAGCATCCCGATGCTCGATCGGTGGAGAGGCGCGCTGTACTCGGGACAATCTTCAAGGAATTTTCAGAGGCGCGCGCAACTGAAGGGCCAGGTTGGTCGCATGGCGTAGATAAGGTGCATCGCGGTGGCTGGCGGGTGAACAATCAGATCACGCGTGAGGTCCGGGACGCCGCTTGGTGTAGGCGGGGTGCCGGCGGAGTCCAAGATGAAGCCGGCGATGACGGCGCAGCCGGCCCAAGGTAACCGGGAAGGCCAAGGCAGCTAGTGACGGGGCTACAGCCTAAGCGCCAGAGGTAGCCGGCGACCGGGCCGTACATAAATGGCGGACACGGTGGATGATGAAGAATTCCGGTCGAAGCAGGGCGATGACGGCCGGCGCAGGGCGACGGGCAATCCAACGCCCGGACGGCGGGGCCGCCGGGTTGGAGGATAGGTCAGTCGATCGCGCTCGGAGTAGAGGCGCGGTGGGTCTACGAGGGTGGCGGGCGACGCAAATTGATCAAGCTTAGATCGGAAAACCAAAAACAAAAACGTCGATCAAGGTGACCAGCGGGAGAGAGAAACAACCCGGAGCAAAGGCTCGGGAAAACCCTAGGTACAGGCTTCGCGGCGCCCGGCGGCGGTCATGGAGGCCGACTGTAATGCCCAGGATGGGACTATACCTCCTACGTGTCGAGGCACGACTTAAAGGTATAAGCCCATCCTAGAATGATCTCAAGTTTGGTATCTTTGTACGACTCATGTAAAAGAGGGATTAAATTGCAAAAGGAGATAGTTGGCTTACACTCGCCACTTCACACAATACAATACATAAGCAATACATCATTCAAAACATCACAACCCGACTACGGGCGAAGATCCAAAGAAAGATACCAAAACAACATAAAGCCACAGGTCAGGATCGAATCCTAGTAGAAACCACTACTGATCGTCGAAACGTCACAAGCAAACGGCAACTCTCTTCATCGGGCTCCCGGTGAAGAACTTGAGCCAACTTCTGCATCTTACTCGGCTGAACCTGCATCTGGTGTGGTGAAGTAACTGTGAGCCACAGAGGACTCAGCAATCCCATTCCCGGGTAACAAGACTATTTAAGCCATGGGTGAGGACAGGGCTGAAGAAAGAACGAGAGGTGAAGGAACAACAAGAGTCTGCAGCAGCAACTAGCACTAACTTACGTAATATAGAGCGAGAAGAGAAAGTGCCTCGGTCGAAAGATGATCACGAAGTGATCCTAGCTAAAGCCGGTCAAACATAACCCCACCGTGTTCAACTCCCGAATCCCTATTCGGAAATTGACGGTCACGGTACACACGCTGGTAGTGTATTAGAACATTGTGTCAAGTTTTCTACAACCGGATATTAACAAGCTCCCATCTGCCACATAACCGCGGGCACGGCTTTCGAAAGTTCAAACCCTGCAGGGGTGTTCCAACTTGACCCATTACAAGCCCACGATCCGCGAAGTCGCAACTCCATAGGTGGGAAGACCCGAGTATTCTCGGAATCCCGTGCTCAAGTTAAACCGAACTAAGGTAAGGCTAATCCAGCAAATCCTCCCGGCATGTCGACACCCTGATAGTAGCCGCGCGTATCTAAGTCTCAGGACACGACCGGATGGGCGATTCTACAGGACCCAATCCTCGAGTTTCCCCGTGGTGGTTCCCGCAGACTCCCCGTTTGGGACCAACACCATCGGCACTGGCCCCCCCTGCTATGTAGAATTAGGAATCCTCGAGGGAGCGACCCCCTATGCAAATTTAATTAATTAATTAAGTTGTTATTATGAGGCAAATAGTACCAAATGTTGGGACTTGCTGGAAAAGACTTAGCACTTAGCGGTTTATCAAGGGGGTCCCATACACCCCAACCGTGTTAGGAACGCATAATCAAGGAACATAACACCGGTTTATACGGTTCCTAACGGCATGAGTGGAACAAAACACCAAGCAAAAGGCTTAGCCTTCCACCCTGCCAGTATATAGATGATTTCATTTTAAGCATTTATATAGTGTGATATAACCCAACCAAACTTCAACATGAAGCAAGCATCTTCAATCTTCACCTGCAACTAACAAAGCTATAAGAGGGGTTGAGCGAAGCGTACTTAGCCATTCAACGGTTTGCATAGGTAGGTTGGTTAAACAGGGCAATGGTTACAAGTAGGAGGCTGACAGGAAAACATGGGCATCGAGGCAAAACTAAAGAACGATACTCTAGCAATAGGCAAAGATAGTAATGGTATCCGGGTACGGTCATCTTGCCTGGGATTCCACAAGGGAGAAGAACGGTTCCACGAAGAAGACGGAGCAACAGTCGAGCGGATCCTCACAACTCTGGAACGAAACCGAAGCTAACAAGAGAAGCAACCGGAAAGAAAACAAACAACTCGGTAAACACACAAGCATAAGCATGGCATACGATGCACATCCAAATATGATGCATGTCCGGTTTAATTATGCATGGCATGGCAAGTGCACAAACAAATACTACAAGTTAAGTGGAGCTCAATATGCAACGAGTTGCATATTGACGAAACACCACATTAATTATTTAATTGACTCTCGTTTATTTACAAGACAAGATTTAATGTTTTTAGCATGGCAAGAGGTGAAACATAAAGAAACTACACTATTAAGACATTTTAAATGAGGCCGAAAATAACAACAACATATCCGGAAAATCCCCATGAGCATGTTTAATAATTATAAAGCAAACAACAATTAAACATTTTAGTGTTGTTAACATGATGCGGATGACATGATCAAGTTTTATGCAATTATTATTAAAAGGTGACAAGAAGAAGATAAGAAGCATTTGTCACCGTGGTGGAACGAAAGGGTGCCACGGCAATGATCCGAAAATGATGCAACGCATCATATCGGTTCCGGTAACTCGTTGAGAGTCCGGTGCAAAAGATGAAGGTGGCGTGGGTGAGTCAAACGAGATGAAAGGTGGGCGATCCCGTTGCCGGGTTCCCACGAGTCGGTGACGAGGCAACCGAGGAACATGAAAACGGACGAAACGGACACGAGGCACACACGGGAGACATTTCATACAACCACAACAAGCAACATTCGTTCACGGGCACGTCTCGGGGTTATACCTTTGAAGCGTGCGTTTCGAGGCGGTTCGAGCTCGTCGAGGGACGTAGTGGTAGTAGTTGTACACGAGGTCGCCAACGAGTAGTCGTTCCGTTCGTAGAGGTACTTGAGGGTCTCGGCGACGAAAGTGGTACTTGTCCATGAAGTCGTTCTCGTTCGTAGTCGTTCATGTCATCGATGTCGGGGTACTTGTCGCGTCGGCGTTCGTAGTGGTACTTGGGGGTTCCGATGGCTCCGGCGTCGGTAGTGGTACTTGTCGTTTCGCCGTGTAGGGGTACTTGTCGTGGCGTCGGACGTAGTGGTACTCGAGTCTTCGGTGACGGTAGGCGTTCACGTCACGTGTCGTGGTACTTGTCATCGTCTCGTTCGGTCGTCGTGGTACATGAGGGTCGTCGAGCGTAGGGGTACTCGTTTCCGTAGATGTTCGTGTCGCGAGGAGAGGTACTTGGCGCATTCGGAGATCGGGTCTGCCTGCGGTGCACTTGACAAAAAAAACAACAGTGCACAAACATAACACGCAGCAGAACAAAAATGGCAGCACGGGGCTAGGCGGCGCCGGAAACAGAGGCAGGGCCTCGGCGCGAACTGGTCGGAGGGAGGCACTGGCGGCCTTGGACGAGGAGGACGGGCGTGCTGCTGGCGACGAAGAACGGCGCAGGCTGAAGAAGAGAGGCCGTCGGGGCCTTATGCCTGGGCTCCTGGCCGGCGCTAGAGGCACGGAGGAGGGAGCCTCGGTCGCCTGGCGACGGGAGGGCGCAGCCTGCGGCGCTGCTGGAGAGGACTTGGATGGGGCGCTCGGGCTCCCTGGCGCGGAGAAGCAGAGCGGGGCGAGGGGAGATGGAGAGGGTGGCGTCCGGCCGGCCCTGCCGAGAAGAGACGGGAGGCGACGAGGCGCTGGGGCCTGGAGGGTGCTGGTGCTCCAGCAGGGCAGCGGGGCGATGGGGTCTTTCGGGCAGAGGAAGGGGATCGAGGGCATCGGGCTGGGATCGAAGGGAAGAGGTAAGTGGTGGCGGCGGTCGAGGAAAAGAGAGGGAGGAGCGAAGGGACTTAGGGTTAGGTGGTAGCCGGGCCTATTGGGCCAGGAGGGCCGGATGGCTGGGTAGAAGGGGGAGGCCCAAGAGGCTGGGAATGGCCAGAAGGGCTGGAGGCTGCTCTGCTTATTTTTATTCCTTAGCAGAAATAAAAATAAAAGGAGAGAGCCAAAAATAAGAAAAGAGGCAAAGAAAGAAAAAGATAGAGGGGGGTTTGGGCAAATCTAGCACAATGAATCATTATTTCTCTCGGGCTCATAAAACGAGCACGGTCCGAGAAAAATAGAAAAGGCCAGATCGGAAAAATAATTCAAACATATTTGAATTTAATTCAAATAGTTTTGAACTAAAACTTGATTATTGAAGTGTCCAAAAATGTTCGAATTTTTGGAGGAACCTCGAAACAACGGAAAAGAATTATTGGCAAGGTTTTTACGGAGAAACTAGAATTAAGAGACATGGGGAAAATGCAAGTGTGTTACGGTAATTCCGAAGCAATTGGAATATTTTAATATAGCTCCCTAACTATTGAGAGGCTTTTATATGTTATAAAGAGAAGTCACCTTCCCTCGATTTAAATGGACCGAAGGTCCACACGATTTATTTAGTTGCAAAAATTAAATGACATGATGGCATGATGACATGATGCAATGCAAAATAAATAACACAAGCAAAAGAAACACACGGGCAACCCGGAACATCTGGAATCTTCTGGAATCTGGTGGGACGTCGGTCTTCGGGCGTCACAACTCTCCCACACTAACAGAGGATCTCGACCCGAGATCCTAGAGATATCACCGGGTAAAAACGGAAGAGGAAGAGGTAAAACAAAGTTGCTTCTTTGACAGACGAGTGAAACCAAAGAACCTTGAGAGGTTGGCCAAAAGAAAGAAGAATACAACGGAGAAGAACGAAGATGAAAACTCCGTTAGAAAAGAGGAACAAGGAGCATTATGAAAACCTTGTAGCTTGAAAGACATTAGGCGAGAGCTTACGAACCAAAAGAATATGAAACCGAAATGGTATGGCCAAGGAATAAGAATGACAGAATTTGGACAGCACTCCGTCTGAAAATGGAAGGAATTGGACAAGAACTTGCCAAGTTGAGATGATACTTGATGAAATCAACAACATATAGCCTCCGGAACATTAAAAGAATGGCACAAGGGGTAAGAAAGACTCAGACAGCACTCCGGTTGAAGAGTGAGGCAAAACTTGATAAGATGAGAGAACTAGAATGAAGAATACAACACTCCGGTTAAAGATAAGCAAGGAAAAGAACAAGATGTCGATAAAAACGAGATGATGGTTAAAGAGAGCAATATCACAAAAACTCCGGAATGAAAGAATAGAGAATATAGTTCAATGAAAGAAATGAACGGGGAAGAAAAAGACAACTTCTCTGACAAATGAATATGAAACACATCCTTACGAAGAAGGGTTGAACGGAGTTGTTGGAAAAATCAACAACAAAAAGAATAAGCTTCATGTGGGCTTATGGAAAACATCTCAAATTATGAGGTGACAACCAGCCACTAACGGAAACGAATTGCTTGGGTTGAGATCAACAACGAGACGAAAAACTTATTTCACGGAGAGGATAAATGAAGAACTTGGGTCATTATAAGCACCATAATATCAACAATCCTTAGGGAAAGCTTTTAGGTGAATTATAACCCAAGATAATTCCAACGAATAAATTGAATGGTTGGAAAGATCTCCTGAACAAGGAAAATGAAGGTTTTAAATATCCCATTCTTGATAACTCGTGAATCATACGACTTAAAGGTATAAGCCCATCCTAGAATGATCTCAAGTTTGGTATCTTTGCACGACTCATGTAAAAGAGGGATTAAATTGCAAAAGGAGATAGTTGGCTTACACTCGCCACTTCACACAATACAATACATAAGCAATACATCATTCAAAACATCACAACCCGACTACGGGCGAAGATCCAAAGAAAGATACCAAAACAACATAAAGCCACAGGTCAGGATCGAATCCTAGTAGAAACCACTACTGATCGTCGAAACGTCACAAGCAAACGGCAACTCTCTTCATCGGGCTCCCGGTGAAGAACTTGAGCCAACTTCTGCATCTTACTCGGCTGAACCTGCATCTGGTGTGGTGAAGTAACTGTGAGCCACAAAGGACTCAGCAATCCCGTTCCCGGGTAACAAGACTATTTAAGCCATGGGTGAGGACAGGGCTGAAGAAAGAACGAGAGGTGAAGGAACAACAAGAGTCTGCAGCAGCAACTAGCACTAACTTACGTAATAGAGAGCGAGAAGAGAAAGTGCCTCGGTCGAAAGATGATCACGAAGTGATCCTAGCTAAAGCCGGTCAAACTTAACCCCACCGTGTTCAACTCCCGAATCCCTATTCGGAAATTGACGGTCACGGTACACACGCTGGTAGTGTATTAGAACATTGTGTCAAGTTTTCTACAACCGGATATTAACAAGCTCCCATCTGCCACATAACCGCGGGCACGGCTTTCGAAAGTTCAAACCCTGCAGGGGTGTTCCAACTTGACCCATTACAAGCCCACGATCCGCGAAGTCGCAACTCCATAGGTGGGAAGACCCGAGTATTCTCGGAATCCCGTGCTCAAGTTAAACCGAACTAAGGTAAGGCTAATCCAGCAAATCCTCCCGGCGTGTCGACACCCTGATAGTAGCCGCGCGTATCTAAGTCTCAGGACACGACCGGATGGGCGATTCTACAGGACCCAATCCTCGAGTTTCCCCGTGGTGGTTCCCGCAGACTCCCCGTTTGGGACCAACACCATCGGCACTGGCCCCCCTGCTATGTAGAATTAGGAATCCTCGAGGGAGCGACCCCCTATGAAAATTTAATTAATTAATTAAGTTGTTATTATGAGGCAAATAGTACCAAATGTTGGGACTTGCTGGAAAAGACTTAGCACTTAGCGGTTTATCAAGGGGGTCCCATACACCCCAACCGTGTTAGGAACGCATAATCAAGGAACATAACACCGGTTTATACGGTTCCTAACGGCATGAGTGGAACAAAACACCAAGCAAAAGGCTTAGCCTTCCACCCTGCCAGTATATAGATGATTTCATTTTAAGCATTTATATAGTGTGATATAACCCAACCAAACTTCAACATGAAGCAAGCATCTTCAATCTTCACCTGCAACTAACAAAGCTATAAGAGGGGCTGAGCGAAGCGTACTTAGCCATTCAACGGTTTGCATAGGTAGGTTGGTTAAACAGGGCAATGGTTACAAGTAGGAGGCTGACAGGAAAACATGGGCATCGAGGCAAAACTAAAGAACGATACTCTAGCAATAGGCAAAGATAGTAATGGTATCCGGGTTCGGTCATCTTGCCTGGGATTCCACAAGGGAGAAGAACGGTTCCACGAAGAAGACGGAGCAACAGTCGAGCGGATCCTCACAACTCCGGAACGAAACCGAAGCTAACAAGAGAAGCAACCGGAAAGAAAACAAACAACTCGGTAAACACACAAGCATAAGCATGGCATACGATGCACATCCAAATATGATGCATGTCCGGTTTAATTATGCATGGCATGGCAAGTGCACAAACAAATACTACAAGTTAAGTGGAGCTCAATATGCAACGAGTTGCATATTGACGAAACACCACATTAATTATTTAATTGACTCTCGTTTATTTACAAGACAAGATTTAATGTTTTTAGCATGGCAAGAGGTGAAACATAAAGAAACTACACTATTAAGACATTTTAAATGAGGCCGGAAATAACAACAACATATCCGGAAAATCCCCATGAGCATGTTTAATAATTATAAAGCAAACAACAATTAAACATTTTAGTGTTGTTAACATGATGCGGATGACATGATCAAGTTTTATGCAATTATTATTAAAAGGTGACAAGAAGAAGATAAGAAGCATTTGTCACCGTGGTGGAACGAAAGGGTGCCACGGCAATGATCCGAAAATGATGCAACGCATCATATCGGTTCCGGTAACTCGTTGAGAGTCCGGTGCAAAAGATGAAGGTGGCGTGGGTGAGTCAAACGAGATGAAAGGTGGGCGATCCCGTTGCCGGGTTCCCACGAGTCGGTGACGAGGCAACCGAGGAACATGACAACGGACGAAACGGACACGAGGCTCACACGGGAGACATTTCATACAACCACAACAAGCAACATTCGTTCACGGGCACGTCTCGGGGTTATACCTTTGAAGCGTGCGTTTCGAGGCGGTTCGAGCTCGTCGAGGGACGTAGTGGTAGTAGTTGTACACGAGGTCGCCAACGAGTAGTCGTTCCGTTCGTAGAGGTACTTGAGGGTCTCGGCGACGATAGTGGTACTTGTCCATGATGTCGTTCTCGTTCGTAGTCGTTCATGTCATCGATGTCGGGGTACTTGTCGCGTCGGCGTTCGTAGTGGTACTTGGGGGTTCCGATGGCTCCGGCGTCGGTAGTGGTACTTGTCGTTTCGCCGTGTAGGGGTACTTGTCGTGGCGTCGGACGTAGTGGTACTCGAGTCTTCGGTGACGGTAGGCGTTCACGTCACGTGTCGTGGTACTTGTCATCGTCTCGTTCGGTCGTCGTGGTACATGAGGGTCGTCGAGCGTAGGGGTACTCGTTTCCGTAGATGTACACATATCCATAGATGTTCGTGTCGCGAGGAGAGGTACTTGGCGCATTCGGAGATCGGGTCTGCCTGCGGTGCACTTGACAAAAAAAACAACAGTGCACAAACATAACACGCAGCAGAACAAAAAGGGCAGCACGGGGCTAGGCGGCGCCGGAAACAGAGGCAGGGCCTCGGCGCGAACTGGTCGGAGGGAGGCACCGGCGGCCTTGGACGAGGAGGACGGGCGTGCTGCTGGCGACGAAGAACGGCGCAGGCTGAAGAAGAGAGGCCGTCGGGGCCTTATGCCTGGGCTCCTGGCCGGCGCTAGAGGCGCGGAGAAGGGAGCCTCGGTCGCCGGGCGACGGGAGGGCGCAGCCTGCGGCGCTGCTGGAGAGGACTTGGATGGGGCGCTCGGGCTCCCTGGTGCGGAGAAGCAGAGCGGGGCGAGGGGAGATGGAGAGGGTGGCGTCCGGCCGGCCCTGGCGAGAAGAGACGGGAGGCGACGAGGCGCTGGGGCCTGGAGGGCGCTGGTGCTCCAGCAGGGCAGCGGGGCGATGGGGTCTTTCGGGCAGAGCAAGGGGATCGAGGGCATCGGGCTGGGATCGAAGGGAAGAGGTAAGTGGTGGCGGCGGTCGAGGAAAAGAGAGGGAGGAGCGAAGGGACTTAGGGTTAGGTGGTAGCCGGGCCTATTGGGCCAGGATGGCCGGATGGCTGGGTAGAAGGGGGAGGCCCAAGAGGCTGGGAATGGCCAGAAGGGCTGGAGGCTGCTCTGCTTATTTTTATTCCTTAGCAGAAATAAAAATAAAAGGAGAGAGCCAAAAATAAGAAAAGAGGCAAAGAAAGAAAAAGATAGAGGGGGGTTTGGGCAAATCTAGCACAATGAATCATTATTTCTCTCGGGCTCATAAAACGAGCACGGTCCGAGAAAAATAGAAAAGGCCAGATCAGAAAAATAATTCAAACATATTTGAATTTAATTTAAATAGTTTTTAACTAAAACTTGATTATTGAAGTGTCCAAAAATGTTCGAATTTTTGGAGGAACCTCGAAACAACGGACAAGAATTATTGGCAAGGTTTTTACGGAGAAACTAGAATTAAGAGACATGGGGAAAATGCAAGTGTGTTACGGTGATTCCGAAGCAATTGGAATATTTTAATATAGCTCCCTAACTATTGAGAGGCTTTTATATGTTATAAAGAGAAGTCACCTTCCCTCGATTTAAATGGACCGAAGGTCCACACGATTTATTTAGTTGCAAAAATTAAATGACATGATGGCATGATGACATGATGCAATGCAAAATAAATAACACAAGCAAAAGAAACACACGGGCAACCCGGAACATCTGGAATCTTCTGGAATCTTCTGGGACGTCGGTCTTCGGGCGTCACACCGACCGCCCCGAGGGCGGCGCACGGCGGCTAGGGTTGGATCGATTAGGCTGATACCATGTTAGAAGGGGGAGGAAGGAATTGTTGAAGAATATGATGAATGTATTATTGAGCCTCGAGGACGAGTATATATTGAATACAAGACTTGGAAGGCAAGACGTCTCTCCTAGAGATAAGGTAGGAGACGGATTGCAAATCCTAGCCTACCAAATACATATATCCTAAATATATCTCTAACATCTAGGCCATCTGCAGCCGGATCTTACTACGATGGCGTGATGAGATTGATCCGTTAGTGAGGGCATATACAATGATTGGTAAAATTGTCTTATCTTAAGTCTTGCATGCAATTTAGATATGACAAAAAATCATGTCTACAATGGGTCATCTCTTAGACTCATCTTTAATAATTAGCTATTTCTAAAAACATAGTGAGACATATTGTGTTGAGATGTCATCTTTTGTCTTCTCTTAAGTAAGAGAAGACAAGCCTTTTCTTATGACTTCTCTTTCCTCCACCTCATCATTTATTCTGCATGACATTTCTAATATAGAACCATTATACATGTCTTGATGAGATTTATCCGTTCTTGTAACGTTTCGGTCCTGGCTTGTTATGTACTTTTCTTAATAATTAATAAAACTGGATGTGTGCATCACAGTGATGAAATATGTCGGGTTTTTCAACCTCCTTTAAGAAAAGACGTATTGGCCGGATGTGTATATGCGAGACTTATGTCGATCCGTACTCCCAGATAAACAAGAGGGTAACAAGCCCTTCACCATAGTGGGATCAAATGTTTGTTCCATCTACACATTGTAACTAGTACTCCCTCTGTAAACTAATATAAAAACGTTTAGATTACTATATAGTAGAGATCTAAACTCTGTTATTTATTTATTTTTGCGAGGGGACTGTTATATTAGTTTAAGAAGAGAGTACATGAACTGATGGGGCCTCAGGAGCAGAGCAAGAGCTTTGCTATGAGCGGTTGATGGGAGGTCGGCCGCCAAACCGATTGTCCGCAACCACAACTCCACAAGCATCAAGCAAACCGCCATGCGATGAATCTGACCTTTTGTGATGTCCTTATATGATGGCATTATGGAAATCCATGTTCGTACTGATTTCTAGAAATATCCAGAGGAAATGAAAACACTTACGACGCGTTTGGTTCACAGAAAAAAAGCGGTTTCCGATTTCAATGCTTCCTGAAACCATACCATCGTGTTTGGTACACCGGCGCTGTCTTTCTTAGCCGTGGTTTCCGATACAGGGCTTCACGAAACTGAAAACACCCATATCGGAGCTGATTGGGAAAACGAAACGCATCTGCATCAACCAAACGAAGCGCGCTTTCCATAAAACTAATCGGAAACGGAGCTTCTCGATATGATAATATCAATACGTTACTGGAGCCGAACCAAACACGTCGTTATTGTTTACAGCCTTTTTGATTCAAAGGATTTTCATGCAAATTCAGAATGATTGGAATCCTTGGGGATTTGTCCTAAGATGGTCGTTTGCTTCCTGGGATTGGATCGGGTAGGAGTTTTTCCTATGGTTTCTTTGTACCACATTCCATATGAATCATATATGTTTTTGTGATGGAAGCAAACAAACAAAAATCTATAGGAATCAAATGTGCACGGCACTTCAACCCAATGTTTTCCCTATTCATACAATTCCAGAATCACGCGAGAATAAAAACGGCCCATAATAACTGCACGATGTTTATAACACTTTGCTTTTTCATGATAGAGGTAATGGAATATAGTCAAGAAAATCTACTGATGCGGTGAAGCTGGGCAAAGGTGTACGATTTCCCCCCATATTGGCATATTGCCATGTCCATATATACTTGAACATGGATATTCTGTTCAATTATAGTCTTTATTTCTTTCAGTAATTCAGTTACTCCCTCCAATGGAGAAAGATACATCTATGAACTTCTTGTGTCTACCCAATCATTAACCATTTTTTTGTGTGTTGCCCCTTTGCCAGTAGTACTGATCAGGGCAAACCAGGAGCCAGTGAACGTCTCTATGTGCATAATAATGACAATAAACAATTAGCCAAATGCATCTACAACTTAATTAGCCAACTAATTATGGCGGCCCAGAGAGAGGAGAGATGAATCCTGTACATACCTACATTGATAGCCACCAAATGGAGTAGATATATAGGCAACCGTGCATGGAGTGATATATAAACCATCGATCCCATGGCCAGCTGGTTACCTTTGGTTCCTCTGGAAAATGAGGATTAATCAAGCAGCATAATTTCTTCACCCAGAAATTGATCACGACATACGAAAACTCATGAGCTGGTGAGTCACATAGGATTAGGAGGGATCGGGAAATAAACTCATATGTGGCCGCTTCCTTCACTATCTCTTTGGCCAATCATGAGGCGAATGAGACGCAAGATTTGATTCGAGATGTTGCTGTGAATTCATTTGTTCAGATGACAACTCATAGCAGACAGTTAAATAGGCTTGTTGGTAGTTCTTGCCACTAGATTCAGCGAGTCAGGCTGCTCTGTTTCACCACATAGTGGTATTAGTTGAGTACATGCAGAGGCGAGAAGAAGTGGATATGCCTTTCACACGACCGAAGAAGTGGATATGCCTTTCACACGGTCTCATGGTGCGGCGAGATTGCTTGTCAGTGTTGTCAGTGTGGAGCTTGTTCCGGATGTGGTCAAGTGGACACATGCTGGAGTTACTTATGTTTTGGAGCTTGAGATTGAGGATACGCCCATACCTCAGGACGGGGAGGGAGAGGACATTGTGGATATGGACACAACTGAGGAAGATGGAGCTGCTGGTAGTCAGAGTAAGAAGTCGGAGAGTTCGCAGCGGGAGATGGCTAAGGGGCCGCAACCTCAGTCACACACGATGACTAGGTCGGCTTCTGGGCCGACTAGCTCCTCGACCCCAACGAACTCTCTTCGGATTGGGACTTTTTATTTGCATTTGACGCCGAGTCGCCTCTGGAGCGCTAGGGTGGAGATGGATGATCCGGTTGAGTCTGAGTTACCACCAATACTTTCCTCTGTTGATGTTATCGAGAGACCGGCCGGGATACCCAGTATGGTGGACACGCCTCTCAGGCCAGAGAGTGGCGGTATGAGCGGGTGCGGGCAGGTGACCCCCGCGCCAACATCTCGGAGGGCTAGCTCGGGAAGGGGGTGTGGGAAGGAGGACTATACCGCCAGTCCTCTCAGATCATCTATGGAGGGGACGGCCCTCGCTCAGGATCTGGAGGAGGCAGCTCAGGCTATGGCCCAGGTCGGAGATATCAGGACAGGGGTGCAGGTTCCCCCTAGTGCGGCGGCAGTGGCCAGTGGTGGAGAGGTGGCGCCTCTAAGTACGGTTGGGGCTGATCTGAGGTCTCAGGCAACCGCGCCGGGTGGGGCAACGCCTTTGAGCCCGGTGGGAGGCATGGCAGGTGGCCTTACTCCTAGCGGAGTCTCTCGTGACGACGTCATTGCTTTTGGTGGGATTCCGGACCCAGCTTCTGTAGGTCGACGGATGAGCTGTCGCATACATGACCAGCCGGATATTGACGATATGCAACTTCGATGCGCCAAGCGGGCGGCCAAGCTTCATAATCTTCAGACCACTATTGGTATGTCAGTTAATACAACCAATTGTATTTTGCATTTATCTTCTGAAGATATGGTTAATAACGCCACACAACTGGGGGTCCCTTTGGGTAAGAATGACAGAGAGGTAGCTAACTCCGTTAACGATATTCTAGATCTCGAGGCAGAACGTGCATTAGAGATTATTAGAAACATAGCAGCAATTCAGCCTTTGAATGACTCTGAGGTAGCTAATTTGGGAGTTAATATTCTTGGTAGCTTCTGTGCGGACCTTGAACCTGCTCTCCTGGAGGCGGAGGAGGAGGAGGATTTGTCTTCTCCAAGACTTGCTAGGGGGGATACGGCCCATGAGGATGTGTGTGGCGAGTTTGGTAGTGAAGTCAGGGTAGAGGATAATATGAAACCGAAACGCAAGTGGAAGCGTAAGATTTACTCGACTTTGGTTGTGCGCAGAAGCGCTAGAATTCGAACTTCTAAAAAATTTCATGATGAAATATGAAAGGCATCTTTTGGAATAGCAGAGGTCTTAAAGACTTGGCTAAAAAAAGGTTCCTTGCAGAGGCGTCTATTGAGTATAAACTTGATTTCATAGCCATATCTGAAACTGGACGGGACAACTTTACCCCATAGTTTCTTAACATCCTTTCGGGAGGGGTGGAGTTTGATTGGCATTGTCTACCACCAAGAGGAAGATCCGGTGGGATTTTACTTGGGGTTAAATGCGAATCACTGGAAGTGAGGAACGTCGTCATGGGCGACTTCGTGGTTAAATTTAGAGTCAGGCCAAAGGTGGACGGTTTCGATTGGGCGCTGATGCCGGTCTATGGGGCCGCGCAGCTGGAACTGAAGCCGGATTTTCTGGCTGATTTTGTCCGCATTTGTGGGAACGAGCATCTCCCTCTCTTGGTTGGGGGAGATTTTAATATTATTCGACGGCGGGAGGAAAAAATAATGATAACTTTGACGGCAGATGGTCATTTATGTTTAATACTATCATAGAAAGCTTGGACCTTCGCGAGATTGAGCTATCGGGTAGGAAATTTACATGGGCCAACAATCTTCCTATCCCGACCTTTGAGAAGTTGGATCGGATTCTTGCGAGTGTCGAGTGGCAACAGAAGTATCCTTTAGTGACGGTCCAAGCACTCTCGCGCGGGATCTCGGATCACACCCCATTACTAGTTGATTCGGGGGAAGCCACGCATATTGGAAACAGACGCCCTTTCTCCTTTGAAACGGCGTGGTTTGAACGAGAAGGGTTTGTGGAACTGGTTGCTAGAGAATGGGCGAAAGATTTAGGAGGACGATCCAACATCGATCGTTGGCAAAATAAAGTTAGACACGTGAGACAGTTCCTCAGGGGTGGGCTAAGCATAATGAAGGGATCTATAAGACATAAAAAGAAAGGCTCCTTTTACTTATTCAAAATCTCGACATTAAAACACACTGTGCTTGGACCGTATGCTCACACACGATACCTATGCCTATGCCTATGGATACCTATGCCTATGGATACAACCAAGTGAAGATCACAGCCCGGACTACAGTCATACACGGATGGTGGTTGAAAAATAGGAATACAGGATTAACAAGGCATGAGTTGCTTGCCTGTGATTTTGGTTGAGGCCGATGTAGTCTTCTAGAACTGTGGCTCATCTTTTTAATTTTTATGACAGTATGCTCAGATACTTTCTGTACGGCACATAATCTCTTATTAAGTACGCATTGCTGCGTGCACAATCATGATGCATGGGCTGGGGGCTTTTATTTGTTTTCAGAAAAAAGAACAGCCAAAAAATTTCAATTTTTTTTACTTCAAACATGATTTCCACTCTCTTGTGGATGGGTGGGAGATTAAAAACAAAGGTGCACTACCTCTTCGACGCCAAGGAGAGACATACATTGCAGTCTAGCACCTACTAGAGGAGAGTAGGTGATACTATCGGCCAGGAATGGCTCCACTATTGTGCAGTAATAAAGTAATATTTTTTTTGAGTGACCGGCAGGAGCACTGCCTTTTCATATAAGAAGGAGAATAAAGTTTATATACAAGAGTGTTCCGGTTTTTTGGAGAGAAACCGGACAAAAACTCCTAGAAAACACACACACGATGGCACTAATCAACCAATACCGGCTGCCACATGCGCCCGACCAAAGGCCAAAGTCCTTCGCTTGATGTCGTCGAAGGCAATAGCTGCTACCTCTAGGTGCGTGAGGCAAGTTCCGTTGGAAATGCGTCGGTTTCGCTCCTTCCAGATGTTCGAGATGGTGTAAAGGAAGCGATCGCTCCGCCTTCTTCTGTCGTCCTTGGGCAAATGGGTGGTGAACGAATCCCACAAGGCCAAAATCCCCATCGAAGGGGGCAACGTGGGCGTGGCCCCAGAGTCCTCTCCCGTCCGCACCTGGACGTCAGACCAAACTGCGGCGGCAAACGGGCAGTCCTTGCAGAGATGAGTGGCCATCTCTGGTGCCCCAAGGCAAAAGGCGATAGCAAGGGTCGTGCGGCCAGCCACGAATGGATAGCATGTTGGCCATGAAGGTTTTCCTGTGGAGCACAAGCCAGGCGAAGAACTTGCATTTTGGCTCAGCGTGTGCCTCCCAAATCTTGGCTGGGGAGAACCTGTGATAGGATCCAGAAAACGGGGCCGCGTAGGCCGAAGCAGCACAGTATGTGCCATTGGGGGTCCACCGCCAAGTGATGGAGTCCTCCTGCTCCGGGTTCAACTCAACCTGAGAGGTAGCTGATGCGAGGGGAATGAACTCTTGCAGGTGGGTAGGGGATGAGAGACGGCCACCGATCTGATCCAGTTCTCCTCCTGGAGCTCCTTCATCACAATTCGCCTCTTCCTGGTGGCAATTTTGTACACCTCCAGGAAGGCCCGGGACTGGGTGCCCCATCCTGACCAGTTGTCGTGCCAGAATAAGGATTTTCTCCCATTGCCCGAGGAGATGGTGGTAGAAGCCCTAAAGAGCGTCATATCCGTCTCATCGCAGGGCACGGCATAGCCCACCCATTGGCGGCCAGGATCAGTCTACATAAGCCAAGGCCAGCGAAGTCGGAGCGCCCGACCAAATCTCTCAAGGTTTGGGATTCCCCAGGCCCCCCCATGGTCTTAGGCTGGCAGACAGTCTTCCTGTTGACCAGAGAGTGTCCGCCAGACATGTTTTCTGAGTCTTCCCCACACCAGATGAAGTTACCAGTGATCTTACTGAGCTTCTGGATTGCCCAAGTGGGAAGCGAGAGTGCGGTGAGGTGATGATTTGCGATAGCGCACAACACGAACATTGCAAGGGAGATGATGGCTTCTCGCCCCTCGTTGGTTACCCCAAGTGGAAGGTTTGAGATGTAGCGTAGCGGTAGTTTTCCCTTGGCAAAGATACCAAGGATCGAATCCCGTGAGACTCCGAGGGTCAACAAGAAGGTGTCAATAGCGCCAGAGACTTTTGCTTGACAGGACCTGCACACAGATACAAATAACTTTGCTCCCAACGAGTACAAAGAGGTTGTCAATCCCTCCGGCCTTGTCGTTTACAAAGGATCAAACGCAAGAGATAATAGTGATAGGTATGACTGCAACTAGCTAGTACATAAGAACATGAAGGAAATAGCGGGTGTGATCAGTGATGGTAATATGGACCGGGGTCCCATGATGTTCACTAGTGATGTCTCTCTCCCAAAAGACGATAAAACAGCTAAGCGAGGTAAACGAATTACAACTGGGCAATTGACAGGATTATGTGTGCAAACCAATGCTAACTATGCTGCAAAGAAAGGTAGAGGCTCAAAAGCATGGGCGGTACGCCAAGGCAAGTAGACCGAAATCCATCTGCATCTACTACTAATTATCCACCTTGAGATATCTATCCAGAACATCTCGCTGGTATTAAGTTGCGAGTCCCATCCATAGTGTAAACTCAAAGCAACAGACAACTGCATTAAAAGAACTTTGCGTAAAGTAAACAATCCTTGCACCCGCGAGTATGATACGTCCAAAACGTATCTATAATTTATGCTTGCTCCATGCCTCTTTTGGGTGATATTGCTATGATATTTATACACTTCCATACACATTTGATCACATTTGGACTAACCTATTAACTCAGTGCACCCCAGTGCCTTTTCGGCTGTTTTTGTATTTCAGGTTTTCACATTACGAGAACTGCCAGGAAAAATCCAGAAAAATTATATAAAAAATCAGCGTTCCAGAAACTACCGTGTGCCCGAAGGACAGCCGGGGGGGGGGGGGGCGCACCAGGGCTCCAGGCGCCCTGGCGGCGCCCACCTCCCCGGGCCGCGCCGGGGGGGCGCCTGTGCCCCCCGAGGCTCCTCCGATGCCCCCCTTTGGCATATATTTAAAGCGTCTCCCGAAACCCTTGAGGGAGAAACCCTTTTCGCAATCTCATCTCTGTTCCGCCGCCGCCGCCGCTTCCAAGATCGGGAGCACCAGGAGAACTCTTCCCAGCACCCTGCCGGAGGGGAGGATCACCATCGGGAGCCTCTCCACAACCATGGAAGCCTCCCGGATGAGTTGTGAGTAGTCTCCCTTGGACCATGAGTCCATGACCAGTAGCTATGTGATGTTTTCCTCCCGTTCTTGTGCTTCACTAATTAGTCCTCGTGAGCTGCCCTACATGATCGAGGCACATATGTAATCCTTATGCTGTTGCTATGATGAGTTTGCTGGTATCCGATGGATTATGAGATTATGTTCAGATTGTGCTTGAGTAATATATTTGATCTACCTCTTTTATATTTATGTTCGTAAGTAATTCCTGCATGTTCTCCGTTGTTATTTATTGCTTTGGCCAACTAATATGTAGTGACTCCAAGAGGGAACGTTATGCTTGATTGTGGGTTCATGCCCCTCGATGACTAGTTTGAGTGACAGAAACATGAGTCTAGGGGATGTGCTGTTGCCACAAGGGGGAAAACAACGGTGCTTGTGCCCGCGGGTGCAAGGATTGTTTACTTTACGCAAAGTTCTTTTAATGCAGTTGTCTGTTGCATTGAGTTTACACTATGGGTGGGACTCACAACTTAATACCAGCGAGATGTTCTGGATAGATATCTCAAGGTGGATGATTAGTAGTAGATATTGATGGATTTCGGTCTACTTACTTTGGCGTACCGCCCATGCTTTGAACCTCAACCTTTCTTGCAATGTAGTCAACATTGGTTTGCGTACATGGTCCTGTCAATTGCCCAGCTGTAATTCGTTTACCCTACATAGTTGTTTTATCGTCTTTTGGGAGAGATACATCACTAGTGAACATCATGAGACTCCGGTCCATATTACCATCATTGATCACATCCGCTATTTACTTTTCGCTATTATTTACTATTGCAATTATATCTATCACTACTATCACTTGCGTTTAATCCTTTGTGAACTACAAGGCCGGAGGGATTGACAACCTCTCTGTACTCGTTGGGAGCAAAGTTATTTGTATCTGTGTGCAGGTCCACGTTGATTGCTAATATCTGGCGCCGTAGCAGTTGACACCTTCTTGTTGAACCTAGGAGTCTCTGGGGATTCGATCCTTGGTATCTTTGCCAAGGGAAAAACTTCCGCAACACTACATCTCACACCTTCCACTTGGGGTAACCAACGAGGGGCGAGAAGCCTAGCAAGAGTTTTTGTGGCGCCGTTGCCGGGGAAGTGAGTGCTTGAAGGTATATCTTTAGATCTTGCAATTAAATCTTTTTTTTCTTGTTTTTATTTCACTAGTTATGTTTATGGAAAACCGCATTCTTAGTTCGTTTCTTGTGGGAAGACGCCCCACACCTGTGGTGGTTGCTCCTCCTCCTACTGAAATTGTGCCCTATAAAATACCGGCTGGTATTATCGATTATATTTTGGCTAATCGTTATGCAGGAGACAGACATCCCGGTGAACACTTGCTATATCTATCACAACTATGTTCATTATTTAAGCTTGCAGGTGTATCAATGGAGTTTGTCATGAGGAAATTGTTCGCCGTATCACTTATAGATAAAAGCTTCAGATTGGTATAAGCTTCTCGATAACTCGCACTTGCTTGATTGGTAAGAGCTTATGTCTCTCTTTTATACTAAGTTTTATCCTCTTCATGAAATTAATCGAGACAAGAACTATATCTATAACTTTAGGTCTCGTGATGGAGAGAGCGTAGCTCAAGCTTGGGGGAGACTGAAAACGTTAATGCTAAAAAGTCCTAACCATGGACTCCCCAAAGATGCTTATATGGAGAGTAGGAGTACCTTTTTGCATGTGGATCATGGTAACAATGCTTTATGTGATGCTTATATTGTTGAGTTCATCCATGATGCCACTGAAATTTATAATGAGAGAGGGAGACTTGGTTCTAAATACCTTAATAATAAGAAGTTTCCTCTCTTTATGGTGAATATTTTGAAGTTATGCTTGTTTTGTCTTCATATGCTTATTGCTTTGTGCTTCAATGAATTATTCTATTGCAATATTCCTATGCATAGGAAGCATGTTAGGCTTAAATGTGTTTGGTATTTGCTTCTTGATGCTCTCTTTTGTTCTTCAGCTCTTATTCCTACAAGAGCATCATTAAAGTCTTAAGCCTATCTTTATGGCTATAAAGAAAGAGCTCTAGGGAGACAACCCTTGTTATCTTTGCTTTCAGTTTTAGTGGTCTTGATGTTTGTTACTACTGTAGCAACATCATTGTATCTTCATTTTTCAGCTTTGTGCCAAGTGTAGCCTCTGATTGCTAGAAAGTTCAAAAGTTGTGAGGTGTTGTCCAGGAAACAGATTCTGTCCTTGGATAGAAAAATTCGTATAAAATCACCAGATCATCTTTTTGGTCTGAATTGTTTCGACAGCGTGCTCTGTATAATTGTCTTTCGTGCGTCTGTTCTGAGTTTTTTGATTAGAGTTGCAGAAGTGCCCCGAACAAATCAATTACTACCTGCTGTTCTGTTTTTCACAGATTCTGTCCTGTTTTGCTTTTCCTTCATTTTGCAAACCAAGAGCTTGCTTTTTCTTTGCAAAACCTTTTGGCAATCTTGAGAAACAGTAGACCTTCAAGAATATCTTTATTTCCAGCAAGGTATAATTATTTTATTATGGGTACTAACCTCGCTAATCAGATTATGATGAGTTATGTATGATGGGAGTTTTCAAGTGTGCGAGGGAAGATGATAAAAAGATTCAGGAGTGTCAAGCGCTCAAGCTTGGGGATGCCCCCATGCACCCCCAAGAAATATTCAAGGAGACTCAAACGTCTAAGCTTGGGGATGCCCCCGTGCATCCCCTTCTCCATCAACATTATCAGTTCGTCTTTCGTTCCACTATATTTTAATCACTTCATGTGTTATGTGCTATGCTTGGAGCGTCTTGCTTTTAGTTTTCTTTAGTTTTTCATAACGAGTCGGAACTCAGCTTTCTTTATGTGGGAGAGAAACACGCTCCACTTCTACCTAGAACATAACATAGAATTTTCATGTCTATCCTTGCTGTGTGTGTTCTTTGTCTTTTAATAGCTACTATCATGTTCAGCACTGAGCTTTCATGCTTATCTTTTCAAAGAGCTTTTGTTTAGTTGGTTGCTTGAACTCTCTTTAATTACCATGCTCACCTTATTAAGAGAGTTTGCTTCCGTTGCATTGGTTGATATATCTATGATAAAGATGCTACGTGCATGATGGCGCTTAGTAGTTCATGTTTTCTTATGGTTAGTCTCAAATAACTGGGGGGTTCCCAATGTGTTATTGGAGTACCAACATGATTTGTTTGCCTATGATGTGGTATGGTTTAGTAATATCTTCCTTCGAGAATTTATTTTGATTGACTTGGCGTATGCTCACGCATATTTAAGACTGTAAAGAAAGTCTGTCAAGCCTTGATGATCTTTTGTTTCTGAGTAGCGATATAACTACCATGCCTGATTCAATGTTGCTTTGTCGCTCTGCATGATTATGACCGTCATTGCTCTCTTAGTTGGTCGCTCCCAGTCTTTTGCTAACCTTCGCCTGTACTAAGCGGACTGACTGCTTGTGCATCCACATCCTTTAATCCAGTTATGCCATATGAGTCCACCATACCTTCCTACATGGTATTTACCTGCCATTCCTAACGGAGACTTGCATGTGCCATCTCGAAATTATTCAAAGAAAAAGCATTCTTATTTTGTGCCTCTGTTGTAAGTTCATGAGGAAGTAGTGGCTAATTCATGACCTTTTTAAGTTGGACAAGCTTCACCCCGGGATTGCATGTATAATGTGCAAACCCATAATACGAGAAGGAACTGGCATTGAGTGCGCCCGGCTCAAAAAGATAATATAACAAACAAACCCTCCTTCACGCTTTGTTCATGAGAAATCAGAAAACTTTGGCAGTGATAAACAAAGGAGATTAAGAGGATGTGATCGTCCTCATTCGGGAGCCGTCCCTCGAAACTTGTCCATCTCGAAAAGTGATTGAGTTGTCTACTAGCATTCGTTGACGAAACATGCATGATCTAAAATAAATTATTACCTCTATTTTAAAACCAAGAGCTCTGGTACATGTTTTGTCTTTGTTTCCGACTACGGGTTTTCAACCTTGCCAACAAAAGCCACGGTTCGAGAGTCTCCACCTTCTTTTAAAAGCACCAACTGCTGAGAGCATGATTGTCATTCTGAGTGTAATGTGCATTGTCCCAAAGTAGCATTGTCTTTTGCATGATTGTGATATCGTTTATTCTGAAATCATTGTATCTAGTCATCACTTAAACCTTGGAGGTGCCCCTGCATTTATGTTTTGCTTAACTAAAGGGGGCAAGCTAGATATCACTTTATCATATTTGCACATCATGTTCATTGCAAATCTATTTGATGTTTCAGTATCATATTGTAAAACTTTCAGTCCTTTGTGATTTTCTCATGAGGCAACTTAATTACTATAGATTCATTGTCTCAGTAAGCTTTTGTCATATGACTATGACAAAGTCCTATATGGTTAATAGCATGTCACCACAGAAATTATTCTTGTTATCATTTAACTACTCGAGGACTAGCAGGAATTAAGCTTGGGGATGTTGATACGTCCAAAACGTATCTATAATTTCTGCTTGCTCCATGCCTCTTTTGGGTGATATTGCTATGATATTTATACACTTCCATACACTTTTGATCATATTTGGACTAACCTATTAACTCAGTGCACCCCAGTGCCAGTTTCTGTTTTCGGCTGTTTTTGTATTTCAGGTTTTCACATTACGAGAACTGCCAGGAAAAATCCAGAAAAATTATATAAAATCAGCGTTCCAGAAATGTGACGCCCGAGACCGACGTCCCAGAAGATTCCAGAAGTTTCAGACGTTCCGGGTTGCCCGTGTGGTTCTTTTGTGGTTGTGTTATTTATTTTTGCATTGCATCATGTCATCATGCCATCATGTCATATTTAATTTTTGCATCTCAACCTAAATAAATCGTGTGGACCTTCGGTCCATTTAAATCGAGGGAAGGTGACTTCTCTTTATAACATATAAAAGTCTCTCATTATTTTAGAGAGCTATAATAAATATTCCATTTGCTTCGGAATCACCGTAACACACTTGCATAATTTTCCCCATTGTCTTTTCACTTCGAGCTTCTCCTTCTAAACCTTGCTATTTCTTTCGTTGTTTCGAGGCTCCTCCTTTTATCTAAACCCCTTTTATTGCAAGCTAATGTTTTAGTTTTGCACTTCCCTTTTGTTGGAACTATTTTTGTGAGGTTGGAATAAATCCGTAAAGCCTTACAAAAATGTCCATCATTTTATTCTTTTCCTTGCCTCTTTTTCTTTTTATTTTTTTTGGCTCTCCCCTTCTTTGTTTTATTCTTCTAAGAAATAAATAAAAGTAGAGGCCAGCAGCCAGGCCTCCAGGCCCAGCCGGCCTCCCCATTTTCCCTCCTCCTTGGCCCAACTCCCTCAGGCCCACTCCAGCCCAGCCGGCCCTTCTGGTCCGACCGAACCCTAGCGCTACCCCTCGCAGCCTCCCTTCGATCCCTCCCTCTCCCTCTCGTGCGCCGTCGCCCGAATCCCCCTTCCTCTCGACCGCGCCCCTCTTTCTCTCGTCGCCTCCCTCAGTCCCGTATCCCTCTCCTCATCTCTCCTCCCGACCGTGAGGCCTCTCGCCATCGGGTCCTCCAGCGAGCGCCGGCCAGGCGCCGAGGCCTCCCCCTCGATCCCTCGGGCAGGCAGCCCGAGCCCCTCGCGTGGTCGCCTCCAGGAAGGCCAGGAGCCAGCGAGGCTGGCACTCGCGACGCCCCGCCGGCCAGCGCCAGGAGGCTGGCGCGCTCGTCCTCTCCGTCGCCAAGGCGCCGCCGCGGCCTCATCCTCGCCTCGCTTCGCCTCGCGGCAGAGCCCCTCGGCCCCGTCCTCCCCGTCTCCAGAGGCCAGAGCTCCTGCAGCCCGCAAGGTGGCCCGCGCCGACGTCCTCCCTCCGCCTCCCCGTTCTGCTCCAGCGCCAAGAGGAGCGCCTCCCCGTCCGCCGGCCAGGCCCTTGTTTCCGGTCGGCCAGTGCGCCCCGACGCGCCCTGCAGCAGCGCCGCAGGTCGCCGGCCTCGTCCTCCAGGAGTCCAGCGCCGAGGCCCCTGCCTCTGTTTCCGGCGCCGCCTAGCCCCGTGCTGTCCTTTTTGTTCTGATGCGTGTCATGTTTGTGCACTGTTGTTGTTTTTGTCAAGTGCACCGCAGGCAGACCCGATCTCCGAATACGCCAAGTTCCTCTACGGTTTTGTGTACATCTACGGGAATGAGTACGTCTACGAACAAGATCCGTGAACATCTACAAAACGCTCCGTGTACGCCTACCCGACACAAGACGATGCGACAAGTACCCCTTCGATGCGCCGAGACCAAGTTCCACTACGTCCACGACGACCCGAACGACTACCGATGAACGTGAACAACTACCGCCGTCGTGGAACCGCCAAGACGAACGGAACAACTACTTCCACTACACGTGTACCCCGACGTCGCCGTGTACCACTACCGACGCCCCGTGTACCACGACTCGTGTACTACTACTACCACTACTTCCTCTACCGTCGCCCGAGTACAACTACCGCCTACGGAACGACTACTTCCTCTACTTCCACTACGAGCTCGAACCGCCTCGAAACGCACGCTTCGAAGGTATAACCCCGAGACGTGACCCGTGTGAAGATGCTTGCTTGTGTTGTATGAAATGTCTCCCTTGTGTGCTTCGTGCCCGTTCCACCTTTGTCATGTTCCTCGGTTGCCTCGTCACCGACTCGTGGGAACCCGGTGACGGGATCCACCCACTTTCATCTTGTTCGACTTGCTCACGTCGATTCTATCTTTTGCACCGGACTCTCAACGAGTTACCGGAACCGAATTGTTGCGTTGCCTCATTTCGGATCGTTGCCGTGGCACCTTTCCTTCCACCACGGTGACAAATGCTTCTTACCTCTTAAGTCAACCTTTAATAAAACTTGCATAAACTTGATCATATCATCCGCATCATGTTAACAACCTTTGAATGTTAATTGTTGTTTGTTTATAATTATTAAACATGCTCATGGGGATTTTCCGGATATGTTGTTGTTATTCTCCGGCCTCATTTAAATTGCCTTAATAGTTAGTTTACTTATGCTTCACCTCTTGCCATGTTAAAAACAATTAAACTTGTCTTGTTAATAATGAGAGTCAACTAAATAATTAAATGTGGTGTTTCGTCAATATGCAACTCGTTGCATATTGATCTCCACTTAACTTGTAGTGTTGTTTGTGCACTTTGCCATGCCATGCATAATTAATCCGGACATGCATCATACTTGTTTGTGCATTGTATGCCATGTTTATGATTGTGTGTTTACCGTGTTGTTTGTTTTCTTTCCGGTTTGCTTCTCTTGATAGCTTCGGTTTCGTTCCGGAGTTGTGAGGTTCCGCCCGACTGTTGCTCCGTCTTCTTCTTGGACTTGTTCTTCTCCCTTGTGGAATCCCAGGCAAGATGACCGAACCCGGATACCATTACTATTTTTTGCCTATTGCTAGTAGTTCCGCTCTATAGTTTTGCCTCGATGCCCATGTCTTTCTTGTCAGCCTCCTACTTGTAACCAATTGCCATGTTTAACCACCCTACCTACGCAAACCGTTGCTTGGCTAAGTACGCTTCGCTCAGCCCTTCTTATAGCATTGTTAGTTGCAGGTGAAGACCGAAGATGCTTGCTTCATGTTGAAGTTTGGTTGGGTTATATCACACTATATAAATGCTTAAAAATGAAATCATCTATATATTGGCAAGGGTGGAAGGCTAAGCCTTTTGCTTGGTGTTTTGTTCCACTCATGCCGTTAGGAACCGTATAAACCGGTGTTATGTTCCTTGATTATGCGTTCCTAACACGGTTGGGGTGTATGGGACCCCCTTGATAAACCGCTAAGTGCTAAGTCTTTTCCAGCAAGTCCCAACATTGGTACTATTTGCCTAATAACAAACTAATAAAACTTACATAAGGGCCTTGCAAACCCTCTTTCTTAATTCTACATAGCAGGGGGGGGCCAGTGCTGATGGTGTTGGTCCCAAACTAGAGCCACTTGCGGATACCACCCAGTTCGCTGGGATCTTCGGTATCTGTACGTACTGCTCATCCGGTCGTGGCCTGAGACGAGATACGCGCGGCTACTATCAGGGTGTCGGCACGCCGGGAGGATTTGCTGGATTAGCCTTACCTTAGTTCGGTTTAACTTGAGCACGGGATTCCGAGAATACTCGGGTCTTCCCAACTATGGAGTTGCGACTCCGCGGATCGTGGGCTTGTAATGGGCCAAGTTGGAACACCCCTGCAGGGTTTGAACTTTCGAAAGCCGTGCCCGCGGTTATGTGGCAGATCGGAGCTTGTTAATTCCGGTTGTAGATAACTTGACACAATGATACTAATACACTACCAGCGTGTGTACCGTGACTGTCAATTTCCGAATAGGGATTCGGGAGTTGAACACGGTGGGGTTATGTTTGACCGGCTTTAGTTAGGATCACTTCGTGATCATCTTTCGACCGATGCTCTTCTCTTCTCGCTCTCTTTTGCGTAAGTTAGTGCTAGTTGCTGCTGCAGACTCTTGTTTGTTCCTTCACCTCTCGTTCTTTCTTCAGCCTTGTCCTCACCCAAGGCTTAAATAGTCTTGTTACCCGGGAACGGGATTGCTGAGTCCTCTGTGGCTCACAGTTACTTCACCACACCAGATGCAGGTTCAGCCGAGTTTGATGCAGGAGTTGGATCAGTACTTCATCGGGAGCTCGATGAAGCTTGTGGCCGTTTGCTTGTGACGTTTCGATGTTCAGTAGTGGTTTCTACTAGGATTCGATCCTGACCTGTGGTTTTTGTTGTTTTGGTATCTTTCTTTTGGATCTTACCCGTAGTCGGGCTGTGATGTTCTGAATGATGATTTGCTTATGTAATGTATTGTGTGAAGTGGCGAGTGTAAGCCAACTATCTCCTTTTGTTTTTTTTAATCCCTCTTTTACATGAGTTGTGCAAAGATACCAAACTTGAGATCATTCTAGGATGGATTTATGCCTTTAAGTCGTGCCTCGACACGTAGGAGGTATAACTCCATCCTGGGCATTACAAGTTGGTATTCAGAGCCTTCTCCGACCTAGAAGCCCCCACTGTTTGATCGAATCGTTGACGGTTGAGTCTAGGCACACACTGAAAACTTTTTGAGTCCTATATTTATATCGGAGAGTAGGATTTCTTTGCTTCTCATCTCTTTCTCTCTGGTGAGGACTCCTGACGATTACTCTTATCTCTTCTACTTTCAAAAATTGCACCAAATTTTTTTTTAGGATCCCGCGAGTATTCTGGGATTGTTTCGATGTTATTGTGACAAGGATATTGTTCTCGATGCCTCCTGTTACCGAGGAGTTGAGCTTCGAGGTATCATTGACACAAGCATATCGCGGCAGTACTAAATACTTAAGACGGCCGACATCGAAAATCTCTCCTATACGGCCAGTGGCAAGATAACCCCGACATCACCCAGTACTGGGGAGGTAGTTCGAGAGTATTGCCATAGCTTGTTATAGTGGATGCTTTTCGAAGGTCCGAGGTAAACAGTTTCCGAGAAAGACTGGTTATGTGTTGAAGGATGGATACACCTGGATGTAGGTTTAGAGTTGATTGCGCGGTGCTTCCCGTGTATCCCCAACACCTGATTGCATAACTGGAAACTTTCGGAAATCTATAGGTGGGTTCATCAAGTAGTTCTAGGCATTCTTCCAACGGATGCTCCATATGAAGTTTGGGGTTCTACATTGAGTGAAGTGGTTTTATGGACTTGTTCTGATCGGGAGTTGCATCTTAAAGGGTCCTTGGCTATGCTGATCCGGGGATTGCAAAACCCTTTTGTAACACGTTCCATGAACTTTCAGCACGAAGATGTCGAACGAAACTTCTATCCTGTATTTGTTCTATCTGATCCTTGTTCCTTTTATTTACTTTTTGTTTCTCTCAACTGGCTTCTCGTCAAGTTGATGTACCGGCGGAATTCATTCGTTCAATTCTCTGTTCGGATGATGTTGTGAAGATCATGCAACACATCTACCCTTTGTTTCGTTTTGATTCTGGTATTCGAGTTGCTTCGATGTCAAATGTTGATTCCATACCTTTCTTAATCGGTGTTCTCATATTTCTATGGGAGTGCTAGTCCTTCTTAATCATCAAGATGGTTATGTTAAATTCTTTTTCAACCGGTGTCCACTTTGTTCGTCTCAAGTTGTCTTTGTTTTCCCCACCCTCCCACCCTTCTTCTTCTTGGAGCCAGAAATTCTCAGATGAAGTATCCATTTTATTCATGTGATGTTTCTTCATTCTTTTCCTTCAATGTCCTTATCCGGTGATTTATCATGAAGATGCTCAAGAGCTTCAAGTTCATCATTCTTTTGTTCTCTAATTCTTCCGGTGGATGTAATTCAAGATTTGGTGTTGATCTTATCTTTTTCCTCATTTCACAATGCTTTCTTATTCCGGTGCACCAATTAATCATTCTCCTCTTGCTATTCATATCCGGAGTGCTGAAGATCCATAATTCCATTCTTAATCCATTCAAGCTAGTTTGAGCATTGTTATCTTACTCAAGCCAGTTAATTCTACCGGTGCAATATCTCTTTAGCAATCTTTTCCAACGGTGATTTCTTTTGAGTGGGCCCTAACCCACAGGTCTTTTCCCAGGATATTACCTGACTCTTCTTTTCCGGAGTTATTCTCAAATTCTTTTCAAAGTGTGACGTAAAAATGATCTCCATCAGTCACATGCCTTCTCCAAGTCCGCTTTCAAATTCTTTCCATCATTGGTTCAACCTTTTAATTCTTCATTCCGGAGTGCTCAACAATTCTTCATGGCTTTTCTCATCTTCATTCTCAACATTTGGAGACCGGAGAAGAGTTTCTCTTAAATCTTGGCCCGTTCTCTTGAAGATTCGTGGTTCTAGCTTCTTGCCATCCTCATTATTGTTCCGATTGTGAGGAATTCTTTTTATACTCGTCCGGAGCATTTCATGAATTCATTTCCTTGTGATCCTCCGAAGGCCATCATTTCAGAATATTGCTTCGTTCTCAGTTTTCAACTTCGTCCTCCAAATATTCTTCATTGATGTCTCTTCTTTCGTCTCCATATTTTTACGGTGGTTCTTTCAAGTTACTCTTCCGTTGTTATCGTTTTAATTCATTTGTTCTTTCCATAATCCTACCGGTGGTTCGTTGAATACTTATCCAAGGTTGTGCTAGACCTCTCTTTAATTCCTTGCAACGAGAATAAGTAGTATGCCAAATCCTTTGGTTGTCATCAATTAAATTGGTGAAGGAGATGCATGACATAATTCTTATTCTTATTCCTTCCAAGTGTTTAATTCTTTTGTCTGGAGCTTGTTCATCATATCATATTCTCGGTTCTAAATTCTTTATCTTGTTTTCCGGAGATCCATGTTGTTTCAATTTTATCATTTCAAGCTCCATCTATTTCATCGCAGGCCTTCGAATCTTATTATTATCATCTTTCACTTCTCATGCTTTCATTACCGGAGTTCTTCATGGTGGTTCATCATCATTTAATTCATCCTCGAAGTTTTCATCAAGATTCTTGTTGTAGCTCAAGCATTCTTCATCATGCTTTTCAATTGCAATCCTTTCTACCTTATCTTTTCAGATGGTGTTATGTCATTCTTGACAAATTCCTTCATGTTTCATGATTCACGAGTTATCAAGAATGAGATATTTAAAACCATCATTTCCTTGTTTAGGAGATCCTTTCAACCCTTCAATTTATTCATTGGAGTTATTTTGGGTTGTATTTCACCTAAAGCTTTCCCTAAGGATTGTTGTATTGTGGTGCTTAAAATGACCCAAATTCTTCATTTATCATTCCGGTGTTAAGTTTATCATCTCCTTGTTGATCTCAATCCAATCAATTGTTTCTGTTAGTGGCCGGTTATCACCTCATAATTTTGAGATGTTTTCCATAAGCCCACATGAACCTCATTCGTTTCGTTGTTGATTTTTCCAACAACTCTGTTCAACCTTCTTTGTAAGGATGCTCTTTCAAATTTAATTTTGGGAGAAGTTGTCATTTTCTTCTCTGTTCAATTCTTTCATTGAGCTATATTCTATTCTTTCATTCCGGAGGCTTTGTGTTGTTGCTCTCTTAAACCATCATCTCGTTTTTATCAAGATCACGTTCTTTCCTTGCTTATCTTTAACCGGAGTGTTGTATTCTTCATTCTAGTTCCGTCATCTTATCAAGTCTTGCTTATCATTTAACCGGAGTGCTGTCTGAATCTTTCTTACTCCTTGTGCCATTCTTTTAATTGTTTCGGAGGCTGTGAGTTGTTGATTTCATCAAGTATCACTCCATCTTCTCTAGTTCGTGCTCAATTCCTTCCATTTTCAGACGGAGTACTGCCGAAATTCTGTCATTCTTATTCCTTGGTTATACCGTTGCGGTTTCTTATTCTTTTGGTCCGTGAGCTCTTGTTTAATGTCTTTCAACCTACAAGGTTCTCATAGTGCTCCTTGTTCCTCCTTTTACCGAAGTGCTCTTATATTCGTTCATCTCCGTTGTATTCTTCTTTCATCTTGTTCAACCTCTCAAGGTTCTTTGGTTTCACTCGTCTGTCAAAGAAGCAACTTTGTTTTACCTCTTCCTCTTCGTTTTTACCCGGAGATATCTCTAGGATCTCGGGTCGAGATCCTCTGTTAGTGTGGGAGAGTTGTGACGCCCGAGACCGACGTCCCAGAAGATTCCAGAAGTTTCAGACGTTCCGGGTTGCCCGTGTGGTTCTTTTGTGGTTGTGTTATTTATTTTTGCATTGCATCATGTCATCATGCCATCATGTCATATTTAATTTTTGCATCTCAACCTAAATAAATCGTGTGGACCTTCGGTCCATTTAAATCGAGGGAAGGTGACTTCTCTTTATAACATATAAAAGTCTCTCATTATTTTAGAGAGCTATAATAAATATTCCATTTGCTTCGGAATCACCGTAACACACTTGCATAATTTTCCCCATTGTCTTTTCACTTCGAGCTTCTCCTTCTAAACCTTGCTATTTCTTTCGTTGTTTCGAGGCTCCTCCTTTTATCTAAACCCCTTTTATTGCAAGCTAATGTTTTAGTTTTGCACTTCCCTTTTGTTGGAACTATTTTTGTGAGGTTGGAATAAATCCGTAAAGCCTTACAAAAATGTCCATCATTTTATTCTTTTCCTTGCCTCTTTTTCTTTTT
>LR738712.1:767174476-767217561 GCA_902687465.1 Secale cereale
GGGGGGGGGGGCGTCTGGGCCCCCCGAGGCTCCTCCGATGCCCCCATTTGGCATATATTTAAAGCGTCTCCCGAAACCCTCGAGGGAGAAACCCTTTTCGCGATCTCATCTCTGTTCCGCCGCCGCCGCCGCTTCCAAGATCGGGAGCACCAGGAGAACTCTTCCCGGCACCCTGCCGGAGGGGAGGATCACCACCGGGAGCCTATCCACCACCATGGACGCCTCCCGGATGAGTTCTGAGTAGTCTTCCTTGGACCATGAGTCCATGACCAGTAGCTATGTGATGTTCTCCTCCTGTTCTTGTGCTTCACTAATTAGTCCTCGTGAGCTGCTCTACATGATCGAGGAACATATGTAATCCTTATGCTGTTGCTATGATGAGTTTGCTGGGATCCGATGGATTATGAGATTATGTTCAGATTGTGCTTGAGTAATATATTTGATCTACCTCTTTTATATTTATGTTCGTAAGTAATTCTTGCATGTTCTCCGTTGTTATTTATTGCTTTGGCCAAGTAATAGGTAGTGACTCCAAGAGGGAACGTTATGCTTGATTGTGGGTTCATACCCCTCGATGACTAGTTTTAGTGACAGAAACATGAGTCTAGGGGATGTGCTGTTGCCACAAGGGGGAAAACAACGGTGCTTGTGCCCGCGGGTGCAAGGATTGTTTACTTTACGCAAAGTTCTTTTAATGCAGTTGTCTGTTGCATTGAGTTTACACTACGGGTGGGACTCGCAACTTAATACCAGCGAGATGTTCTGGATAAATATCTAAAGGTGGATGATTAGTAGTAGATATTGATGGATTTCAGTCTACTTACTTTGGCGTACCGCCCATGCTTTGAACCTCAACCTTTCTTGCAATGTAGTCAGCATTGGTTTGCGCACATGGTCCTGTCAATTCACTACAAGGATACCTACTATAAAGCAACATAAATTCTACAACATTTTAGCTATATGTTGCAAAATTTTCAATAGATACGCATATAATCGATTTACCATGTGCGTTGCAGATTTGTCATGACCAATACATATGAAAAACAGAGCAAACGAGAGACACACGCAAAAAAACGGAGCCCCAGATTCCCATCGTCTCTCCCAGATCGCCGCCTCCTCCCCCTCCTCCGATCCATCTCGCCGCCGACCCTTCCCTTCCCCTCATCCCACCGCGCAGCTCCGGCGGCTGCTTGATCCATCGCACCCCCACTCACCCATCCCTCTCGCGTACCATCCCTAGTTCTCTTCACGCGCCTCCTCACCATCTGCGATAGCTAATTCAGGCGACGTCCGACGAATCGAAGCACAGCCCGAGGTCCCCATCGAATCGCGGCGACGTACCATGCGACTAGATTCGGTGCTCACGGCCACCAAAGGCCACCCGCAACCCTCCCCCACCATGGCCAGAGTTTCGGGCGTCGGCTCCAGCGCCTGTGGCCAGGTCCTCCTCCTCTAGTACTCCTCTCTTACGATGAGTTCATCCCTTGCCCTGGCTTCATCATATCTAAACTCTGTTTTTTTCCTCTTGTAGATGTGCAGGGAGGAACAGGCTATGTATGATCTCCATTGTGACGCTACTGACGGTGATGTCAATGGACGGGATGTGCCGCGGCGTTGATGAGCATGCACTGAGTCGGGAAGTGGAAAAGGAATACATCGCCAAGAGAACCCAATGGGTACGATGCTGGAGGTGGAGGACGTGGCGAACACGGCGCTGTACGTGGAGTCGGATGAGGCTAGGTATGTGACCATGACTTGGACTTTGTACTATCCCTGGAAGTTAAGGCTGAACTTTCTACATGTGTGTTGCGTAACCACTACTAGACATCTGAATATATCCAATGCGACATCACCAAAAAAGCATCAAGATAATTGATCAACCTGAAACTATGGATATAGTAACCTCTTCGTTCTGTCAGTTTTCTTGATTATCTATGTCTGCCTGCTGCTTAGATTAAAAGAATTTGTTTGGCAGTGGAGCGTGGCGAGAAGTGAAGAAACCAAGAGGGGGGAATTTTTTAAACAAAATATGCATTACTAGGAGCAATGTGAGTTGATGGTTCATTCGTGTTCAACAGTGCTCACAAACAGAAGTAGACGAGTATATGGAAGTGTTCTATTTTTCAACCGGAAGCATAGCTGCTACTCACGCATGCAAGAACGACAGACAGATTATTTCCAGCCATAATTCAAGAAATCCAAGACTGTCAAGGAGTGTAGAATAAAAGCATGCAAATATGAGTACTTCAGAGTCATGTGTTGTGGATCAAGGCATTGATACAGTTGACCCGTCGGCAGCGACATGCCTCGTCGATCAAAGACATTGGCACAGCCTACCGGCTCGCAGCAATGTCGAGGATGACTGCTATCAAGTCGCGGCCTGGAAATATGTTGATCTCGCCGCCGAAGGAGCAGAGACAATTGGTGCGGCACGAGGTTGCGGCCGCGACGACCCTGCAGCCCACGCACACCAGGTCAAGGCTCGATGCATAACTCATTGCCGATACTGGAGGAGGCATCGCCGCAGCACCAATGGGTCCTGCTGCCTGCTAAATGGTATTACCCCAGTCATCTCCGGCCATGGATATGCTATCAATTGCAGGTTTCCTGCTTGCTACGGTGCACTGCAGGTCATCTTTCTTTCTCATACCAACGGTCACACTCACAGCCACCGCGTTGCAACTCCTTTTAGCCTCCATGAGGCTCCGCCAATGTCGTGTCGTATCATAGGGAAGGTTGCATATACGGATAACCCCCACATGCACACCACCAGTCACTCCCTTAAACACATGTACAGAACTAATGCCAAACATGGATAAATCCATCTCTTCAATCAGATGTTCTTAAACAACATCCATGCATCTAAGGATAAGTCATGTAAATAGGATTCAGTCATATTCTAATATGTTTTATCCTTTTTATAATTGTAATTTTTTGATGTCAATTATTCTCTACTGTAGGTAGATCTCAAACTGCGCAGAGTCAAGATTGATGCTATGGTACCATTAATGATTCCAGCAGAAGATATTTGCAACCTGAAGTGTTACACAAGGTTAATATTGTGCCAATGTGTCATCATGTGTTTCCATGATTTTTGCAAACCTTTAATATATCCCCAGGTTCCTTTTCTTCTATGCTATAATTGGTTTGGAAAAACTGTATGCGACAACGGCCATGAAATTGTATTGAGAATCATGCAAAGAGTGAGTCATCATTTCTTGAATGGGGTTGCACTTTTAGCTCTTTGTATACCAGACAATACTGTGTCATGTCTTGATATTATTATAACTTTAATATGATCCAAACACACACAACCTCCTATCGAAAACTTACTATGAATTTTCTTATGGCAATGTTTATGAAACGCAGATGAAGTAAGATGCTAGAAATCAACTAAATAAATTAATGGAAACTAGTAGAAAATTTTCTTTCTAACATTTCAGTATTAGCAAACTGATTATAATGAGAATAGTAGATTTGTATACGCCATACTGTAGGGTGAGGATTCATTCCTTAAGGCTGGCTTAAATTATAGTTCTGTGTTAATCCATTCTCATTCATTGTATACTTTTAATGATAACAGAGCGGCTTCTTTTATAAATTCTTAGTTACTCATATATGCAGGTCAGCTTCAAGGCTATGAAGCGAAATATCAGACAAAGGTTATCACCCTATTTGTCCTTCAGCTTAGTAGTTGTACGTCCAGTTCTTTCCCCTATTGTAGTTCCTTTATTTGCACGGTACTTCTTGAAAGATGATAACTTGCAATCATTATTGTAGAGTGGCCATGCTTCTATTTGTATTCCTGAAATAAACTGAAATTTCATTTACATCTATATAACTTCGTTTTGTTAATAAAAAGGTTTGATTAATTAAGCATTGCAATTACATGGCTTTATCCTTATTTTCCATTGTATCATGTCTCGACTTCTATCTAACAGGGATCATAGGTCTTGCTATAGCTGTAAGCCGTGAGCCTAAATGTAATTTTTTTTTTGATATCGTGATCCTAAATGTAAACTTGATGGTGCTGAAATTACAAATGAATTATGGGCAGTGCATGTTGATATGGCACTTGTGAAAACTGAAGATTTGGCACGGAGTCGTAAAACGTGTAATATCTTGGTAATGCAGAAAAAGCAAAGATTGCATTGCCTACAACCTTTGTATGTGATATATCCTGCCTATATCACTACTTGCATCATGTCAATGCATTGTGTGCTAACAATTCTTTTTTTATTTTCTTTGTAGATTCAAAAGATATATGGATGATTATACGAGTGTGTGGCAAGAATACTGCAATGATGATGATGATGATGATGATGATGATGATGATGATGGATGCTTTTACTTGTAGTTAAGTTGTAGGGATGTTGTTCATGTTGGATGATGTTCCTCAGTTTAGTTTTTGTCAAGTTGTAGGAATGTTCATGGATGCTTTTAGTTTAAGTTTTGGTGTCAAGAAAATATTTGGATTATGTATCACGTATGGATGATGTTCCTCATGTAATATACAACATTGTAATCCAGCAGTTCTATCCAATATATGATTTCGTTCTCTTGTGAGTATATTCCTTCTTTTCCTCAATTGTTAAACATAATTATCACCATTATGTGGAGCATTAATTTAATAGCTGGGATTATAGGTATTCACATTATATATGTACTAGTTGCAAATTCATGTTGCCAAGCAATGAGATTTGGATTCCTGTATATTAAGTACCAACGTATATAAGTGTTGTAAAATTTAGTTTTATGTGTTGTACTCTTGCAACGGTTCGTTTTACCAACGAAAGTATAAGCGTTGTATTATGCGCTAGCAACACTGGATAAGGCTACGCATCCCAAACCGTTGGTAAAGACACTAACAACGCATATATGGACTTTTAGATACGAAAGAAACCATTGCTATAGGGGTGGTCCTGTTGTAGTGATTGCCCAGCTGTAATTCGTTTACCTCACATAGCTGTTTTATCGTCTTTTGGGAGAGAGACATCACTAGTGAACATCATGAGACTCCGGTCCATATTACCATCATTGATCACATCCGCTATTTACTTTTCGCTATTATTTACTATTGCAATTATATCTATCACTACTATCACTTGCGTTTAATCCTTTGTGAACTACAAGGCCAGAGGGATTGACAACCTCTCTGTACTCGTTGGGAGCAAAGTTATTTGTATCTGTGTGCAGGTCCACGTTGATTGCTAATATCAGGCGCCGTAGCAGTTGACACCTTCTTGTTGAACCTAGGAGTCTCTTGGGATTCGATCCTTGGTATCTTTGCCAAGGGAAAAACTTCCGCAACACTACATCTCACACCTTCCACTTGGGGTAACCAACGAGGGGCGAGAAGCCTAGCAGAGTACAAGCACCGTTGTTTTCCCCCTTGTGGCAACAACACATCCCCTAGACTCATGTTTCTGTCACTCAAGCTAGTCATCGAGGGGCATGAACCCACAATCAAGCATAACGTTCCCTCTTGTAGTTACTACCTACTACTTGGCCAAAGCAATAAACAGCAATGGAGAACATGCAAGAATTACTCAAGAACATAAATATAAAAGAGGTGAATCAAATATATTACTCACACACAATCTGAACATGATCTCATAATACATCGGATCCCAGCAATCTCAGCATAGCAACAACATAAGGATTATATATGTGCCTCGATCATGTAGGGCAGCTCACGAGGTCTAATCGGTGAAGAACAAAGAGGGGAGGAGACATCACATAGCTACTGGTCATGGATCCATGGTCCAAGGGAGACTACTGACGGCTCATCCGGGAGGCGTCCATGGTGGTGGAGAAGCTCCCGGTGGTGGTTCTCCCCTCCGGCAGGGTGCCGGGAAGAGTTCTCCTGGTGCTCCCGATCTTGGAAGCGCGGCGGCGGCGGAACAGAGATGAGATCGCAAAAAAGGGTTCCGTCCTCAAGGGTTTCGGGACGCGGTGTAAATATATGCCAAAGGGGGGCATCAGAGGAGGTAAGGGGGGCCCAGGCGGCCTGGCGAGGCGGCCAGGAGGGGGGCCGCCCCCTCAGGGTGCCTGGAGCCCCTGTGGCCCCCCTCTGGCCCTACTTCTGCCGTATTGAAGCTTCCGGAACGCTGATTTTTTATATATTTTTCCCGGGATTTTTCTGGCAATTTAAGTAATTGGAAAACCTGAAATACAAAAACAGCAGAAAACAGAAACTGGCACTGGGGTGCACTGAGTTAATAGGTTAGTCCAAATATGATCAAAAGTGTATGGAAGTGCATAAATATCATAGCAATATCACACAAAAGAGGCATGGAGCAAGCAGAAATTATAGATACGTTTTGGACGTATCAACATCCCCAAGCTTAATTCCTGCTCGTCCTCGAGTAGGTAAATGATAACAAGCATAATTTATGTGGTAACATGCTACCAACCATATAAGAACTTTTAAGTAAAGTAATCGAGGTATGTAATCCAATTCAAGTCATAACAAGCAAGAGTCTATATTAGCATTGTAACAAGTAACATAAGAACATAAAGGTGCAAGAGCTCTCGCTGTCCGTGACTCGAATGTCTCCAAATGGTGTTTGCGTGCAAGAAAGGGGATAGGGATATATGAGAGAGTAAAACATAGTTTTTGTATTGTTGAGAACTTAATCTACTAAAGTTTCACACTTGGTCTTCTTTGGAATCTTATCTTGACTCATCCTCAGACCGTCAGCCAGGTACAAGTCAAAATGATCCACTCCCTTTCGATATTTTGAGCACTCATGCAATGGATGAGCGTAAGCAAGAAAGTCGACACTTAGGATGGGAAATAGAGAAAAATGATAGAGGGGGAAGACAAAAAAGGTGTGAAAGGCTCACATCAATGAGGACAATCATCGGCGAGAGAAAGCCAAATGATAGATATGATGCGAGGAGTAGGGATTGCCATGCAACGGATGCACATATGAGCTAAGGTAAGCTCTCCAATGGAACTAGTGGGGGTGCATCCAACTTGCTTGCTCAAGAAGACCTAGAGCTCTTTTGAGGAGGCTCATCATTGGAATATACAAGCCAAGTTCTATAGTGTAAAGGTCCCCACATAGCTATATGCATAAATGATAATCTCTATGGAGTACAAAGTATAAGATGGAGTATGATTGTGGATCTCTCAAAAGAAATAGTAGTGTGCTCCCTTCTCTCTTTTTATTTCTTTTTCTCTTTTTTTTTACTTTTTTTATTTTTTTGTGGCCTCAATGGCTCTTTCTATTTATCTCTCATTTGTCCTCTTTGGGATCTTTTGATTTTGTCCTCTTTGGGATCTTTTGATTTGTCCTCTTTGGGATCTTTTCCTCACTTAGGGACAACACTCTATGTATTACAAGAAGTATAGAAGATCTTTCACACTTTACAAAAGTACTCAACATAAAGAAAATGAAACTATCATGATGTATGCAAATGTATGCCTCTGCCAGTGTAGCAGGATATGCAATGATACTAGCGCGTCATGTAGCAATGATTAGGGCAAGGCCCAACTAGCATGCGGCTCATCGATCAAGCAAAAAGCATGTATGACATGAAGATCAAGTCATGAGAGGATGGATGTTGCATGGCAATGTATCTCGGAAAGGCTATGGAAATGCCTTAATAGGTAGGTATGGTGGCTGTTTTGAGGAAGGATATAATGAGGCTTATGATGACAGAGCGTATCGTGGCAATGATTTGGATGCACCGACGAAGTATGCACCAACTCTCGAGGTGAGAAAGGGCAATGCACGGTACCGAAGAGGCTAGAAACATATGGATAGGTGGAAGTGTCAACCTTCGAATACTCACATTAGTCCAAAGAACTCATGCACTTATTATCGGTAACTCTCAATCTAATTAGGAGGTTCACAAAGAGACAAGTACCCCGAGGAGGTGTGTATGGGGGTTTGGTTACCCTTGCTCATCCTCGACCCATGGTACGTGAGTGTACTCTAATATTCGATCCCTCCAAAGATTAGTGATCCATTTAGTAGCTAAAGTTCTCAACTATTTTGTAGGTTTTCGAAAATAAACACGGATTGCCCAAAATACGACATCTATCACTAATAGGCTAAAGCTCTTGACACCAAATGTTCAAACATTACTAATGGCAATACCTCAAAACTATTGCAAGTTACTACTAAAATTAAATAGCAACCTCAGTTACCTACTTTAAGTTAAGACACATAACTCAGTGCAATAGACAAACTCTCTTAACAAGATAAACATGAAAACTCAAGAGAGTTCAGCAACCAACTAAGCAAAAGCTCTTTAAAAAGAAAAGCATGAAAACTAAGAGCTAAACATGACAGTAGCTATTGAAAGACAAAGAACATACACAGCAAAGATAAGCATGAAAATACTATGTTGTGTTCTAGGTTGAAGTGGAGCGTGTTTCTCTCCCACACAAAGAAATCTGGGTTCTAACTCGTTATGAACAGCAAGCAAAGCTAAAGAAAACTAAAAAAGAAACTAAAAGCAAGACGCTCCAAGCATAGCACATAACGCATGAAGTGATTAAAATATAGTGGAACGAAAGACGAACTGATAATTGTTGATGGAGAAGGGGATGCACGGGGGCATCCCCAAGCTTAGACGCTTGAGTCTTCTTGAATATTTCTTAGGGGTGCACGGGGGCATCCCCAAGCTTGGGCGTTTGACCCTCCTGAATCTTTTTATCATCTTCCCTCGCACACTTGAAAACTCCCTTCATACATAACTCATCATAATCTAATTAGCGAGGTTAGTACCCATAATAAAATAATTTTTCCTTGCTGAAAATAAGGATAATCTTGAAGATCTACTGTTTCTCAAGATTGCCAAAAGGTTTTTGCAAAGAAAAAGCAAGCTCAAGGTTTGCAAAACGAAGGAAAGGCAAAACAGGACAGAATCTGTGAAAAACAGACCAGCAGGTAGTAAATAATTTTTTCGGGGCACTTCTGCAACTCAAATCAAAAAACTCAGAACAGACGCCCGAAAGCCAATTGTATAGAGCACTCTTTCGAAAACATTCAGACCAAAAAGATGATCTGATGATTTTATACGAATTTTTCTGTCCAAGGACAGAATCTGTTTCCTGGACAGCACGTCACAACTTTTGAACTTTCTTGCAATCAGAGGCTAAACTTGGCACAAAGCTGAAAAGTAAAGATACAATGATGATGCTACTGTAGTAACAAACATCAAGACACAACAAAAGCAAAATAAAATTTTATTCATTGTGGGCTGCCTCCCAAAAGCGCTTTCTTTTATGCCTTTAATCTAGGCATAATGCAAAGAGATCAAGTTTTATCAAGAGTAAAACAATAGCTAGCCCGTATAACGGACTCAAAAGGTAACTTAATATTCTTTCTAGGGAAGTGTTCCATCCCTTTCTTTAGAGGAAATTGGAATTTTATATTCCCCTCTTTCATGCCAATGATAGCACCAACGGTGCGAAGAAAAGGACGTCCCAAAATAATTGGACAAGAAGGTTCACATTCAATGTTCATAATAGTAAAATCAACGGGAACATAATTGTCATTGACAATGATAAGAACATCGTCGATCCTCCCCAAAGGTTTCTTTATGGAAGAATCAACAAGACGAACCCCAAAAGAACAAGAATCAAAAGGTTTCAATTTAAGCATATCATATATTCTTTTGGGCATAACGGAGGTACTAGCTCCAACATCACATAAAGCATAGCAAGAGAAGTTATTCAACTTAATTTTAATCATAGGATCCCAACCATCTTCTAGCTTTCTAGGTATGTAGGCTTCTACCCTAAGCTTCTCCTCCCTAGCTTTGATGGGAGCATTAGTGATATGCTCCGTGAAGGCAAGGTTAAGCGTGCTAGTGTGGGGATCTCTAGACATCTTGTGAAGAAAATAAATAACTTCAGAAAGGGTGCAATTATCAAAATCAAGGTCACTACTATCAAGTAAATTGGTAGTGGTGTCCTTTAGGCTCACTTGTTTGGTAGCTTCTATGGTCATAGGAGTTTCTACGGTTGAGGTCATACCATCACCATTAATAAGTCCAATGGGACCAGGAGTGCATTGGGTGCTAAGAGTTTGGATATCCTCAACAACTTGGATAGTAGCAACAGTGTGGTGGGTAGGAAGGCTCTTAATTCTATCTTCTTCCTCCTTTTCTCTAGCCCATCTCTCTTTAAGTTTAGCCAACATCCTAATGTTTTCATTAATTTGCACTTGAATAGCATTCATAGGAGTGGTCTTCCTCTCCTCAAGAGGGGAAGTTCTAATTTTAAGCAACTCTACCTCATGGGCTAAATTGTCTACCTTCGAAGAGAGATAATCTAGTTTGTTTAGTTTTTCTTCTACATTCTTATTGAAGGCTTTTTGGGTAGTGATGAAATCTTTAAGCGTAATCTCTAGTTCAGAAGTGGAGTTCTTGGTACTAGGATAAGCATTGTTGTTCCCATAGGAATTAGAGGGGAACGGTATAGGGTTGCTACCAAAATTACTCCTATAAGCATTGTTATTGAAATTGTTTCTAGAGATAAAGTTCACATCTACTTGATCTTGAGCAATCAAAGAATTTAAAGGAACATCACGAGGATTAATAGAAGATTGCTTGGAAAGTAGAGACATGATCAAGTCAACTTTTTCATTTAGGGAGGAGATCTCCTCGACAGAGTTTACCTTCCTACCTGTTGGAGCGCGTTCGGTGTGCCATTGGGAATAATTGGTCATCATCTCATCGAGAAGCTTTGTGACAGCACCAAGTGTAGTTGACATAAAGGTTCCTCCCGCGGCCGAATCTAACAAGTTCCGCGAGGTAAAGTTCAAGCCTGCATAAAAAGTTTGGATAACCATCCAAGTAGTCAAACCATGAGTAGGGCAGTTCTTGACAAGAGATTTCATGCGTTCCCAAGCTTGGGCAACGTGTTCATTATCCAATTGTTTAAAATTCATTATGTTACTCCTTAGTTCTATAATTTTAGCAGGTGGATAGTACTTCCCAATAAAGGCATCCTTGCACTTGTCCCAAGAATCTATGCTATTTCTAGGCAAAGATTGAAACCAAATTTTAGCTCCTCCTCTCAAGGAGAAAGGAAAAAGCTTAAGCTTAACAATATTACCATCTATTTCTTGGTACTTTTGCATATCACAGAGTTCAACAAAATTATTTAAGTGCAAAGCCGCATCATCTCCAGCACCGGAGAATTCATCTTTCATAACTAGGTTCAGTAAAGCAGGTTTAATTTCATATGAAGGTGCTGAAGTGGCAGGTGTAGTAATAGGCGTGCAGATAAAGTCATCGTTGTTATGACTAGTGTAGTCTCACAACTTGGTGTTCTCGGTGGAACCCATAGCAGCAGCAAGCAAGATAACTATTTTTGTGATTTTTGATAAAGGGAACTAAAGCAAAAACTGAAAGGTAAACTAACAAGACTAAAAAGCAAAGATAAAAGATAGCATGCAACTCCCCTATCTTGAAGAGTGGAGTCCCCGGCAACGGTGCCAGAAAACTTTTCTTGATGGCTTCTCGCCCCTCGTTGGTTACCCCAAGTGGAAGGTTTGAGATGTAGCGTAGCGGTAGTTTTCCCTTGGCAAATGTCGGTGTACTAAAGTAGGGGTACCTTAGTATCCCGACTTGTGCACGGGCAGTAGCAACGTCCCGTGGTCTGGCTGACCACGCGCCCATCAAAGCCCACTCTAGACCCCTTGAAGCCATTCAAGAACAAAGTATTCAAGTTAAGAGACAAGACCCCGGCAAGAGGAGCTTGCCGGGAAGGCCGCACCAGGCTCAAGGTTATCATTCCAGCACAAGATGCCTCGGAAGATATCACGGCGCATCATGCGCCCCGGCAGGACCCGGAGAGCGACAAGCTTCCGGGCCCGGCAAGATAGAGACCCCGGCAAGGTGCTTGCCGGGGGAGGCTCACACTGTATGCCCGCGCTCCAGCTCATCTGGCCATGCGTCGCCCTGGGGCCCTTCCAGGGGCACGTGGCGGATGGCTGTGCAGCCTGGGGTACACGGTGGCGAGCCATGGTGACGAGGCCATCGTCGTGGCGAACGGAGATGCCCGGACGGACGCTTTTGGGGTGACAGCGACGGGCATTCAATGCCCTTGTCCCCCACCGTCAGTGTTAGGTGAAGACCACTGTTCATACACTGTTCATGCACTGTTACAACTACTACCATTTTTATGTTTTCACCCTCCTCTACGTTGACACCTGTCGGTGACCCCTTTGGGCTATAAAAGGAGGCCCATGCACAACGTAGAGGGGGTTCGATCCCACAAACTCGACCACTCCCACGCTCGGTGCAGCTAGTACTGTAGATCTTCAAGCTCCCGAGCTCACGAACTCAATACAACCAAGGCAGGAGTAGGGTTTTACGCATCTGTGCGGCCCGAACCTGGGTAAACTGCCCGCGTGTGCCCCTCGATCTGCTCTTCATGCTCCCTCCGCACCCTTGCCGTACCGTAGAAGGGGCTCCGGTCCCATAGATGTTCGTGGGCGACCAGTTTCCCCGACATCTTTGGCGCGCCAGGTAGGGGGGCGTCGAGGTTGTGCGAACCTGATCCAGCGCTCACGCGGGCGCAACCTTCAGCAACTTCACCAGCTTCATCAACCTCATCGACTACATCGACATGCCGCCGAAGAAGAAGGCTTCGGAGGTCGGAGGCCCGTCTGCGTCGATCCCACCACCACCAGAACCAACGGTTGGTGGGGTAGACACTGGTGGAAGGGTGGACGCCGGCGAGGACACTCACGGCGCCGCCAAGTCCAAGGACAAGACGGATGACCGGGCGAACTCCAAAGCCTCGGCGTCCGTGCACGCACCCCGTCCCTCTCAGGAGGGGCCGGGCCAGCAGCGACGTGGTACCCACGGTACCATCCGTCTGCTGGGACAAGGCCAAACTGGCGGGTCGCGGGGCCCTCAAGGCCAGCGTGCTGGCACAAGCAAGGCGCGGTCGCCGGGGCGAGAACCTGCTCCTTTTAACGTTGTTAGAAGTCCGAGCATATCTCGCTCCTCGTACCGCTCGCCACCGCTCCCTTCCACTCCGGCTGAAGCTCTCCCCAGAGCTCAGCTGCTCCTCGACTTCCCTCCAGCGGCGGACAATGCCGAAGACTGGAGGGCTACAATCCAGAGCCTCATCGCCTTCGCCAACAACGACACGCCGCAGCAGCCGGCAACATCACGGTCGCGGCAAGTCGACCAAGCGAAGGCCGATGGAGACAAGACCGCCGGGGGTGCAACTACCGTGCACTCCCTGCCGCGGAAGCAGAAATCGCCGACCCGCCGCATCAATGTCGACGATGACTCCACAGCGTCGTCAGATCCGCGGGCTCGCCGCGATCAGCGCCAAGTCCTTGACGACAGGCGACAAGAGGACGCTCGAACTCGTATCGAGCGTCGAAGAGAAGCCCGAAGACAGTCCGACCAGCGCGCTGGGACCGCTGTCGACATGCACGCGCCCGGCGAACCAGGCGACTTGCCATACGCGGCAGGCTGCCCTGCGTTCACTCGAGAGCTGCGGCAAGTCCAGTGGCCCAGCATGAAGAACTTTAAGCCCGACGTACCCGAGAAGTACGACGGCAAGACACACCCCTCTGAGTTCCTCAGCATCTACACCATTGCGGTGCAGGCTGCCGGGGGACGCGACGAGAAGATCTTAGCGAACTACTTCCCGCTCGTGCTTAAGCCAAACGTCAGGTCTTGGCTTATGCACTTGCCGGAGAACTCCATCTCCTCTTGGGCAGATCTGTGCCACCAGTTTGTCGGCGCCTTCACGGGCGGCCACAAACCCCACGGCCACGAGAGCGATCTACACATTCTTGCCCAGAAGGAGGGAGAGTCCCTACGCAATTATATCTAGAGGTTCAGCCGCGTTCAGCACAATATCCCCGATGTCCACCCTGCCGCGGTTATCAGCGCGTTCCACCAGAACGTGCGTAACCGCCGGATGAGGGAGGAGATGGCGATGACCAAGATCCGGGACGTCAGCGAGCTATACACTCTGGCTGATAAGTGTGCGCGTGCCGAAGAGATGAGGAGACTCCTCGGAGAGGATACTGGAGCAGGAGGAACGGATAGCGAGGATGCCGCCCCGGCAAGGAAAAACCGGCTGCGGAACAACAAGAAGAAGAAGAACAAGGTGGTACTAGTTGTCGAGTAGTCCGGCAAGGAGGCTGCCGCCAAGAAGACACAGGCTGGTGGCTCTGGCAATGAGGCCACCCCTGTAGCGGCCGCCGACAAGCAGGATGGCTCCGACAAGCAGTACTGCAAGATCCACCACACCAAGGGCCACGATCTCCAGAACTGAAAGAGAGTAGAGTACCTCGTAGAGCAGCAGAAGGCTGAATACGAGAGACGCGACAAGGAGAAGGCCCAAGGAGGCGGAGGAGAGCCCAGCAAGAAGCGGCCGTTCAATGGCCGGGGAGGACGCCGCGGCAAGGCCAAGCAGCGGCAAGGAGACAGACCTCCCCGGGGCCGCGATAAGGATGAAGACGAAGACGATGACGAGGACATGGATGACGGAGATAACAGCGAGCAGGAGTTCCAGAAGGCCACAGAAGTTCTGTGCGTCGATGGAGGTGCCTCCCTGCACACTTCCCACCGCCAACTCAAACAATGGGTGCAGGAAGTAAATGCAGCTGAGCCACCTGTCGAGTCGCGCAAGCTGCTGAAATGGTCCGGCACGCCCATCATCTTCGATCTCGAGGACCACCCTGACTGCACAACTGCGGTCGGGTGTTTGCCGATGTTGGTTTCGCCAACTATCCGCAACCTCAAGGTCACCAAGATGTTGGTTGACGGCGGGGCCGGCCTCAACTTGATCTCCTCCGCTGTGATCAAGAAGCTGCAGATCCCTGACAGCGAGCTCGAGGAAACCGGGACGTTCCAAGGAATCAACTCGGGAAGGAGCAAGCCGAAGGGGAAGATCACGCTGCAGGTGACCTTTGGCGGAGAGCTTAACTTCAGGACGGAGAGGATCACCTTCGACGTTGCCGATATCCCATTGCCGTACAATGGGATACTTGGTCGTCCTGCGCTCGCCAAGTTCATGGAAGCCTCCCACTATGCTTACAACATGCTCAAGATGCCGGGGCCAATAAGCGTCATCTCTGTCCCCGGCGACAAGAAGGACGTGCTTATTTGCGCCGACAAGATTTACCGGGACGCAGCAGCCGCGGCAGACAGCAACACGCTTGCCGCTGAAGCTCCCGGGGGGAAGACCAAGACCAAGTCCGGCAAGAGCTCTGAGGCCCACTCCGGCAAACGCACCTCCTCGGAGTGCTGCGCTGCCGTCGAGGACGCACCATCAAGCTCCACCGGCAAGTGCAAGAAAGGAATGGCAGCTCCACCTGCAACCAAGAAGTTGTCCGCCAAGGAGGACGGCACTGGTTGTACTTTCACCATCAGTGCTACGCTCGACCGCAAATAGGAAAGCGCGCTCGTTGCCTTCCTGCGGGCGAATGTCGATGTGTTTGCATGGCAACCATCTGACATCCCCGGCGTTCCCAGGAAGGTAATTGAGCACAAGCTTGCTGTTTGTCCTCACGCGCGGCCCGTCAAGCAGAAGGTCAGGAAGCAAGCGGTGGAGCATCAAGAGTTTATTGCCGAGGAGATCAAGAAGCTGGAAGCAGCAGGCCTTGTTAGAGGTGTACTTCATCCCACATGGTTGGCAAATCCAGTTGTCGTGCGCAAAGCTAATGGGAAGTGGAGACTTTGTATAGACATCACTGATGTGAATAAAGCTTGACCCAAGGATCCATTTCCCTTGCCGCGCATTGACCAGATCGTTGACTCCACGGCTGGATGTGAGTTGCTCACATTTCTTGACGCATACTCCGGGTATCACCAGATATTCATGGCCGAGGAAGATGAAGAGAAGACCGCGTTCATCACTCCATGCGGCACCTACTGTTTCATACGGATGCCCTTTGGGTTGAAGAATGCGGGCTCGACGTTTGCAAGGGTGGTCCATACCGCTTTTGAGCCACAGATACACAGGAATGTAGAAGCCTACATGGATGATATAGTGGTCAAGAGCAAGGACAAAGATACCCTGATCCAAGACCTGGATGAGACTTTTGCAAATCTGCGCAAAATACAACTCAAGCTGAACCCCGAGAAGTGCGTCTTCGGAGTCCCCTCCGGCAAGCTTCTCGGGTTCTTTGTGTCCCAGAGGGGGATTGAAGCCAATCCCGACAAGATCAAAGCCATCGAGCAGATCGAAGCAACAAAGCGCGTCAAGGATGTACGAAGACTTGCTGGTTGTGTGGCTGCCCTCAGCAGGTTCATTTCAAAGTCTGCAGAACGCGCCCTGCCTTTCTTCAAAATCTTGAAAAAGGCAGGTCCAATGAAATGGACTCCGGAAGCGGAGGCAGCGCTGCATGACTTGAAAGGATACCTGTCCTCCACTCCTATACTTGTCGCACCTAAGCCGCAAGAGAAGTTGCTGCTATACTTAGCAGCAACCACTCAAGTGGTTAGTGCTGCGTTGGTAGCGGAGAGGGAGGTAGAGGAGGAGTCCATAACCCCGGCAAGCACATCCAGCGACAAGCAGGGGTCTTCCCCGACGAGCTCTGGCCCTGACAAGGACAAGTCTACGCAGGAACAAGGAGAAGTGCGGAAGAAGATGGTGCAGCGCCCAGTTTATTTTGTAAGTTCCCTCTTGCAGGGGGCTAGGTCAAGATACTCTGGAGTGCAGAAGTTGCTTTTCGGCCTCCTCATGGCCTCCAGGAAGCTGCGCCATTACTTCCAAGCGCACGAGATAACGGTGGTCACTCGCTTTCCGTTGAAGAGGATATTGCAAAATCCAGAAGCAACAGGCAGGATCGTCGAGTGGGCACTAGAGCTGTCAAGCTTTGGTCTCAAGTTTGAGAGTACTTCAACTATACAGAGCCGAGCATTGGCAGAGTTCATAGCAAAATGGACCCCAACACCAGATGAAGAAGTTCCAGAGACAAGCATCCCCGTCCAAGAAGCAAGCAAAGAGTGGATAATGTACTTCGATGGTGCCTTCTCGCTGCAAGGCGCCGGTGCTGGCGTGTTACTCATAGCGCCCACTGGAGAGCACCTCAAGTACGTTGTTCAGATGCACTTTCCCAAGGAGCAAGCGACAAACAATACTGCTGAGTATGAAGGTTTGCTTGCCGGCCTCATAATTGCGGCCGAACTTGGGATCAAGAAGCTGATTGTGCGGGGAGATTCACAGTTGGTGGTCCGACAAGTGAACAAGAGCTACCAGAGTCCTTTGATGGAAGCTTATGTCGATGAAGTGAGGAAGCTTGAAGAACACTTTGAAGGCCTGCAGATGGACCACGTTCCAAGAGCTCAAAATGATATCGCAGATGGCCTCTCAAAGTGCGCTGCAATGAAGTTACCTGTGGAACCAGGGACCTTCCTGCTCAAGTTAACTCAACCATCAGTTACACCATCAGTTGGGCAGAACAAGAAAAGAAAGTTGGTTTCCGGTGACTACTTGCCGGCAGATCTTCCTGAAGCCACCGCCAAAGTCCCCAAGATCAACGACCAAGTTGCTGAGGAACAGTCTGCTCCTGCGGACCGAAGGGTCTGTACAGTTGAAGCAAGTGTTCCCGACAAGTCTTGCCCCGACAGGCTTGCCGGGGAACGTTCAGCTCCGGCAGAGCAGCAAGTCTTTGCCGTAGAAGCTGACGTTCCCACAGCAGCACTGATCCCTTTAGTCCTCGTTGTTGAGCCTCAAGCTCCAGCATGGGCACAGCAAATCGTCCGTTTTCTTCATGCTGGAGAACTTCCCGAAGAACCAGAGGAGATAGAGAGGATTACCAGGCAGTCAAGTATGTATCAGTTCGTCGGCAACGAGCTATACAGAAGAAGACTCAATGGTGTCAGATTGAAATGCATTTCTCGGGAAGATGGATAGAAGCTGTTGGCAGAAATACATGGAGGCATATGCGGCCACCACATTGGCGCAAGAGCACTTGCCGGGAAGGCGTTCCGGCAAGGTTTCTTTTGGCCAGAAGCCCTCCAAGATGCAACTGCACAAGTTACCAAGTGTGAAGCGTGCCAGTTCCATGCCAAGCAAATACACCAGCCAGCTCAAGCTCTCCAGACGATCCCTCTGTCCTGGCCCTTCTCGGTCTGGGGGCTCGACATCCTCGGCCCCTTTCCCCGCGCTGTCGGGGGCTTTGAGTACTTGTACGTTGCAATCGACAAGTTCACAAAGTGGCCGGAAGTGGAACCAGTGAGGAGGGTGACAGCACAGTCAGCAGTGAAGTTCTTCAGATCAATTGTTTGCCGTTTCGGAATCCCTAACAGGATCATCACCGACAACGGCACACAGTTCACAAGTCGCACCTTCATGCAGTACGTCCAAGACCTTGGTGCCAAGGTCTGCTTTGCTTCTGTTGCTCACCCGAGAAGCAACGGTCAAGCAGAAAGGGCCAATGCTGAAGTGTTGCGCGGACTAAAGACAAGAACGTTCGACAGGCTGCACAAGTGCGGAAGAAACTGGATAGAGGAGTTGCCGGCGGCTCTTTGGTCAATCAGGACGACACCAAATCGAGCCACCGGACAGACACCTTTTGCTCTTGTGTATGGAGCAGAGGCAGTTCTCCCCACGGAATTCGTGTACGGGTCTCCTCGAGTACTCGCTTATGATGAGCTCGAGCAAGAGCAGCTGCGGCAAGATGATGCACTGCTCCTCGAGGAGGACCGTCTCCAGGCTGCTGTACGAGCTGCTCGATACCAGCAAGCCTTGCGTCGCTATCATAGCCGCAAGGTCAAGGCCAGGAGTCTCGAGGAAGGCGACCTTGTTCTTCGGCGTGTTCAGTCCGCCAAGAACTCCAACAAGTTGACGCCGAAGTGGGAAGGCCCTTATCGGGTGAGACAAGTCACAAGGCCCGGCGCTGTCCGCCTTGAGACCGAAGAAGGCTTACCGGTGAGCAACTCCTGGAACATTGAGCATCTTCGCAAGTTTCACCCATGAGGCGCGGTTGTCGTGATCCGCTCCGGCAACAACCTTTTGTACAAGTCTTGCCGTTGTTGCATGTAAACCTTTGTACAAAGCCGGGCGCAGACCCCGTGCATCAGTAAAACCTTTGTGCTTCGCACCATTTGCCATTTCATGCCTTTCTTTTTATTTGCATATATCATCTGACACTTTGTGCAGCGCACGATCCCGGTAAGCAACAATAAGCCACAAGGCTCCATACTTGTGTTCCCTCCTCTTTCCTTTTCTCTCCTAAACAGAAGAAGTGTTCCTCGCGCACAAGTTTGCCGGGGGGAAGGAGATAGAGGTATGGACCAAGTGCTGTTCAAGAAAGGGAAGCCTTGCCGGGAAGCAAACAATCCATGAAAGCTAAGGTTGCCAAAGTTTGAGCAATTCAAAATTTTAAAAAATTTTAGTTGTCTTCCTTGAACGACCACACTTTGTATGGAAAACCTGTGCGCGGAGGAACCTACCCGTGGCTAGCCGTACCCTTACTTTGTTTCGAGCACGCTCAACGGCTTAAGTGAGCTGCGACAAGTGTCGTGCCCTTACTTCGTTTTCGAGTTCGCTCAACAATCTAAGTGTGCTGCGACTAGCTGCGGCAAGGTTTCTTGCCGGCAAGGGCATTGCAAGCAGGCTGCTAAGAGTCCCGCACTCAGCGCTCGCGGCAAGGGTTCCTTTGCCGGCAAGTTCCCTAAAAGCGTAGGGTGGAAAGCATACAAAATGAAGGGACTAAACAAGGGAGATAACACTGCATTGATTATCCAAAATATAGTTATATTACAAGATAGCTCGCCGCTGTTCTAACCAACTACTGCCCATGACTTAATCGACAGCGGCGAAGGAAGCAGAAAGAAGGGAGCCTAGTCTTTTCGGTCTCCGTCGACCCTCTTGATCTTGCCCGCCTTGGCTACGATGTGGGCAACTTGTGCCCTCAACGCCTCCTGGTCAGCTTCGGGCGGCAGGGTCCGGAGGACGTTGACAAGGTTAATCCCGGGGTTGCGGTAGATGATCTTCGACAACACCCGCTCCATAGTACCCATGCAAAGCCGGCGCGCCTCGTCAGCCAGCTGCGCGGGGATCTTCTCCCGTAGCTGTGCGAGAGCCGGCGCCACTCCCCTGAAGAACAAGCTCAGCTTGGCGCTGTGGGGGAGGCTCTCGTCGGGGGAGTACACGAGGTGCTCTGCCCTCAGCGCCACCATCTCCTTGTCGATGTTGGCGGCGAAGGCGACGAGCTCCTCGGTCCACTGCTCCACCGTCCGCTGGAAGTTGTTCTGCGACAGGGCGGCGCTGTCCAACAGCGCCCTTTCAGACCGGAGATCTTCTTTCAGCTTCGTTTCACGGTCCCGGGCGGCGTCAAGTGAGTCGTTGAGGGTGGAAACCTTCAGCTCCAAGTCTGCGATGGAATTCTTGGCGTCGTTGAGCTCTTTTCCCTTCTCAGAGAGACGGACTTGCAGCTCCGAATTGGTGTGGGCATCTTTCTCCCGCGCCACATTGAGCGCGGTGACCCTGTCCTCGCTCGCCTTCAAGCCCGTCTCCAACTGCGCCACCCGGGCCTCCAGATCCCTCTTGGCGGTCTCTGCGGCAGCAGCGGCATCCCTCGCCTCCTGCAGAGCCCCGCCAATGGCCTGCTCACGAGCGGTGAGGTCGTCCTTGTGGCTATCGAGGTCGACCTTCCGCTGGTTGAGCTCTCCCTCCCGCCGAGACAGATCCTCGGCGGCCAGTCGCTGCTGCTCCTCCACCTCGGCCTTCTCGAGGAGGAACGCCTGGTGTGCTCCGGCAAGCTCTTCACGCTCCTCCGCCAAGTTTCGGAGGGCCGCCTGGTTGGCGGCACGGAGCTCCGCGGCGCGCTTCTCCAGATCAGCACCGGCCTTGGCAGCCAGAGCCTCTCGGGACTCCAGCTTGGATTGCCTGGCCCGGTACAAACCTAGGAGTCGACGTAGGAGTTGCTCCTCTTCGGCCTCGTTGCTGCTGCCGGGCGTGTCGACAACCCTTAGCCCGGCGGAGGCGAGAACTTCTCCGTCGAAGGTCTCCCCCTCCGCGGGTGCCCTTGATGAGGACGCCCACGGGACTTGGATAAAGACCCCGTTGGCGGCCTCCAGATAGACGCCCGACCCAGCCGCGGGGGTGGAGGGGTCGGCGGCCGGCGCAGCGTCCGGCGCTCCTGCGGCCTCAGGGCCAGCAGTGCGGTCGCCGGTCCCTTCCCCTGCTGCAGCATCAGCGGTCGGGACGGTCTCTTCGGCGGCTGGCTCGTCGGCACCAGCCATTCCTTCGGTGGTGGTGGCGTCGCCAGCATTGCCGCGCATGTCCTCCTCGGCGATGGTCTCCGTCTCCATCGACTCCGGGGCAGGCGGATCTAATAGAAGAAAAAGAAAAGAAAGAATCATCAAGCAAATATCCAAAAAAATGAATTCAAGAAAAGAAGAGTACGAGGGCTACCTGCGCGAGCCTCTTCGGTAGCGGGGTCCCTCGCCGGGGAGTTCTCCCTTGGCGGCGTAGTAGAAGCCCTCGCCGGCGGAGGGCCGCTGGCGCCTTCCCTTGTCGGGGTGCTCGCCCTTGGCGGGGTACTCGCCCTTGGCGGAGTACCCATCCTTGGCGGAGCGCTGTCCCTCGCCGGGGAGCTCATCCTTGGCGGGGAGGGTGGAACAAGCGGCTCGTCGGGGGCGGCCTCTTGGTGCTCCTGCGGCTGCGGCTCCACTTCTGCACAAGGCAACAAACAAACAAGACGTTAGTAAGGATAACAACCTCAAGCGCGCCCGTCAAGCAGAAAAGTGAACACAAGGCTTACGCTGGGGGCTGCGCTGGGGGCTGCTCTCCGGAGCAGCAGGCTGGTCCGTCAAGTTTGTCGCTGTCGCATCCCCCGTCGCTGCGGCAGGCTCGTCGTCCTCAAGGTCAACCACAGGGATCTTGGCCCTCTTCGCCATCCTCTGGGTCAAGGTCCTGGAACCCAAGCAAGATCAGAGTTAGACAAGAAAAACAAAAACCAAAAGAAATAAAAATTGCAAGCGCTTACTCTTCCTCCTCTTCGTCGGAGCTGAGGGCGGAGAAGTCGAACTCCGCCTCGCGTGCTCCAGCGCGAGGAGCTGGAGGTGAAGGCTCCCTCGGACGCTTGGCGGGCTCCGGAGCCGTGGGTTGTGAAGACCCCGCTCCGGTCGTCCCCGAGGACCGAGGGGCGGAAGGAACACCAGAACCGCTCCGGGAAGATCCCCCTCCGCTTGCCGCTGGGACACGGGACGCCTCCTTGACGACCTTGCTCGTCGTGGTGGCGCGCGTTGCTCGACGTTTCGGCTGTTGTCGGGGCGCCGGTGGCCTCGCCGTCTCAGCGGTCTTGCGGAGGCGCTTCTTCTGCGGCGGTGGAGGACTTGGTGGTGGCGGAGAGTTTTCTCAGGATGAGGAGGCGTCGTCGAGGTTCAGAGACCCGCCGGAATCTTCGTCAGAATTGACAGATTCGGCATCCTCCTCGGCGGGCTCACTGGACTCAGTGCCTTGCCCGGCAGCCTCGCTCGTCCCGGCAGGCTCCCCGGCAGGCTCCCCGGCAAACTCCTCGGGCGCAATCTTCAGCAGCTTGAGGATTTCCTCCTCGGCCTGACTCACCGCGTCCGCCGCTTCCGCTTCCACCACGGTGTACCCAAATTCCCCCGCGGCCGCCGCTGCGGCGGCCTCCTCCATCCTGTCGGCTATATATGCCACATCCCGTTCGGTGGTCGCCCGGGTGAGGCCCTTTTTCTCCTCGGGGCTGCGTGACCGTTCGACCAGGCTGTCGAAGAAGGCCTGCACGGTCTCCTCTGAAGGCATCAGCCAAGTGGGAACAACCCCGTGGGAGTCACACTCGGGCATTGCCGCGCGAATGGCACTAAGAGCAGTATTATTGCACAACGGAACTACTCCCCGGGACGGGGTGAACCATTCCTTGTGCTTGGGGTCATGTTTGAACAGCTCCCGGACCATCCCCTTGAGTTCCAAGACAGTGAAGTTGTAATTCAACCCGGGGCGCAGCCTCATGCGGTCTGCCGCGTTGCCGAACTTCCAGGAAGGCCTCTTCCTTTCCTGCGAAGGAGCAATGCGGCGGCGGAGGAAATCAGCCCCGACTTCACCTACAGTAAGGTTGGCGGCCCGGAGACGAAGGATCCTAGTAAGGGAAATCTGCAGCTTGTCGTCCTCCGGGGCCAAGTCACTCCAATCCTTGCCGCGGACTATTGCAGTCCGGCGCGGCGAGGTGAACTGCTCGGGTTCATCTTCCATAACCCAGCACCAATCAGCCCTCCACTCTTCCCACTTGCCGCGGAGTTCTCCGATCAAGTACGCCTCCTTCTTGCCGAGCCTGAAGATCCAGGAGATGCCGCCGGAGAGTGGAGATCCGGACTCTACTCTACGAGTGAAGAAGTGGCGGAAGAGAGCTACGTTTGGGTGGACCCCGACATAGTTTTCCCACAAATGTGCGAAAACGGCCAAAGTGAGGACGGCATTCGGGGTGCAATCTAAGAGGTGGAATCCATATGTGTTCATCACATCACAGAAAAACACTGAATACGGAGGACAGAGGCCGCAATGGAAGAACAAAGCAAAGAAGTGGTAACCTCCCGGATACAGGTCGATGGCTTCGGCGGGGAGGACTCTGGTGCGCGGGTGAGCCTTCGTCTCCCTCGCCCAGAACAGGTAATACTTGTCCCGCAGCTCCCTCGCGCCGAGCCTCGGCGGGAAGACCACCATCTTTCTCCGCATGGCTGCCAGCTTCGCCGCCTTGTCGGACTTCTCTTTCCTCGCCTTGTCGCTCTTTGCCATGTCGCTCTTCGGGGCCATGGCGGGGATGGCGAGGGAGGTCGACGACGCTGCGGATGCTGGAGACGGTGGAGGAAGGGTGGAGCTCGGCTCTCTGTCGACCTTTGGGGAGGCAGAGAGCGACGGGGGTTTCTGGAGATTCAAGACACAACGAAAGCAATGGGGGGAAACTGCCCCTGCTTCCTCTGCTTTTAAGGGGGAAGTGGGGGACGTTCCGCATTTCCCCATTAAAGAAACAGGCCACGATCTCTCCCACGACGCCGCAATCGACGCGTGCCGTTAGGGAGAGATGCGGCGGATACGGAGAGGGATACGGCGCGCCGTGGGCCGCGTGTGCCCGTGCACTGTTTTGGGCCTGGCCCAACAGCGCTCGGCACCGTGTGTGGCCCAGGCCCGGGGGCTCCTGTCGGTGTACTAAAGTAGGGGTACCTTAGTATCCCGACTTGTGCACGGGCAGTAGCAGCGTCCCGTGGTCTGGCTCACCACGCGCCCGCCCATGCCCACTCTAGACCCCTTGAAGCCATTCAAGAACAAAGTATTCAAGTTAAGAGACAAGATCCCGACAAGAGGAGCTTGCCGGGAAGGCCGCACCAGGCTCAAGGTTATCATTCCAGCACAAGACCCTGGCAAGAGGAGCTTGCCAGGAAGGCCAAAGCACGGCACCTCAGAAGATATCGCGGTGCATCATGCGCCCCGGCAGGACCCGGAGAGCGACAAGCTTCCGGGCCCGGCAAGATAGAGACCCCGGCAAGGTGCTTGCCGGGGGAGGCTCACACTGTATGCCCGCACTCCAGCTCATCTGGCCACGCGTCGCCCTGGGGCCCTTCCAGGGGCACGTGGCGGATGGCTGTGCAGCCTGGGGTACACGATGGCGAGCCACGGTGACGAGGCCATCGTCGTGGCGAACAGAGACGCCCGGACGGACGCTTTTGGGGTGACGGCGACGGGCATTCAATGCCCTTGTCCCCCACCGTCAGAGTTAGGTGAAGACCACTGTTCATACACTGTTCATGCACTGTTACAACTACTACCATTTTTACGTTTTCACCGTCCTCTACGTTGGCACCTGTCGGTGACCCCTTTGGGCTATAAAAGGAGGCCCATGCACAACGTAGAGGGGGTTCGATCCCAGAAACTCGACCACTCCCACGCTCGGTGCAGCTAGTACTGTAGATCTTCAAGCTCCCGAGCTCACGAACTCAATACAACTAAGGCAGGAGTAGGGTTTTACGCATCCGTGCGGCCCGAACCTAGGTAAACTGCCCGCGTGTGCCCCTCGATCTGCTCTTCGTGCTCCCTCCGCACCCTTGCCGTACCGTAGAAGGGGCTCCGGTCCCATAGGTGTTCGTGGGCGACCAGTTTCCCCGACAGCAAAGATACCAAGGATCGAATCCCGTGAGACTCCGAGGGTCAACAAGAAGGTGTCAATAGCGCCAGAGACTTTTGCTTGACAGGACCTGCACACAGATACAAATAACTTTGCTCCCAACGAGTACAGAGAGGTTGTCAATCCCTCCGGCCTTGTCGTTTACAAAGGATCAAACGCAAGAGATAATAGTGATAGGTATGACTGCAACTAGTAAATAAGAACAAGAAGTAAATAGCGGGTGTGATCAGTGATGGTAATATGGACCGGGGTCCCATGATGTTCACTAGTGATGTCTCTCTCCCAAAAGACGATAAAACAGCTAAGCGAGGTAAACGAATTACAGCTGGGCAATTGACATGATTATGTGCGCAAACCAATGCTAACTATGCTGCAAAGAAAGGTAGAGGCTCAAAAGCATGGGCGGTACGCCAAGGCAAGTAGACCGAAATCCATCTGCATCTACTACTAATCATCCACCTTGAGATATCTATCCAGAACATCTCGCTGGTATTAAGTTGCGAGTCCCACCCATAGTGTAAACTCAAAGCAACAGACAACTGCATTAAAAGAACTTTGCGTAAAGTAAACAATCCTTGCACCCGCGAGTACAAGCACCGTTGTTTTCCCCCTTGTGGCAACAGCACATCCCCTAGACTCATGTTTCTGTTACTCAAGCTAGTCATCGAGGGGCATGAACCCACAATCAAGCATAACGTTCCCTCTTGGAGTTACTACCTACTACTTGGCCAAAGCAATAAACAGCAACGGAGAACATGCAAGAATTACTCAAGAACATAAATATAAAAGAGGTGAATCAAATATATTACTCACACACAATCTGAACATAATCTCATAATCCATCGGATCCCAGCAAACTCAGCATAGCAACAGCATAAGGATTACATATGTGCCTCGATCATGTAGGGCAGCTCACGAGGTCTAATCGGTGAAGAACAAAGAGGGGAGGAGAACATCACATAGCTACTGGTCATGGACCCATGGTCCAAGGGAGAATACTCACGGCTCATCCGGGAGGCGTCCATGGTGGTGGAGAAGCTCCCGGTGGTGGTTCTCCCCTCTGGCAGGGTGCCGGGAAGAGTTCTTCTGGTGCTCCCGATCTTGGAAGCGCGGCGGCGGCGGAACAGAGATGAGATCGCGAAAAAGGGTTCCGTCCTCGAGGGTTTCGGGACGCGGTGTAAATATATGCCAAAGGGGGGCATCAGAGGAGGTAAGGGGGGCCCAGGCGGCCTGGCGAGGCGGCCAGGAGGGGGGCCGCCCCCTCAGGGCGCCTGGAGCCCCTGTGGCCCCCCGCTGGCCCTACTTCTGCCGTATGGAAGCTTCCGGAACGCTGATTTTTTATATATTTTTCCCGGAATTTTTCTGGCAATTTAAGTAATGGGAAAACCTGAAATACAAAAACAGCAGAAAACAGAAACTGGCACTGGGGTGCACTGAGTTAATAGGTTAGTCCAAATATGATCAAAAGTGTATGGAAGTGCATAAATATCATAGCAATATCACACAAAAGAGGCATGGAGCACGCAGAAATTATAGATACGTTTTGGACGTATTAGGAGACCCTGCCCGGTCACGTCAGGTTCTTACCCTTCCAGCCCGGCAACCTGCCCATTGCATTGTCTAGGAGAGGTTGGAGGTCAACCCTTCTAAGCCGCCTGGTATGTAGTGGGAGACCCAGGTATCGGCCGAGGAACGAGGCCAGCTTGGCCGGGAAGGCCGAGAGGATTGCCGGGAGATCGATGTCCTGGCAGCGGACGGGGAACACCTCGGTCTTGCTGGCATTTGTGATGAGGCCCGATGCATCCCCAAAATAGGTAAGGATCCTAGCGATGGCGTCGATCTCTTCTTTGACCGGGTTAGCGAAGATGCAAGCATCGTCTGTATAGAGGCAAACCCTGCAGGATGCTGGCCGCGCCCTGATGGGCTTGAGGTTCCCGGCCTGGGAAGATGCCCAGAACAAAAGCTGCAGAGGATCGATGGCCAGAATGAAGAGCATAGGCGACAACAGGTCACCGTGGCGAATGCCTTTTCCATGCGCGAATGGGGTTCCCGGCTCCCCATTTAACATCACTGTAGAGGGAGATGAAGCGAGGGTCATGCAGATCTAGTACCGCCAGCGTTGTCAAAATCCCAACTGATGCAGCACCTCGAGGAGGTAAGCCCAACCCACAGAATTGAAAGCCTTGGAGATGTCGAGCTTGAGGAAAAGGCCTGACATCGAAGAGCGATGCAATTCTTCGATCAAGTTTTGCATGTGTAGGAAATTATCGTGGATGCACCATTTCTGCACAAAGGCACTCTAGCACTTGGAAGCAGAGGGGCTAGCCAGTTAGTCAACAGCTTGGAGAAGATCTTGGAGATGCTGTGTATCAAACTGATTGGGCGGTAGTCACCAATCGAGGATGCGCCGGCTTTTTTCGAGAGCAGAAGAATGTTGGCAAAATTGAGCAGACCAGTGCAGTCGCCTCTCAGGTTTGCGAGCTGCACCATCGCTGCCACGACATCCACTTTGATGATCTCCCGACATGATTTGAAGAAGGCGCCGATGCATCAGGGCCCGGGGCCTTGACCGAAGGTAAGGAGAATACCGCCTCCTTAATCTCCGCCTCATCGAATGGAGCGTCCAGAGCTGATAGGTCGTGGCGCTGCATCCCGATATTCTGCCAGACAATGGAGTTGGTGCGCAGGGCAGGCGTGCCGATGTTAGCCTGGAAGTTGTCTAGAAGGGCCCTTTCCGTGTCTTGTCTGGTAATTGCCAGCCCCGATGTGGTTATCATTGTCCGAATGAAGTTCTTACGCCTTCGTCCATTCGCTCGAGCATGGAAAAGCTTTGTGGTGGCATCCCCCAAGCGGATCCAGTTGAACCAAGAACGTTGTCTCAGCTTGATTTTCTGAATGGCGAGAAGCCCAAGGTACGAGGCCTTCAGTTGTTTACACAAATACATCTCCGAGACCGAGAGCGGTCTTACCTCCTCAGCAACATCCAGGCACCAGATGATCTCCTTGGCAACTTCGATCTGTGAGCTAAGCATCCCAACTTTTTCCTTTTGCCACTTGCGCAGGGCCTTCACGGTGCGACAAAGCTTAATATGAATGTTGCGGATGGCATCACGGGCCTGAACAGGTTTGTTCCATGCCAAGGCAATGGTGGCCTTGAAGCCCGGGAGACGAAGCCAGAATTCCTCGAATTTAAAGGAAGGCTTTCTCGAGTTGCCGACGCACCCCTCAAGATATAACGGAGCATGATCCGAGCAAGCTGTAGTGATAGCCTGAAGGTGCGCATTGGGAAAGAGCATGTCCCAATCGTCGGAGTGGAACACGTGGTCAATCTTGGTAAGGACCGGGTTGGCCTGCGCATTGGACCAGGTGAAACGGCGCCCGCCTAGGTGAAGCTCCTTTACCTGCAAGAAATCAAGAGCCCCACGGAACTTGCCCACCAGGCGGCGATTGATGTTGGTGTTGCTCTTATCCGCCACTCTAGTAATGAGGTTGAAATCCCCCAAAAGGAGCCACTCGCATCTGGCCACGGTCCTGAGAGTCCTAACCTCCTCAATGAAGGCCAACTTGTCTTGCTCGCCCTGCGGGCCATAGGCACCCGTGATTGTCCACAAAGCGCGCTTGTTGAGCATGGTGACGGTGGCGGAGATGGAGCCCAGAGTCACATGGAAGTCGGATAGGGTGAAGAGGCGATCCGACGCAGCCAGAATCAAGCCCCCGCGGGTGGCGTCGGCCGGGAGGATATAGTAGTTTGCGAAGAAACACGGGCGAAGCATCTCGCGGATGATGGCGTCATCAACAGCCTGGAGTTTTGTCTCTTGGAGGCAGACAATGGAGGCATGAGAGTCCCAGACGATGTCCCGAACGGCATCTAGGCGGGCACGCTAGTTTAGGCATCGAACGTTCTAGTAATCAAGATTTGGAGAAGGGACCACTCACAAGAGAGGAAGAGAACACCAGTTCCATCTCCTAGATCAAACAAAAGGCATCGTAGGTATAAGGAAGAAGGGGTTGTGGACGGAGTCTGGAGCTGGGTGAGATTTCATCATTGCGAGAGAAGTTGGGCATTTTTTTGGACGACGATAACTACCACACGTGTGCTATATTCGACATGCGCTCATACACCACGTGTGGTGTGAGCAGGAGGCAGCCACCCGGTCTGTGTATGGGCGGACATTAGAATTGCCCACATGTGTGGGCGCGACTATTTTGTGCCACACGCCTAACACGTATGACTCATCTCCACCCCGTGCGTGTGGCACGAAGCAAAAATACCCACACATCCTGACGCAGCTACATTAGGTACCCCGCGGGATGACGATTTATTTGCCATCCTGGTTGGCAGATATAGTTATCTGGGATGGCAAGTGTAGTTGTAAAAGCATGGCAACTCTATCTGTTTTGGTTAACTATAGTTGCCATCTCTAATTTATGATAGTTACCGCGTGTAATCAAACTATAGTTGCCGTGTGTGATTAACTACTTGCCACATATGGTCAAAACAGTAGTTGTGAGGGATCGAAGAAGGTGAGAGTGTCTAGAGGGGGGGTGATTAGACTACTCAACAAGATAAAAATTCTGTCTTTTATCAAGGACAGATTTTGCATAACACACAAGTCAAGTAGCACACTACACATGCAATTCTAGAGTATGGGCAGCGGAAAGTAAATTGCACAAGTAGTAAAGAGAAGTGGAGAAGATCAAACGCAATTTGGAGACGCAATGATTTTTCCCGTGGTTCCGATAGGTAGTGCTATCGTACATCCACGTTGATGGAGACTTCAACCCACGGAGGGTAACGGCTGCGCGAGTCCACGGAGGGCTCCACCCACGAAGGGTCCACGAAGAAGCAACCTTGTCTATTCCATCATGGCCTACGCCCACGGAGGGCTAGCCTTACTCGGGGTAGATCTTCACTAAGTAGGCGATCTCCTTGCCCTTACAAACTTCTTGGTTCAACTCCACATCTCGATGACGGAGGCTCCCAAGCGACACCTAACCAATCTAGGAGGCACCACCCTCCAAAAGGTAATAGATGTTGTTAGATGATGATGAACTCCTTGCTCTTGTGCTTCAAATGATAATCTCCCCAACACTCAACTCTCCTCACTGATATGGCTGTGGTGGAAGAAAGGATTGAGTGGAAAGCAACTTGGGAAGGCTAGAAATCAAGTTTCATATGGTAGGAATGGAGCAACTTGATCTCAACACAAGGGTAGGTAGTTCTCTTCTCAGAAAGTGTAAGGTAGGAGTGGTAGTTCTTTCTGATGGCTCTCTCCACGAATGAAGAGGGGGTGGAGGGGTATATATAGCCTCCACACAAAATCCAACCGCTACACACATAATTGAGCAATCTCGGTGAGACCGAAGTGGAAACTCGGTCAGACCGAAAGTTCAAATATAGTGAATGTTGCGGTTTTCGGTGGGACCAAAAATACCATCTCGGTTAGTCCGATTTGAGTCAAGACAGGAACTTGCCAGTTTCGGTGGGACCGAAATCATCAACTCGGTTATTCCGATTTGAGGACAAATGGTTACAGAAGCTTGGCAGCCCATGTTTCGGTGAGACCGAACTCAAACTCGGAATGACCGATTTTTCTAGGGTTTGGCTTATGGCTGAGGTGGTTCATCTCGGTGTGACTGAGTTTGGAAAATCGGTTGGTCCGAGATTACTTATGAGTGTGTATAGTAGTGAAAGTTGCTGATAGTTGAAGGAGATATTTCACTAAGCACTTGAGCAACCAGATCATCAACACAACCTCATCCCCTTTTAATAGTATTGGCTTTTCCTATGGACTCAATGTGATCTTGGATCACTAAACCAAAAATGGAGTCTTGAGCTTTTGCCAATGCTAGCCTTAGCATTTTGAGGGGTCCACTTCTTCAGTCCTTTTGCCATACCAATGTGATTGAATTTCCTGAAACATACTTGATAAAAGCATTAGTCCAACCACAAAGTATGTTGTCATTAATTACCAAAACCACCCAGGGAGCAAATGTGCTTTCAATCTCCCCCTTTTTGGTAATTGATGGCAACACACTAATATCACACTAAACAAGACATCAAAGCTTATTGAAAGAAAGACAGAATTATCACGAAAGCTTTGACAAGCATGTAGTACACAGGCTCCCCCTACAAGTGTGCAAGATTTTCATAGATTTTGGTTGTGGACTACCTCAAGCACACAAGAGAGATAAGCAAGATGTGCTACATGCAGCTTGGCTATATGCATCAGAGCAGATGAAAAGAAGTGAGTGACAATGCATATGTGCATGGTGATTTCTTGCAAACAAGTATTCACAAGCAAGTCACCATCATGCACATTCTGCAAGGTGCATATACTTACCTTGAGGTTCCTTGGCATTGTACCTGAAGGGATAAACTTGGGAAAACAAGGTTAGATAACACAAGAGTATTCCTTCAACCAACTGCAAGAACATCAAGAGTACCAAGCCAGGGATGACATGTATAAGGGGTGTCTCATATTGAGCACAAGCTTTAATCAGCAAACATGTCTCCGAGACTAAAAGATTTTCAATGAATACTGAGAGATTTTGCTTTCCATAAGATATCAATTGTGATGATTCCTCTCCCTTTGAGTTCTCTGAGATCAAGGGGTTTGATGGAAAGAGCAAAATCAAAAGAATGATGCCAAATGTAATGTCCAATGTAAAACATGACAAAGCTTTGATGTGATTCTCTCCCCCTTAAAATAAGATTGCTTTTCTTCTCCCTAAGTGTTCTCTTCTCCCCCTACTTCCCCTAAGTCTTCTCCCCCTTTGACATCAAGTGCCGAAAAGGACAGCAAACTAGGAAGGTTAGGAAAGATGGAAAGAAGGAGGTGGGATCCTTAAGAATCACAACAGGGCAAATAAGAACATGCATAGAGAAACATTTAGTGAAGCTGCAGAAGATGATATCCTGGAGGAAATAAATCAGTGACACCGAATTGAGTTAGGGTAGACCCTTTTCGGTTAGACCGAAATAAATAAATCGGTGACGCCGAGTTTAATTCCAAGTAAATATAGAAATAATTCAGCTCACTTTGCGAGGAATGTTTCAAAGGATTTGCAATGAATTTGTGAAAGATTTTCGGGAAATTGATCAAAGCCAGAAGGATATTCACAAAGACAGAAGAAATAGAAATAAAAAGGATTCCTAGATGAAGTTTTTTTTTTTGAAGAAAACTCAATGAGAGAACATAAGAGAAAACAGAAAGACTCCAAAAACATATGTACTTCATCTAGATAAAGGTCGGCGACAAGGTCACCTATGTTTGAGTATATTGACTTAGGAGTCAAATGAAGACATTTGATCATAGGTCATACTCATCATTTAAGCTCAAAATGGGGTTGCCATTTTTAGATTAAGCATTCGATGTGATCACATCTTATGAAGCTGCTTGTACTCATGACTTTGAGCAAAGCTCCTTAAAGATGTGAAGAACATACCTTGGGCTTGTTGATGCTTTGCTCATGTAGGTAGACTTGATATAGGTGCTCATTAAATGTGAAGTTGGAGCGCCATTTCTACTTGTGTAGTTCATCTTCCTACATGGGTTAGGCAAGCAAGGAAATACTCAAGGATATCCAAGATGACAAGAGTGAAATACAAGATGTATAAGATGTCAAAAAGGATATGTGGAATTTTGTTCCTTGAACTCAACATCCCAAAGGGCTAGATACTTGGTTAATGACAAGATTACTCATGATTTGAGTGTGTGGTAATCTTGTGGAATGTAGATCATCCAAATACCTGCAAAGAGTTAGATGCAATACAAGGAGGCAAATGTGTCCAAGACATATGATCACCATCATAAGAGAAATATCAAGGATTAGTCAAGAGGGCTCATGCCTTGCATGCATCAATGGAGTTCTCACTCCAAGTTTGAAGCATCAATGATGTTCAACTCACTCCTTAAGCGACAAAACACCTTCTCATCAAGAGGTTTTGTAAAGATATCAGCAAGCTGTTTGTCAGTACGAACATGCTTAAGATTAATGTCACCCTTGGAAATATGATCACGAATAAAATGGTGACGAACTTCAATATGCTTTGTTCGAGAGTGTTGCACTGGATTGTGTCCAATTTTAATTGCACTCTCATTGTCACAAAGCAAGGGAACATGTCTCACATGTATCCCATAATCTTTAAGCGTTTGTGTCATCCATAGCAATTGAGCACAACATGAACCAGCAGCAATATATTCCGCTTCTGCAGTGGATAATGATACCAAATTTTGTTTCTTGGAGGACCAAGATACAAGGGATCGACCAAGGAATTGACACGTACCCGAAGTTGACTTTCTATCAACCTTGTCACCGGCATAGTTCGAGTCGGAATAGCCAACAAGGTCGAAAGAGGCTCTCTTAGGATACCAAATGCCAAAGTTTGGTGTGTGTATCAAATATCTCACTATCCTTTTAACAGCTTTAAGATGACATTCTTTAGGGGCTGCTTGATATCGCGCACACATGCATACACTCAACATTATGTCAGGACGAGAAGCACAAAGATATAGTAGAGAACCAATCATAGAACGGTAAACCCTTTGATCAACGGGTTCTCCATCTTTTGTCAAGTCATTATGTCCACTAGTAGGCATGGGGGTACTCATACCTTTGCTTTCTTGCATGTTGAACTTCTTGAAGAGATCCTTGGTGTACTTTGTTTGTGAGACAAAGGTACCCTCCTTAGATTGCTTGATTTGCAACCCAAGGAAGAATTTGAGTTCACTCATCATGGACATCTCATACTTCTCCGACATGAGCTGTCCAAACTTCTTGCTAAAATGAGGGTTAGTTGAACCAAAGATAATATCATCAACATATATTTGGCACACAAATAGTTCACCATTAACCCTTTTCGTGAACAGCGTTGAGTCTATCTTTCCAATCTCAAAGCCTTTTTCAAGAAGAAAGCTAGTTAAGCATTTGTACCAAGCTCTAGGAGCTTGTTTAAGACCATAAAGAGCTTTGTGCAACTTGTAAACATGATTAGGCTTTTTGGGATTCACAAATCCGGGAGGTTGTTTCACAAATACTTCCTCCTCAATTTCACCATTTAGGAAAGCACTTTTGATGTCCATTTGATAGAGAGTAATGTCATGGTGATTGGCATAAGCAAGAAGAATGCGAATGGACAGTCTAGCAACGGGGGCATAGGTCTCACCATAGTCCATACCTTCGACTTGTGTGTAACCTTGAGCTACGAGACGAGCCTTGTTGCGGATGACTTGTCCATCTTCATCTTTCTTGTTCCGAAACACCCATTTGGTTCCAATGATGTTTTGATCATCCTTGGGCTTCTCTACCAAAGTCCATACCTTGTTCCTCTCGAAGTTGTGTAGTTCTTCGTGCATAGCGTTCACCCAATCCGGGTCTTCAAGTGCTTCTTCTACCTTCATAGGTTCAATACTAGAGATAAATGAGTAATGCTCACAAAAGTTAGCTAAGCGAGTTTTAGAGCGAGTAATTCTCCCGGAGTTGATGTCGTTCATCATTTGTTCCACGGGATGATTCTTCTTGACTCTTGCTCGAACTCGGGATAGCTTTTGTTGATGTTGTGGCTGAGCTTCCTCATCATCTTCATCATTGTTGTTGGTGTTGTCTTGAGGCGGTGGAGAAGGAGGTTGTGGTGGATCTTCTTGTTGCACTTCCTCATCTTGGTGATTTCCACTTGTGGAGGCCTCCATGTTGCCTTGAGGTTCATCTCGCCGTGAGGTAGGGGGCTCCACATATGTAGATGAGGTACTCTCCTTCACTTCCATGGGACGGATCTTTCCAATAGATAAATCTTGGATAGCTTCCGATGGGTCCTTGTCTCCTACATCAATAGGCATTTGCTCTACTTGTGAGCCATTAGATTCATCAAACTTCACATCTACCGTCTCTTCAACCTTTCGGGTGAAATTATTGTAGAAACGGTAGGTGTGGGAGTTTGATCCATAACCAAGGAGAAAGCCTTCATGAGATTTAGGAGCAAATTTAGACCGACGATGCTTATCAAGGATATAGCATTTTGAACCAAAGACACGAAAGTATCCCACTTGGGGTTTGTTACCGGTGAGGAGCTCGTATGATGTCTTGCCGAGGAGCTTATGAAGATAAAGCCTGTTGATAGCATGACAAGCTGTCTCGACCGCTTCTCCCCAAAAATGCTTCGGTGTCTTGTATTCATCAAGCATCGTTCTCGCCATCTCTATGAGCGTTCGGTTCTTCCTCTCAACAACTCCATTTTGTTGAGGAGTGTACGTAGCCGAGAACTCATGTAGAATCCCTTCCTCGTCGAGAAAAGAGTCTACATTGGCGTTCTTGAACTCCGTTCCATTGTCACTCCGAACTTTCTTGATCTTCACCTCAAATTGATTTTGGGCCTTTTTGGCAAAGGTCTTGAAGATTCTCTGAACCTGCGTTTTATCATCAAGGAAAAATACCCACGTAAATCTGGAATAATCATCAACTATAACTAGACCAAAGGAGTTACCACCAAGGCTTTTGTAAGCATTGGGACTGAAGAGATCCATATGAAGAAGCTCAAGCAGTCTCCTTGTGGTCATGATGTTCTTTACGGGATGACTTCCACCTACTTGTTTTCCTGCTTGACAAGCACTACAAAGTCTATCTTTGTCAAAGAGAACATCTTTAACACCAAGAATATGATCACCTTTGATCAGCTTGTCTAGATTACGCATACCAACATGTCCTAGCCTTCTATGCCATAACCAACCTTTAGAGGATTTAGCAATGAAACAAGCTCTAGGTTGGGCTTTCTTAGTGAAATCAACAATGTATAGATCACCTCTACGGATACCGGTAAATGCCATGTTTTGATTGTCACGACGAAATACTTGGCAATCTACTTTGGTGAATAGCACATTGAATCCAAAGTCAGCTAATCTAGACACGGAAAGTAAATTGTATCCAAGAGATTCTACAAGCATGACATTTTGAATAGAGCTATCATGAGATATGGCCACCTTACCAAGGCCAAGTACCTTACCCTTGGAGTTGTCTCCAAAAGTCACATACTTGCGTGGACCATCGTTCTTTGCAAGCTCTCGAAACATGTCTTTGTCTCCGGTCATGTGGTCGGTGCATCCACTATCAAGAATCCACTCTTTTCCGCCGGACATGTAGTCTCTCAGATTTGCCATAAGATTGAGACTCTTCATGACCTTGTCTAGCTTGGTGTCCGAATCGAAGTAATCATCATCATGCTCATGCTCATCATCATATCGACCCATAGATTGTTCATCATCAACACCTAGGTCAATTTGATAAGTACTTGCATTAGTTTTGTCAATGTGACAATAATCTTCGGAATGCAATGCAAGAGCATTTCTAACTAAAACATTTATGAGAGCGGGATCACCCTTCTTTTTCATAAGATCACGAAGCTCAAAGAAGCATTTATCAAAGTTGGGATCATTGGGGTGCATCTTATCAAATTCAATAGTCTTGTATAGAATTTTATCAAGACTTCTCATAGAGTAGTCCGGATAAAGTTCTTCCAAGAATTTCCACATAGCATAGGCACACTCAAAGTTTGTAACAAGCTTAAGCAAATCATCGGGTAACCCTCTAATGATAAGATTAACAGTCCTAAGGTTACGAAGCAAATCAAGCTCTTCATCCATGGTTGGGTGCAAGGGATCAAAAGGAGGCACATAGGGGTTCTCAATATATTTGCACAAATTGTACTTCTTAAAGATACTAAGCATTTCAAACCTCCATGAGTTATATGACTCTCCATTAAGAATAGGCACTCTATGGCTAATACTCCCAAACGTAGACACGTCCATCTTCCTCCAATGGTGTGTAAACCAAAGCAATGGAGACCAATGCTCTGATACCAATTGAGGGATCGAAGAAGGTGAGAGTGTCTAGAGGGGGGTGATTAGACTACTCGACAAGATAAAAATTATGTCTTTTATCAAGGACAGATTTTGACAGATTTTGCATAACACACAAGTCAAGTAGCACACTACACATGCAATTCTAGAGTATGGGCAGCGGAAAGTAAATTGCACAAGTAGTAAAGAGAAGTGGAGAAGATCAAACGCAATTTGGAGACACAATGATTTTTCCCGTGGTTCCGATAGGTAGTGCTATCGTACATCCACGTTGATGGAGACTTCAACCCACGGAGGGTAACGGCTGCGCGAGTCCACGGAGGGCTCCACCCACGAAGGGTCCACGAAGAAGCAACCTTGTCTATTCCATCATGGCCTACGCCCACGGAGGGCTAGCCTTACTCGGGGTAGATCTTCACGAAGTAGGCGATCTCCTTGCCCTTACAAACTTCTTGGTTCAACTCCACATCTCGATGACGGAGGCTCCCAAGCGACACCTAACCAATCTAGGAGGCACCACCCTCCAAAAGGTAATAGATGTTGTTAGATGATGATGAACTCCTTGCTCTTGTGCTTCAAATGATAATCTCCCCAACACTCAACTCTCCTCACTGATATGGCTGTGGTGGAAGAAAGGATTGAGTGGAAAGCAACTTGGGAAGGCTAGAAATCAAGTTTCATATGGTAGGAATGGAGCAACTTGATCTCAACACAAGGGTAGGTAGTTCTCTTCTCAGAAAGTGTAAGGTAGGAGTGGTAGTTCTTTCTGATGGCTCTCTCCACGAATGAAGAGGGGGTGGAGGGGTATATATAGCCTCCACACAAAATCCAACCGTTACACACATAATTGAGCAATCTCGGTCAGACCGAAAGTTCAAATATAGTGAACGTTGGGGTTTTCGGTGGGACCGAAAATACCATCTCGGTTAGTCCGATTTGAGTCAAGACAGGAACTTGCCAGTTTCGGTGGGACCGAAATCATCAACTCGGTTATTCCGATTTGAGGACAAACGGTTACAGAAGCTTGGCAGCCCATGTTTCGGTGAGACCGAACTCAAACTCGGAATGACCGATTTTTCTAGGGTTTGGCTTATGGCTGAGGTGGTTCATCTCGGTGTGACTGAGTTTGGAAAATCGGTTGGTCCGAGATTACTTATGAGTGTGTATAGTAGTGAAAGTTGCTGATAGTTGAAGGAGATATTTCACTAAGCACTTGAGCAACCAGATCATCAACACAACCTCATCCCCTTTTAATAGTATTGGCTTTTCCTATGGACTCAATGTGATCTTGGATCACTAAACCAAAAATGGAGTCTTGAGCTTTTGCCAATGCTAGCCTTAGCATTTTGAGGGGTCCACTTCTTCAGTCCTTTTGCCATACCAATGTGATTGAATTTCCTGAAACATACTTGATAAAAGCATTAGTCCAACCACAAAGTATGTTGTCATTAATTACCAAAACCACCCAGGGAGCAAATGTGCTTTCAAGTTGCCATGTGTGTTTACCTAGTTGCCACGCGTGGTCCAACCATAGTTGCCATGTATTGTTAATCACAGTTGCCATGTGTGTTTATATGGTTGCCACGTACGCGCAACTGCAGTTGCCGTGTAGCAAAGAATCACAGTTGCCATGTGTGTGTACCGAGTTGTCACGTTCGCATAACTGCAGTTGCCGTGTAGCAAAGAATCACAGTTGCCATGTGTGTGTACCGAGTTGCCACATTCGCGTAACTGCAGTTGCCATCCAGAAGGTAGGAGTGTCGTGTGGGCGAAAAGCAGTTCGCCCACACGCGCATGACCTAGGTGGTGGCTGTGTGGGCGAAAAGAAATTCGCCCACACAACGCAGCTGGCAAACAGCGTGGTGCGGGCATGTGGGCAAACTCTCCAACGCCCACACACCTGCCCCATCCTACGTGGCACACAAAATCAACCTTTTCGTGCCAAGATTCGTGCAAAAGGCACTGGACGACGATCGAGACGTGTGGGCGAGTTGGGTAACGCCCACACGTGTGGGCGTTAGTGTTTCCGTTTTTTTTAGTCAGGGCTTCTCAGGACCCTTATACATTCTTTTTTATCAAGCTTCATATTAGGGATTTGGTCTCCTGGGCCATTGCAAGGTTAGAAAGTATGATAGAAGGCTTCCACAATGAGAAGCCTGGGTTAAGACACTGGCGGCAGGCATAGCAACTCCTTGGTACAGACGTCCTCACAGGGATGGGTGGGAAGCCGCCAAGTAACTAGGTTCTAATCCATGACATGAAGGTACCCTGCATTTATGCGAACAAGCTACATACGTATTCACCGAACATCCCTATGTGAGTAATAATGAAATCAATCAGCTAAGTACATATAGAACTAGCTAAGGTGGCCACACAGAGAAGAGAGGTGAACTGTGTGTACATGCCTACATTGATAGCCACTAACAAGAGTAGATATATAGGCAACTGCGCATGGAGCGATATATAAACCATCGATCCCTCAGGCCTATGAGTTACTTTTGGTTCTTCTGGCAAAGGACCATTAACAAAGCACCATAATTTGTTCACCTTGAAATCGATCACAACACACGAAAGTCGTGTGCTAGTGAATCGCATTGGATTAGGACGCATCAGGATTTAAACTCGTACGCCATCACAGTGTTCGCTATCGCTTTGGCCAACGACTAGGAGTATAACACAGAAGCTTCGATTTGACATGTTGCTGCGAATTCTTTTTTTCAGACGGCAACTCGTAGAAGGCCGCTAACTAGGCACTGTGGTAGTTTGTGGCCATCTGTTAGGCTGGCCATAGTGGGAGTAACATAGCTAGTAACATCACACATCCCAACACAGTTTTGCTTATGTGGCATGTAATTAATGAGGAGAGAAGTGCTTGTGGTAACTAGCTATGTTACTGTAACATCACACATACCAATGCAAATTGAGTCTATAGACTAATAAATGAACTCTTGCATGACACCACATCTATGTTTCTACCCACTATGGAGGTAGTAACATAGTCTAGTAATACGTGTATGTTACTAGTGTAAGTTACTCCCCACTATGGCCAGCCTTAACTAGCCATACAGATAGCTTGTGACAACTAAAAGAAAAGATTTAATGAGGCAGCAGTCCCTCTTGTACCGCATTGCCATATTATTTGAGTACATAAAAATGAGAGAAGAGACATGTATTTTTCTTTTGCTCGGCATATATTTTCTAACTCATAAAAAGGCCACCCATATCCTCTCGTTGAAAACGGTGTGGCAAGTCATTATTCATCTTTAATATTTCAGATTTGAAAAGGATGTTATCACTGTTGCAGAGCTGTAGCTCGGGAAGTACAGAATATAACAAATCCAAGTTAGTTAACCATTCAAAGCTACCGTGCATACACATTAACTAGCTATAAGTATCGACCCAACATCTCTCTATGTGAGTAATAATACAGCGACAGGAATTCAGGTGGGATTTTGTGCATTACTTTGGGCTATTTAGAACTGTTGTAATCATGTCATTTTTAATATGATGAATATCACAAACTTTTTGCAAGTCATCCATCACACGTCTAGATGGATCCGAACGTGGTCATTACTACACCGTGCACATGAGATGGAGCTTATTGCATTTGAGGCTGATGGAAGACGGTAGTATGGGCTGCAAACAACAGGTTTGGATGACAGTCAAATTATGGTGGCCAGAGTCAGATTGAAAGCTCGTGTTTGACGCCGGCAACAGTGGCACCCGTGGGTGTCTCTTGCTTCCCGAAGAAGTCATCGTGGGGCTCGTTGTTGTGTCAGAGTTTCAGGTGAAAACCTATGTCTGACCGGACTTGGCAACGGTGACGCTTTGCGCCGTAACCCTCTTGGTTGTGTCGTCGTGGAGCTCAGGAGTACTGAGTCGGGCCGTGACGAGGTGTTAGGCTTGTTCTGGGCATATCGTATATCTTGTGTTCTACTTTGTAAGGGGGCCTCCTCACAATATTGTATCATTGGGCCGTGTACTTTGATGTTACTTTTATTTTAATGATTTTTTCGTTGCTTTATATTTATAAAGAGGGACCGTAGCCTGTTTCAAGAGTAGTATATAGATTGGACACGGTTGAAAAGGCTGGTCGTCCACGTAGGTAGCCCCACATTGCACAGGGCAGAACCTGTATCTGATTTAGGTATTGCATGTGTTTTGATTGCAAGATTAAGGATGATATGGTGACCCTCACATTGCACATGGCCAAATTTTGGTCGCGTCCAATGCAACAACAAAATGCAGGAGTAATATGCAAAACACACAATGATACCCCACAATACAGAGCAATAAAGTACATTTAGCAGCAACTCATAATCAGTAGAGAATAACCTCACTCAAAATTCGGCCATTTTTTCGCAACCTTGAAGATTAATTCCATGTAACGAGGTTCTCACTTCTCAGAAAAATATATTGAAGTTAATAGCCAAAATACTTTAGGTTCTAAGATTCATCAAATATATAGAACATCGAAACATCTTTTCTAGAAATAGCAAAAGGTTCATGTGTTAGTACTGCAACATGTGTACAGATCCATGGTCCTCCTAAGAATTGCATTGGTCCGTTAAAGTAAGTATATCTTACAAAGAGTTAGTGCAAGTGAATACGACTATTAATCAACGTCAGCAAGTGTAGGGTTAATTTAAAGTATGTCAGTAAAGCGGCCTAAAAATGTCTATTGTTCCGTAGCAGGTGTGTGCACTTCTGTCTTGTGGACGACCAGGCACCGCGTGCTTATTGTGAGCGAGCGTGCATAATGCTTAGCGTACCCTCCGGCCAGTCCACATTAAGCGGGCGGTCGGGCGGTCGCGTGGAGAAGGCCTCTTCTCCGCAACTAATTTGATGAGGGTAACGGCATGTGCAAGAAAAAGTAACAGATCTATTTTTTTTACGATGGGTGGTTGCGACATCCCGACTCTGAGGTCACTAATGAGTGACAGTAACAGAGATAGTATAGGCAATGGACGAAAATCATTTACCATGCACTGAGTCATCAATGGTTTGATCCATCAACGTGGTAGAACCTTGCTATCACGTAGTAACGGATTACTACATGCTCAGTTATTGGCAGCAGTAAAAAAGATGGAGTGAATGGTAACGAAAAAAAATCACAACAAAAAACTTAGAGATGGAGTACTACATATGGAAAAAACTTGGCTGATGTGCAGTAATGCAGCACTACATATGCTCTTCTCGTTGAAAACTACACTTCAATAGATCTTCTAGTAACTGGTTTATCGTATATTGGAAGTAGCATTACCATGTATAGAGCATATTAGTAAACAGTAAAGATAAATAAAAGATCGACATGTGACCTCGTAAAAAAGAGCAATGATGGTAATAGACATCACTTGGAATTTTTTTTGATCTTTTCTTCGATTTTCAATTTTCTGAATTATTTGATGATTTAGTCTCTAATCACCCCTCTTAATTGCTCAAACTTCACGGCCGGTCACCCATCCTCTCACTACTCCAACCTGAGCACGCTTAAGTTTAGAATTCTATTCCCCCTAGTTTTTAAGTCTGCACTTGTTGTTTTCCTGACAATAGTAAACTGTCAATCCTATTAACCCTCAGGAGTTTAGCTTGAGTATCAGGTCACACGTTTAACCGTTTGAATTCGAAACTATTATTGTAAAACTAATATTTCTTGAATAAGTAGTTTGACCATAGTTTGACCACAGTTTGACAAGATTTTACCAAAATTCAAAAAACTGAAATAATTATTTAGTAACACAAATATTCTTGAATAATTATTTAGTAACACTAATATTTCTTGAATAAATAGTTTGAACAAAATTCAAAAAATATGAAATTTGAGCACATATTTTTTTTCTTTTAGAATTTGAGAATTCTTAAAAATTGCAAACAGACCATAGGCCGTCAAAATAGGATGCGGATTTTCGTGCTGAACATTTTGATATATTATAGGTTTTTTTTCGACATCGTATGCAAAAGATATAGTCGTTTTGCTTTTTCATCACACTTTTTTGCAAAACATGTCCAAATATAAGTTTTTAAATTTTGCTAACTTGTAGATGTAGTAACATAACAACATCTCAAAGGATTTTAATTTTTGAAGTCTGTATCATTTTCTTTTTTTTTTCAAAACTAAAATGACGATGGGGGGGGG
>LR738712.1:767219285-767254749 GCA_902687465.1 Secale cereale
GGGGGGGCTAGCGAAGTAGTGTTTTACAATGATGGCTGCTTAAATATTTCAGCGAAAAAACAGTGACCGAAACAAAACGAAGAGAGTAACATTTTGGGTCCGGGCAGCACAAGCATTTTTCTTCCTTTTCAATTATAGATGCAACAATTAGAGAGGCTACCTTTTTCAGTAATCGATGGTTATTCACAACTACCAGCTTTAGCACCAACGAAGAGTTCGACCCAATGCTTTATTTATGTCTTGGTGAATCCCCGTTCGACATTGAAAGTATATTGATTCTTTCCCAATAAATGAAGACTTCTTTCAGTAAGTATTGCGTATTTGATTCCATCCATAAATCTACTTCCCCTCCTATGCTATGAGTTCCAGTATCGATAAGAATTTGAGTTCTTATTGTTCTTATGTTATGGTGTGATTATACCATACCAATTCATTACGTATGCACAATGGATGAGATTCCATGGATTGAGAGCCAATTCCAATAGACTTATAGCCCGGATCACCAGCTAAGGTCTCTAAATGACCACTCAGTGATAAAGGAGCTAGGGTGCAAAGACAGCCAGGAGGTTTTCCTTGAAGTAACCAGCCTTTAAGGAGTGTGTAATAGCTCACTGATCGAGCGTCCTTGCACTAAAGATGAATGGGCCTAAGCAATCTGACAAAGCTGTGGGATGTCAAAATCCATTGGTAGGGGTGCTTTCCGCCTTAGAGGGAAGCAGCCGCGAAAGCGAGGGTACGTCGATGAAGCGGTAGCTTGCACACCATGCATTTCATTTGTTGGGCGTGAGCTCTTGTGTGGCTGACACGTGTACCATTGTTTTCTTTGCTTCACTTCTGGTTTAGTGATGGTGTTTGTCTATAATTTCTGTTCTTCGGCAGTTTGGCCGGTTCTCCATTATTTACTTTCACGTGTCCGTGGTTAGTAAGACTCCGGATAAATCTAGGACAGTGTGAGCTCCACCGCTCTAAACAAATATAGAAAGGCTCTTTCTTTCGTCTCCACCCCATCGAGGCCACACCGATTATGTATTTTTTTCCTCTCCCCAGATATAGCTATAGTAGAAATCACCACCGCCAAAGACCCGTCCGGCAGGCAGTCACCAATTGTGGCGCCTTCGGATTCCTAACATCCCTGATGACTCTCGCGCCCACACAGTGGCGCGTCTTAGTAAGTGATGACCCACAATTATAGGAAATCGATCGTAGTCTTTTCAATAAGTATAAGAGTGTCCAACCCAATAAGGAGTAGAAGGAAAGGACAAGTGGTTTTCAGCAAAGTATTTTCTGCAAGCACTTAAATAGTCGGTAACAGGTAGTTTGATAGCAAGCTAACTTGTAACGGACAAATAACGGTAATGATAAATAAAGTGCAGCGAGGTAGCACAATCCTTTTATTGCAAAGGACAGGCCAGAACGGTCTCTTATAATAAGCAAAGCGTTCTTGATGGTACACCGGAATTTTATCTAGTCATTTTCATCATGTTGGTTTGATTTCTGTTCGCTACTTTGATAATTTGATATCATGAAGCCGTGGGATAGAGATGAGGGAGTACGGTGTAATCTTCCCATGTCGCCGAGTCTGGGGAGAGGGAGGACCACTGCACACGAATCTGCACGACGGAGGTGTTACCTTTCTTGACCATGCTACGATCCAAGATCAGCTCAGGTTGTAGTGGTGCAGCCGTCAGGTCGGGTAGACGAGGCAATTCCGAGAAGACTGGAGAGTAGTCTGGTGTAAATGGCTTCAACTACATTACATGGAAGACTGGATGGATGCGGCTGTCTGATGAAAGCTGCAGTTTATAAGCCATGGAACCGATCCGTTGCTCGACAGTGAATGGACCGAAGAATTTGAAAGCTAGCTTGGGCAGTGATGATTTGCAATAGCAGATTGAGCATAAGGTTGTAGTTTTAGCAAAACTTGTTCCCCCACCTCAAAGGAGTGACCAGTCCTGTGACGATCAGCCTTTTGCTTGTATCTGTTCTTTGCCCGAGCCAGCTGGTCATGCAGACCATCATTATGTTTTGCCCAGTCCAAATCAACATTGGTATCATCTGACAGCTTGATGGCAAGCGTCAGCAAGCCTCCCTAATTGGGCTGCTGACCATAGAGCCCCTTGAAAAGTGAAGTGTTCAGAGAGGAGTGGAGGGTGGTGTTGTACCAGAACTCGGCTGTAGGTAGCCATTGCCGCCACTTCTTGGGCTGGTCATGCACCGCGCATCGAAGATACATCTCGAGGCATTGACTGACTCATTCGCTCTGGCCATTCGTCTGAGGGTGATATGTTGTGGAATAACTGAGTTTGGTACCTGCCGCTTCGAGGAGAGCACGTCTCATAGCGCTGGTGAACACCCAATCACAATCAGATACAATCGAGTGAGGTACTCCATGCAATTTGATGATGTTGTCCCAAAAAGCTCGAGCTACTGTTGCTGCTATGAAGGGATGACGAAGGGAACGAAGTGGGCATATTTGGTGAAGCGATCGACCACCACCATGATCACCTCGTAGCCTTCAGAAACCGGTAGGCCTTCGACAAAATCTATAGTGACGTCCCACCACGGTTCTGTTGGAATTGGCAGTGGCTGGAGTAATCCATGTGTCTTCAAGTTTTCATGCTTGGCTTGTTGGCAGATACGGCACTAACGAACAAACTCTTCCACTGCTGGTTTCAGACCACACCAAGCAAACAACTTCTTGACACACTGGTATGTTGCTGTCACACCGGAGTGGCCCCCACCGGCACTTGCACGGAATGTGCTGATTAATTTAGTCTAGTGGGTTGTATTGGCGCCTATCCAAATCTTGTCCTGAAGGCGAATGATGCCTTGACGAAGTTCATAACCTTGTGCATCTGGGCTACACAGAGTGAGTCATTGCAGCAAATCCTGGCTGTCCATGTCAGTTTCATAAGAATTGCTGACCTCCTGGAGCCATTGGGGTTGGCAGACTATGAGAGCTTCTAAGGAGAGCATGTGTCCAACGCGGGACAGTGCACCAGCCGCGCCATTGTCCGCGCCGCGACGGTACTTGAATGAGAATTGGAGGCCCACCATCTTGGACATAGCCTTGCGCTGTAACTCTGTGTCGAGTTGTTGATCGCCGAGGTGACATAGACTCTTGTGGTCCGTGACAATGATGAACTGGGCACGCTAGAGATAGGCTCGCCACTTGTTCACTACCATGATCACTGCAAGGAACTCCTTCTCCTAGATTGACAGACCCTGGTTGCGCATGCCCAATGTTTTGCTAAGGTAGGCGATTGGGTGACCGTCCTGAACGAGGACCTCGCCCACCCATGTGTCGCATGCGTCCGTCTCAATAGAGAAAGGGCGGGTGAAATCAGGCAATGCCAGCACAGGCGTGCTCGCCATGGCTTCCTTGAGAAGATCAAATGTTGTTTGGGCTTGCACTGACCATGCGAATCCTTTCTTGGTGAGGAGCTGAGTCAGGGGCTTGGCAATAATCCCATAGCGCGGCACGTACTTGCGATAATAGCCTGTAAGGCCCAGAAAACCACGCAATTATGTGGCATTTGTCAGTGTCCGCCACGCGCGCATGGCACTGGTCTTGCTCGCATCCGTGGCCACGCCCTCCCTAGAGATCACATGGCCCAGGTACTCGACTCGGGGTTGTGCAAATGAGCATTTGGACAGCTAGGCGTACAACTGATGCTCATGGAGGATGGAGAAGACCGTGCGTAGATGAGCATCATGCTCCTGCAAGGTAGGACCGAAGAAAAGAATGTCATCAAGAAAAGTGATTACAAACTTACGATTTGGCCCGGCGAACACCGAGTTTATCACATGTTGAAATGTAGGCGGGCCATTGGTGACACCGAAGGGCATGATGTCTGCTAGAACTACGTCGGTATTTCCCCAAAGATGAAGGGATGATGCAGTATAGCAGCGGTAGGTATTTTCCTAAGTGATGAGACCAAGGTTATCGAAATAGTAGGAGAACCAAGCAACACAACGTAAATGGCTCCTGCACACAAATAACAAATACTCGCAACCCGGTGTGTAAAAGGGGTTGTCAATCCCTTTCGGGTAACGGGCGTGAGAGATTTGTAAATATTGATAGAGCGAACGCCAAATAAGATAAATTGCAGCAAGGTATTTTTGGGGTTTTGGTTTAATAGATCTGGAAATAAAAGCAAAGGAATATAGATCGCAAAGGCATATAATATAAAGAAGAGACCCGGGGGCCGTAGATTTCACTAGTGGCTTCTCTCGAGAAAAGTAGTAAACGGTGGGAATACAGTTACTGTTGGGCAATTGATAGAACTTCAAATAATACTGACGATATCCAGGCAATGATAAATATATAGGCATCACGTCCAAGATTAGTAGACTGACTCATGCCTGCATATACTACTATTACTCCACACATCGACCGCTATCCAGCATGCATCTAGTGTATTATGTTCACGGAAAAACAAAGTAATGCAATAAGAAAGATGACATGATGTAGGCAAGACCCATTTATATAGAAATAGACCTCATCATTTTATCCTTAGTAGCAATGATACATACTTATCGGTTCCCCTTCTATCACTGGGATCAAGCACCGTAAGATCGAACCCACTACAAAGCACCTCTTCCCATTGAAAGATAAATAGATAAAGTTGGCCAAACAAAACCCAAATATCGGAGAAGAAATACGAGGCTATAAGCAATCATGCATATAAGAGATCAAAGAAGACTCAAATAACTTTCATGGATAAAAAGATAGATATGATCATAAACTCAAAGTTCATCGGATCCCAACAAACACACCGCAAACGAGTTACATCATATGGATCTCCAAGAGAACATTGTATTGATAATCAAAAGAGAGGGAGGAAGCCATCTAGCTACTAACTGTGGAACCTGTCATGGTTTTGTCATGGCAGATGTCCTAGCAAAAGGACTTAGTCGTGAGGCCATCGCTACGGGTTAGCTTAAAGGGGTTAAAGCTGACGAAGGACACATGTATTTTATACTAGTTCGGCCCCTTCGATGAAGGTAAAAGCCTACATCTAGTCTGGTGTGTATTGCTAGGGTTTCGATGACCAGGGAGCGAATCCGCTTTGCCTGTGTCTCGAGTTGTCATTGTCTCCCTTGAACCGTCGCCGGGTCGTCCCTTTATATAAGAGGTGATGCCCGGTCCGGTTTACAGAGTCCCGAGGCCGGCTCATAAACGTGTCCGCCTCGGTCTCTACTCTTTCTATCTTACACCTCACGTTACATAGTATGGCGGTTTACAAATCATGGGCCCTAACACTTGGGCTCTAAACCTCTTGGGCTGAAATCTTCTACTTCATGCTCCGCTGGGCCTTTCATAAAATAATCTTTATAACATAAACCGGCCCCTCATGGGCGGCTTATACCTTGTAGTAATATCCCTGACATTAGGCCCCAGATTGATTTGAACCTGTTCATGTCAATCTTCAAAGTCTTGTATAAGTTTTCCTTTCCACAGCTTTAGTATGCTTTGTAAACCGGCGTGACGTCATCTCCTCAGAACACTTTAAACCGTCGTGACGCCATCTGCGCAATTAATACTTGTACATGTCTTTACCTTTTGTTTATTAAAAACTCCGAAAATCGAGGCGACAGCATCGTCCATATCCGCCCTTTGGGCTCCTCGATTCCCGCTCCTGCCGTTTTATCCCTTCGGCTTATAAAAAGGGAAGAGGGGCGCCTCCTTTTACCCCCCACGCTTGCCTCTTCTTCTTCCTCTATCTTCTTGCTCCCGAGCTCCGCCGTCGTCCGCCGAGTTATGTGCCTTCGTCGAGCCCGGCCGCTGCATCAACCTGAACGCTTCCAGAGACTCGCCGGTGCCTCTCCACTTCCATTGCCTCAGGTACGTCCACTTCTTTCCTTCCCGTAGATCTCAGTTCTAGGGTTTCATGCGAGCTCGTAGATGAGTTCCTGTTCTTCGCGGTTCTTCGCCATAGACAGTATTTAGCCGTAGATCTCAAACTTTAGTTCAATCACCGTAAGCATGACTCCGCTCCGTCATTGTAACCTTATCTCCCCCAATACTGCTAGCTAGACTGAAACTGTTTAGGACCTTCATTGTTTTGCTGAACACAACTTGAATTATTTTTTAGTTTTCCATATGCTGTAGATCCATATCTTACTATTGCTTGTGTGAAAGTTGTTTCCCCACACTTTAGATCTGCATCTTATCTGCCTGTGTTGGCAGTTTAACTTTAGATCTGTGTCTTACCTGCCTGTGCTGGTGGTTTAACTTTTCCTAAATTTTATAATCCGGTAGATACCATTAGGCCCCTGCTTAAACCGCAATTTAGACCGATACTTCTGTATAGCATACATGTTTAGCTCTGCTTAGATTACCAAACCGGATCTTCTTTGTATTTTCAGCCTTCCCTTTTGAAAAGATGACTACCACAGCCAAACAATTTGTCTCCTGCAACTGGGTCCCATCCCGGATCACCGAGGACGATTTAGAAAAAATGGCCTCAATTGGCGCTTTAGGCCCAAAGGATGTCCTTCACTGGAGGGCTCCCGGAAAAGACTGTCCTCCAAAACCCAAGGAAGGAGAAATCGTTGTCTTTTTTGATCACTTGGCCCGGGGATTCAACCCTCCTGGGTCAAAGTTCTTCCGTGACGTACTAGCAAACTTTCAACTTCATCTGGAAGACATCGGTCACAATTCGGTGTCAAACATTTGCCACTTCCAAGTCTTCTGTGAAGCATATCTGCAAGAGGAATCAACAGTAGAGCTATTCCGAGACTTCTTCCACCTAAACCGTCGGACTGAATTTCATGATGGCCCCAACACTGAACTTGGCGGAATTTCTATTCAGAAGAGGAAGGACGTTAGTTTTCCTCACGCCACTCTCCACAGCCATCCAAAGGACTGGAATCAAGCTTGGTTCTACTGCGTAGACACTTCACCGGAAGGGGAAAATCCACTGTCGGGTTATCGCCCCCATCGTCTACTAGAGAGCCATCCTTTTCCACAGCGCTTAAGTGCCCAGGAGCGAGCTCAATATGCCCCTCGGCTTTCAAAGCTCAGGGCCTTTGTAGCCAATGGATTGAGGAGTTGACTTTGTCCGCTGGTGGCTTTCTTGGAGCATTCTCTCGCTTAGCCGGCGCTCCGGTTTAATGTGTGCGTATACTGGGAACCCCAAGGACCCTTTGCGCCACACAGAGATGGTGCTACCAGAGAATGAGGTTAACGAATCCGTCAAGAAACTGCTGAATTTACCTCTGGAAGAGTGCAGTCAAATTGGCTTGGCACCCTTTTGTGTGACCAATAAACTGCCGTCGGTAAGAAATCCTTCCGTCCCTTTGCTTCGTTTTAATCCATCCATTTTGCTTGGCTTAATATGTTTTTACTCCTTGAAACAGGAAAATGACCCTTTCTGGAAAAGGAAAACCCAGGAAAAACCGGCGAAGCCAACTCGCAAAAAGACCCTGGCTATGAAGATGAACAAGAAGAAGCATGCTGCCGCATCAGGATCCAATGCGGAGGAAGATGATCCGGCCTCTGAGGTACCACCTAGTTCTTATGATTCCTTAGCCTTTCCCTTTGCTTGCATTTTTATTAATAATGACTGTTCCCAGGGTATTGCTGAAGGCGGTAAAGTGGATCACGTTGAGGTAATCTCTCTTTCCTCCGACTCAGAACCACCGCCACCAAAAATTCGTCGGGTAGTCCGGAAATTTCAGTTTTCTCATCCTTATGCTCAACTGGATCCAAACTTTCTTTTGAAGAAGCAGCAACATGAAGCTCGCCGCACTACTCGCCATAGTGGCCATGCGATTGAATCCACCGGATTAACGCACACTCCGGCTTGAAGGCATCATTCTGAGGTTTTACTTACTCCAACTGCTCTTCATCCCAAAGCAGGTCTTATTCGTCAACCCCTTAATCCGTCTGACCCGAATTATCAGGAAACTCCTCTCTCCTCCTCTGGCGAATCGACAGCCACACAAGTTCCTGTCCTCAAGATAGTTCACGGGTAAGCTGTCTTTCACTCCGTCCGGTTTAACTTTTCCTCTTTAACTCTTCTGATTTTCCTTGTCTCTTAACTTTTCACAGTATGCCTAAGCCTAGTAAAAAGGCCAAATTAAATAAACCGGCAGTCGACAACACTACTCCTGAACCGGCAGAAGATCCTGAGCTTGCCAATCCCTTAGAAGACAATGTTGAGATTCCACATGATGATCCTCCTCCTATGGATCAAGAAGATCTTGCTGCTCAGGGGAACGATCCCATGGAGCTTACTGCTGAACCGGCCAACCCCGCCCGGGCTAGCCCCACCCGGGCTAGCCTCGCCCGGGCTAGTCCGGCTCCTGCTAGTCCTGTTCATGTCAATCCCACTGTTGCTGATCCTTCTAGGCCAACTACTGCTTCAACTGATGACGTTGAGATCACTGGGACCGGTTTTAACACCCCAGGAGAGTCTGTTGCTTTGGCTAAACACACTGCCAAGGAAGAGTTTCTCCACAAGGACAAGGGAAAATGGAATACTGACTTGTCCAGCTATGCTCAGCTCGGTGCTCAAGAGCTTCACTCCGGGTACTTAAACCGGCTACATACCAGCCCTGACTATGAAGCCGACTTGGTGAATTTAATGAAGGAACGCTATGAGGTAACTTCTTTTCCTTTGTCTTTCATTTCTGCTTGTGCCTTGTAACTGTACCTTTAGTCCATCGTAGTCCCCCAGTGTCGGTTTAGCCTTTAAGGGTGAACCGGGACTTTAGTAGATCAACTAGATTAGCTTTGACTTGCACATGTAGCCCCCAAGGGCCGGTTTACTTCATCGAGGGTAAACCGGCACTTTTCCTATGTTTAGAACAATGTCACATTAGCCTCCAAGTGCCAAGTATATAACTTGTTATGTGCTTGGGACTTGACTGAGAAAATTGTCTGTTTTCACTTCAAATGTACATTAGCCACCAAGTGTCAAGTGCATAACTTGTTATGTGCTTGGGAATTTGATTGAATTGCTCCATGAATATCTGATATACTTTATCTTTGGCAGACTGACTTGAACCGGAGGGCCTCTGAAATAACTGAACTCCGGGATAGCTTAAAATTCCAAGATACTGCTTCTGTTAAAATCAAGGAGGAGCTTACACTTGCATTAGCTAATACGGAGAAGCTAAAGAAGGATTTTGAAACGGAACGGTCAGCTTGGGAGGTGGAAAAGGCTGCTTGAGAGAAAAGAGCCAGTGATGCTGAGTCTGCTCTTAACCCAGTGACAGAAGAGTTGTCCGGGTTGAGGCAACAAATAAATGACATGACCACTCCCATCTTCGGTAAGTTCTTTGACATAAGCTTATCCTTGCAATCATGTACTGTTCCGGTTTAACTTATAATTTCAACGCAGGGAGGCGCATCACTCATCTTGGAGATGATGTGCGAAAGAAACTGAAAGCTGCGTACACCTTGGTGGAGCAGCTTTATTCCGGCGCTCAGAGGGCCATCAGCGCTATCTCGCACAATAAACCGGCTCCTACCACCATCCAAGGTACCTTAGAAAAGCTGTCAATTATGCCTGCCCGTATTGTCAAAGTGAAGAAGTCATCCGCAAGAGCCGGCTCTCTGATGGCTTTAACCCGAGCGAAGGTGTGGGTTCCTGACTTTGATCCGGCGGAGGCAATGAACGGTTATCCAGGCATGAAGGAAGACGGATCAGCCTTCTCCAATGATGATCTTCGCGCTTTAACCAAGGATATGCGGCCTCTTGCCAGTAAACTTGCTGATGAAGCGGACTTATCAAGATATCATCCGGGTTATGATATGGAGAACATACGGGTGGAGCGTCCATCCTATGATATCGAAAATCTTATTCCGCCCGTCCGTAAGCACACCTTCGCTCCTGACATTGATTCGTCAGCCCTTATAACTGACGAAGTTTATTTCCGAGCTCTGGCCAAGATTAACTGGACCACCACTGACATCCAACAGCTGGAAGAAGCCGCCGAAGACCCGGAACAAGCTGACCCTCAGCCTTCACACCGAGCTGAAGCAGAATCGTAAACCAGCTCTGGTTTATCTTTACGCCTTCAGTACTTTTGAGAAAAACTGATATTCTTTTGGGCCTTTCAGCGCCTTGTAATAGGATAGCTGAGATACTCTCTATTTGTCCCACACTATCTTTTGTGAGATTGCTTTGATTGGCAGCTTCTAAAATATATCCCGCTTTCAATGCTTTTGACGGTTTATTCTACCTTTTTCTGCATAAAACAATGTTCAAAGTGTCCTGGCGGTTTCTCACCGGACGGATCATAATGCCCAAGCAGATGATCTAAGTTGACGACTTGAACTGTGTATAAAATATAAGTATGTACCATACCTGTGATTAAGTGTATCTTAATAAACCTTAATCCGGCAGGAACGATCCAAGGTGTGTGTGTTGATGACTCCCTTGATTACTTGTCGGCTCGTCAGGAAGGCCGAACCGGGTTACAATGAACTCCGGTTTAGCTGTAGTTTAGCACTGTTGTTTATAACCCAGGCTATAACTCTGTAAACACAGATGTAGTGGTAACTTTATAGTCATCCACTCCTTGAATCCGTGGACTTGGTTGAAAAACCAATGACCTTGAAGATAAAGATTTGAGAAAACATAAAAAATAAAAATAAAGTTTTTAGGCAAATAAGACCATGTAGTCGAGGCTTTTTATGAGCTGTCAGGCTCCAAATTCGAGGCTTTTTATGAGCTGCCAGGCTATTGTCATTAACCATTTTTGCAAAGCCTGTTAAGATGATCCACAATCCATAACCAAATCATCAATGTCAAATGCTACCAAGTTCAAAAAATCTCGTAAATACTTGACTTGTGTAATCACTTAATGATCGTCAATTTAACGTTACCAAGTTCAGGGTCCGTAAGGATTGACTTGTGTGTACGTTCGACGGGTCGTACCAGGTTTACCTAGACAGCGTGACTTACTTGATGCAGGCAAGTTAATCCGGGGTTTTAAGTGTATACACCAAGCTTCCAAGCCGTGTTTACTACAAGAGTTTTCAACTTGCTGATGTCTTGCATCAGGAGCCCCCAGGTAGCATTTGAGCATTGCTCGTCGGGGCCTATGTTTGAGTTGTGCTAAGAATCAAACTCTCTTTTGCCCCTCATCATCATGTGGAAATTGCCGAAGCAACCAGGGATGTGCCCTTATGATGGCCTTGATGCGGTCGCCGGTTTTAAGAGGCCATAGGAACTCCCTTGCCCACAGAAGCCCCCATGTGATACTCCTATGGAAAATACGGCTGATACCCCGGTTTATCGGGGGCGCCGGTTTATTATATTGATCATAATATATACATTGTAAAGATACGTACATAAGGCGGAGCCTATGGCTCAAGCATAATAAGGTCGAAGAAGAGCGATGTTTCACGGCCGCTTGGTCTCCTCCTCCGCCGTACGTGAGTCCTTATGTTCTCGAACATTGACGAGGTAGTATGATCCGTTGTGCAGGTTCTTGCTGACCACAAAGGGTCCTTCCCAAGATGGGGATAGCTTGTGCATGTCCGTCTGGTCTTGGATGAGCCGGAGCACCAGATCTCCTTCTTGAAACGTCCTGGTTTTAACCCGGTGACTGTGGTACCGGGGCAGATCTTGCTGATAAATGACCAATCGAGTTGCTGTCGTGTCCCGTTCTTTATCCAGCCAGTCCAATGCATCTTGCCTTGCTTTTTCATTACCCGCTTCAACATAAGCCGCCACCCGCGGCGAGTCATGACGGATATCACTAGGGAGGACCGCTTCAGCTCCATATACCATGAAGAAGGGCGTGTACCCTGTGGATCTGTTAGGTGTAGTGTTGATGCTCCATGGTACAGAAGGTAACTCCTCCATCCAACAACCCGGTGTTCTCTGCAAAGGAACCATAAGCCGAGGTTTGATGCCTCTCAAGATCTCTTGATTGGATCTTTCAGCTCGGCCATTAGACTGAGTGTGGGCTACTGATGACACATCGAGGCGGATGTGCTCTCATTGACAGAACTCCTCCATAGCCCCCTTGGATAGATTGGTGCCATTACCAGTTATAATACTGTGTGGAAAGCCAAACCGGAAAATCACCTTTTTGATGAATTGAACCGCCGTCGCCGCATCAGACTTACTGATAGGCTCCGCTTCAACCCATTTGGTAAATTTGTTTACCGCCACCAAAAGGGGGTCTTTTTATCTTGTGATCTCTTGAAGGGTCCAACCATATCAAGCCCCCAAGTCGCAAACGGCCAAGTAATTGGAATCATCCTCAACTCCTGCACCGGTATATGAGCACGTCGTGTAAATTTATGGCAAGCATCACATTTTCTGACCAAGTCCTCTGCGTCGGCATGCGTCGTTAACCAGTAGAACCCATGACGAAAAGCTTTAGCCACCAAAGACTTTGAACCGGCATGATGACCACAATCTCCTTCATGAATCTCTCTTAGTATATCACAGCCTTCCTCTGGTGACACACACCGCTGAAACGCTTCAGAAACGCTGCGATGATGAAGTTCTCCATTGACAATAGTCATTGACTTAGACCGCCGGATTATTTGTCTAGCCAAAACTTCGTCCTCTGGTAATTCACCTCGGCTCATGTATGCTAGGTAAGGAAGCGTCCAATCCGGAATGACATGAAGTGCCGCGACCAATTGCGCCTCCGGGTCCGGAATAGCCAAGTCCTCCTCTGAAGGTAACTGCACCAACGGATTGTGCAACTCATCCAAGAAGGTATTAGGTGGAACCGGTTTACGCTGAGAACCCAGCCGACTTAAAGCGTCGGCCGCTACATTCTTTCGCCGGTCTATATGATCCACCTGATAACCCTTGAAGTGTCCAGCGACAGCGTCCACCTCTCGTCGATATGCTGCCATGAGTGGATCCTTGGTATCCCATTTGCCAGATACTTGCTGTGCCACCAGGTCTGAATCGCCAAAGCATTTAACCCGGCTTAAGTTCATCTCCTTGGCCATCCGTAGACCATGGATGAGAGCTTCATACTCAGCAGCATTGTTAGTACACTGGAACATTAAACGGAGGACATAACAAAACTTATCACCTCGTGGGGAAGTTAACACGACTCCAGCCCCCGAGCCCTCCAATTGCCTTGATCCATCAAAGTGAATAATCCAATATGTGTGATCCGGATTTTCCTCATGTGCTTGCAACTCTGTCCAATCATTGATGAAATCCACCAATGCTTGGGACTTTATCGCAGTACGGGGCACATACTTTGATCCGTGCGGGCTAAGTTCAATGGCCCACTTTGCAACCCGCCCAGTAGCTTCTCTGTTTTGGATTATATCCCTCAACGGATCTGAACTGACAACGGTGATTGGGTAGCCCTGAAAATAGTGCTTTAGCTTCCGGTTTTCCATGAAGACTCCATACACCAGTTTCTGCCAATGCGGATATCTCTGTTTTGATTCAATAAGCACTTCACTGATGTAGTAAACCGGCCGCTGAACCGGATATTCCTTGCATGCCTCCTTGTGCTCTACCACAATGGCAACGCTTACTGCACGGGCATTAGCAGCCACGTATAACAACAGCGGCTCATTGTCAACTGGGGCAGCAAGGACTGGCGGCTCTGCTAATTGCTTCTTCAGGTCCTCAAACGTAGCATCAGCAGCATCACTCTAGATAAAGCGATCTATCTTTTTCATCATCTGATAAAGTGTGATAGCCTTCTCCCCCAAACGACTGATAAACCGGCTGAGTGCCGCAATACGGCCCGCTATGTGTTGGACATCGTTGATGCACGCCGGTTTAGCCAAGGATGTAATCACCTTGATCTTCTCCGGATTGGCTTCAGTTCCCCTGTTTGATACTAAGAACCCCAAGAGCTTGCCGGTCGGAACACCGAAAACACACTTCTCCGGATTAAGCATCATTTTATAAACCCGGAGATTGTCAAAGGTCGCTTTCAGGTCTGTTACCAAGGTCTCATCCTTCCTGGACTTTACCACAATGTCATCCTAATAACCCTCAACTGTAAGGGATCGAGATAGTCTTCGCGGGTAAGAATAACCCAATTTATTGATTCGACACACGGGGAGCCAAAGAGTATTTATAAGCTTTGACAGTTGAGTTGTCAATTCAACCGCACCTGAAATATACTTACTTGCAACAAAAGATAAATGGTAACAATGATATGATAGTGATGATAATGATGGTAAAAGTAAACAATAAAAGTAAATGGCAAAAGTAGCAACTAGTGGCAAGCAGGATTTGAAACACTGTAGGCTAGGGAGATGGATGGTTGGGCGCTGCATGGATGAGATATATCATGATTCTAACTTGGGGCACGGCACACGGAAAAGTAATGATCATCTAGGCAAATATCAAACATTAGGCATGTATCCCGTAGGTAGTTGTACGTGCTTGCAATAAGAACTTGCACAACATCTTTTGTCCTACCATCCCGCTACGAACGGGGCCAAAAGGAACTTATGGAGATTAAGGTGCTACTGTCAAAGAGCACCGGAACAAAGCAATGAACTCAATGGACACATGTAATCCTCAAACTATGAACCATCCCCTTTGGTGTCCCAAGCTGTCACTTTTGGGATCGCCGGTTCCGAACCGTAACAGGTGCAAACAACTCATAGATAGGATCAAGAACACAAATATATTCATGCAAACACATATGGTTCAGATCTGAAATCATGGCACTCGGGCCCTAAGTGTCAAGCATTAAGCATAACAAGTTGAAGCAAAGATGATAAACACCATAGTAGATGATAGGCAACATGCCCACAACGATCTGACAAACTATTACATGATCTAACTCATCCAATCCCTACCATCCCCTTCGCCTACAGCAGGGGAATTACTCACGCATGGAGGGAGAAGTCATGGAGGGATGATGGAGTGGTGATGATGATGACGATGGCGACGATCTCCCCTCTCCGGAGGCCAATTCAGCCTCCAGATTAGCCCTCCCGAGGAAGAACAGAGGGTGGCGGCGGCTCCGCGGCGGAAAACTGCGAAAGAACTTCTGATCTGGGGTTTCCGTGTCGCGAGTAAAAATACGAGGCAAAGTAGGGCACCAAGGGGTGTGGGCCCCACCCAGGCGACCCCCCGGCGCGGCCCAGGGGGGGCGCGCCCACAGGGCGCCTGGGCACCCCCTGGCCCACCTCTGGCCCCTCTTTTGGCTTCTGGTTCCTTCGGGTGCGTGGATTTTCTGTGATTTTTCATGGATTTTTCTGAGATACCTAAAAATCCGTTTTCCTGCACACAATAAAACCATACAGGCAGCTCTGCTGAAAACAGCGTCAGTCCGGGTTAGTTTAGTTCAAATCATGCAAGAATGAGGTCAAAACAATATCAAAAGTGTTTGGAAAAGTAGATACGTTTGAGACGTATCACATCCACATATGCGTGAACATTCCGCCCAATCTGTCCATGAAGGCAATTCTGCACACAATGCTGGTAGGTCGCCTGGGTACTCTTGAGCCCGAATGGCATAGATACATAGCAGAAGGCTCCAGGGAGTTATAAAGGTTGTCTTCTCCTGGTTCTTAACTGCCATCTTGATCTGATGATAACCTGAGTATGCATCCAAAAAACTTAGCCGCTCACATCGTGCTGTAGCATCAATGATCTGATCAATACGGGGGAGATCAAAAGGATCATTTGGGCAAGCTTTGTTCAGATCTGTGTAATCAACACACATTCGCCAAGTGCCATTTTTCTTAAGCACTAGCACCAGATTACCCAACCATTCCGGATGAAACACCTCCACTATAAAGCTTGCTGCTAAGAGCCTAGCCACTTCTTCTCCAATAGTCTTGCGCCTTTCTTCATTGAAGCAGCGCAGAAATTGCTTGACCGGTTTAAACTTAGGATCAATATTGAAATTGTGCTCAGCGAGTTCCATCGGTACAACTGGCATATCAGAATGCTTCAATGCAAAGATGTCCCGATTCTCACGGATGAACTCGATGAGCGCACCTTCCTATTTCGGATATAGGTTAGCACTGATAGTGAACTGCTTGGATGAATCGTCAGGAACGAAGTCAACCTGTTTGGTCTCTTCAGCTGACTTGAACTTCAAAGCCGGATCATGCTCTGTGGTTGGTTTCTTTAGTGAAGACATATCTGCCGGATCAACATTGTCCTTATAAAACTTTTGCTCCTCGGTTGCACAAACCGCTTCAGCATAAGCTGCATCACCTTCCTCGCATTCCAATGCAATCTTGCGGCTCCCATGGACCGTAATAGTCCCCTTGTGTCCTGGCATCTTGAGCTATAGATAAACATAACACGGCCTTGCCATGAACTTGGCATAAACTGGCCGCCCAAACAAAGCATGATATGGGCTTTTGATCTTTACCACTTCGAAGGTCACGGTCTCTGACCTAGAGTCGTGTTCATCTCCAAAGGTAACCTCTAGATCAATCTTGCCAACTGGATATGCCGATTTACCGGGTACCACCCCATGGAACACTGTATTGGACTGCCGAAGCTTTTTATCTGTCAGCCCCATGCGCCGAAAAGTCTCATAATACAAAATGTTGATGATGCTGCCTCCGTCCATAAGCACTTTAGTTAATTTGTAGCCACCTACCTGCGGTGCCACAACCAGAGCCAGCTGACCCGGATTGTCAACCCGGGGCCGATGATCCTCTCTGCTCCACACAATGGGCTGCTCTGACCAACGTAGGAAACGTAGCACCGCCGGTTCAACAGAGTGTACTGCCCTCTTTAGAACTTTCTGGTCACGCTTACACAAGCTCGTGGTGAAGACATGATACTGCCCACTGCTCAGCTCCTTCGGATTATTCTGATATCCGGATTGCTGCTGCTGCTGACGCTGCTGATTTCCCTGATTGTTATATCCGCCCTGACCATGCTGCTGGTTGTGCTGATTGTGCCCATTGTGGTTACTATTATTACTGTGGTACCCTGAAACGGATCCACCACCTTGATAACCCGGACCCTGGAAGCCAGGGCCTGATCCGCCGGAGGGCCCGTGGTCGTACCGAGTCCGGTTCATGAATTCCTGTATAATGAAACAGTCCTTCGAGAGGTGCGTAGCTGGCTTTTCTGGTGTGCCGTGCTTCGGGCAAGGCACGTTCAACTGACGTTCCAGATTAATAGGCGGCCTCTCGTTACGCGGAGGCGGTCTACCCATGCGGCGCTGTCCATCCTCTTGAGCATTGGTGTTGGCCACAAAATCCGAATTGCCATCCGCTTTACGCTTACCGTTGTATCCTTCATTCGCCGGGTTGGGCTGCGGCGCCTTACCATTCTTGCTTGCCTTCCCTGACTTGTCTCCGTCAGCGTCTGGATGTTTGGTATTATTGGAGTCCCCATACTTTACTAAAGCGCCCATGAGTGTCCCCATGTCGTTACAATCACGCTTAAGCCTTCCCAACTTTTGTCTCAAGGGTTCAAACCGGCAATTGCCCTCCAAGGTTACCACTGCTGTACTTGGGTTGATGCTATTGGAGGAATGCAAGATCTCTGACACCCGACGCACACAACTGCTTGTAGACTCCTGTTCTCCTTGAACGCAGGCAGCTAAATCGACGATAGACACTTGTTGATTGCACGTGTCCTTGAAGTTGTTGACAAACCGGCGCCGCAATTCGGCCCATGATCCGATGGAGTTAGGTGGTAAGCCCTTCAGCCAAGTGTGAGCCATGCCTTCGAGCATCATTGTGAAATACTTAGCGCATGTTGCGTCATCCACATACAGCATCTCCATTGCCATCTCATAACTCTCAACCCATGCCTCCGGAGCCAGGTCCGCTGTGTAATTCGGCACCTTGCGCGGTCCCTTGAAGTCCTTGGGCAGTTTTACGTTCCGTAAAGCGGGGTAAGACAAGGCACTCCCAAGGAACTAGACATGACTCCCGGTTCAACTGTGGTTATAATAACCTAAAATAAATATGTGGTAATAATTAGTTTTAATGGATAATTATATTGTGATTATCTATTAAGCTATCAAGATAAAAATAAAAATAGTATACAAAACACCAGTAGATTACATGTACAAAACGTCTCCCCGCCTAGGTTCTAAAATATCTGGGTTTATTTGTTAAACTGTTATTCTAGAAGAGAAGAGGGTAGATAAGTTAAATGTCCAGCAGATTACTTACGCATGGAGAATACCTATGGTGTGGTTCTAAAAATATATACGTTAAAGAAGCAGCTAGTAGATAAGCATCCACAGTAACCAGGGTGTTAAAATTAGAAGTCTTTGTTTAATCCTTAAATAAAGTCAGAGAAGAATAAGAGGAAGTACTATGAGTGCATGTGCGTATGCACGTGGTAGACCAATTTGTCTTCTAGCTTGTTACTGGTTGGTTTATTGTGTAAGCTTCTATATGTAAAGAATAAAGAATTATATGAAAAGAAGGTATTCTTAGTGCCCTGATGATCTGATGTTGCTACTTATGCCTTGTGTGCTTATGGGTTTTTCTTAAACTCATAAGGACACGGCGACTGTCACTTATATTTCCGAACCTTCGGGTCATATGACAGTTTTAGTGGCATCAAAGCCAGGTTTAAAAATTAAACTACTTCTCAATAATAATTTAATTAACTAGGAATAAACCAGATAATCAGGGTTAGTGAGGGTAAAAAGAGGGTTTATGAGAAAATTAAATAGGAGATAACCCTGGCCTAGTAAAGGAAGTAGTGCTGGTTGGTTTGAGTGTGGTGAGGGACGTACTAGCTAGAATAGGTTGCATAGTAAGGCTATGGAGTAGTCCTGGGATAGGGTAGTAGTTATGCTGGTTCCCTTTATTTGGTTTTCTAATTTGATGGATGTGTTGTCCAATCCAGGCACGGAGTTTGTTGATATCCCAACCAAGCATTTTCTGGAGCAGTTTGTGGCGCTGTTCGGGCTTGCTCCACCAGTTGTCTGCTGGAGGCCTGCTCCTGATGGATTGTACATTGTGGGGGTTCAGGTTAACCTGGGTCCTACGGACAGGGTTCCTCACGTGTACTATGAGGCTGCAGGAGCCACTATCCATGAGGCGGAGCAGGCAGCCTGCTTGATGGTGATCCATGCCGTAGCTGCCGAACGTAATGTGGAAATTAGGGATATTAACTACTATCATATGGGGTACCTGCAGCATCAGGTGGAGGATCTGCGCAAGAAGCTGATGGAGGCTGAGCATCTTTGTGCTGAGCTGATGAACATTGTCCGCTCCAGCGAGAGCGAGGTCTCCTTCCTTGAGCGCCTCACTCACAGGTTCTATCGTCGCATTCGCTGCCTGAGGGATACTGTGGCTGCACTGCATCGTGGTGGAAGCGGAAGTTCCAGTGGCAGCGTGTGAGCAGTGGATGGGCATCAGCACCATAGCAGTACCATTGGGGTCTTTTTATAGTATCTAGTATCCTTAGAATAAAATCTTGCAGGGTATGAGTGTGGGTGGTTCAGGTTTTGGGGCTGCAAGATAGACATGGCGTGAGGTGGAGGATGACACTAGTTGTCCCTTGGGTTTGAGGGAGCCTCTAGTTATGGTGTTGTGCTATGCTTGTAATGTAAGGACTAAGTTCTCTGTGTTGGGATGGTCTAAGCATGCTGCTATGTTGCTGTTTAGCTTATGTGGTTTTCTCTTTAAGGAATGAAGTTTGATCCTGGTGAAGCTAAAGAAGAAGTGTCTTTCTGTTGATGTTTGTTTTGCTGATTGCTATCTTTTCACAAGAACATCTGGTGACCAATTTGTTCTTTTCAATAGTAATAGTATGTGTGTATAATTGTTTAAGTTTCTTGATGAATGTCAAGAGTTTGGGTTTTCTGAAAGAAAAACAAAGGGTGTTGCCCAGCGCTGGGATGAACAAATCAGTATAGTACTAGTACACCCTGTACTATGGGTGAGCAGTACGTACTATGCATGCATGTGTCAGCTAGGAGTGATGTGGGCATTTATTGTTTTATCTAGACCTTTATTGGTATTTATCTATACTACGGTGCATGTCGTGCTACCTCTCAACAAGACTACCATGTGTTTTATGACTAATTTTTCCCATTAATAAACTAATTTGATAAGTTCATTATCATAGATGACTGATAACGGCAGCAACGGTACGAGTCGTGGAGAAAATAATTCGGGCAAGAACTTGGTGACCAGAGTGTGCTGGCCAATCTGCTCACTAATATTTTGGGTAGACAGCACGAGACTCAACAACGTCAAATGGATATTCTGGAGCGCGTTGTAAAGAATGATAGCCACCGGAGTGGAGTTGGGGAATTTCAAAAACTCAAGCCGCCCTCATTCTCCGGGACTGCTAATCCACTTGAAGCGGAAGACTGGATCACCGCTATGGAGAAAGCATTTGAGGCTATGGGCTGCACAAATGAAGAGAGAGTCATTTATGCAGTCTACATGCTAAAATCAAGCGCCTTTGAATGGTGGGATGCTCATAAAAGGTCTTACCCGGAGGGAACTCCCCTGACATGGGTATTGTTCATGGAGGCATTCTATAAAAAGTATTTTCCAGAAAGTATTAAGCGCATCAAAGAAAGGGAATTTCTTGAGCTTAAACAAGGGAACAAGTCTGTAGGAGAATATGAAATTGAATTCTCTAGACTTGCAAGGTTTGCTCCAGAGTTTGTCCAAACTGATGGCTCCAAGGCTCGACGCTTCGAAAGCGGTCTACGTCAACCACTTAAGCGGCGTGTGGAAGCCTTTGAGTTAAATACTTTTAGAGATGTGGCGAATAAAGCCCAATTATTGGAAAAGGGATTTCAAGAGGAAAGGGGTGATGCTGGTCAGCCATCAAAGAAGTTTAAATTCAATAATGATAATAGGCAAAATAATGGAAATTTTAGAACCGGTGGTCGCCCAGAGCGAACAAGAGGCAATTCATTTGGGAGTATGCCAAGGAGATGCCCAATCTGCAACGGGAATCATGCACCAAATATTTGTCCAGATCGTTGGGGGAAGTGTTATGCGTGTGGAAAGCCTGGACACACTCGGTACGAATGTCCTAATAATAAACAAAGCATCAACCCTCTAATTTCTGCTCAGCAAAGGCCTATGGCGCTGCCCCAGCCACCTCAACCATTATATCTACCAGACCCTTCTTCCACCGTTCAGTCAAATCAGTATGCAAGGACTAATACTTCTAACCGAGCGCCAGGAGTTCGTCCAAATAATCGAGAGAAGCCCTGCGGAGGGAACCAAGCTAGAGTATTTAATCTAACTCAGAAGAATGTGGAGGAGTCTAACAACGTGGTGACAGGTAACCTTTCAATATGCTCTCACGTAGGAAAGATTTTGTTTGATTCGGGTGCTACCCATTCATTTATTGCTACAAAATTCATGAGTAAACATCAGATCCCTAGCAGTACGTTAGAAGGATATATTTATGTTGAGACGCCTATAGGAAGCAGAAGTACGGATTGAATTTGCACGTCTTGTCCCATTGAGATCATGGGATGGAAATTCATGGCTCATCTTATTGTAATGGAAATGCATGATTTTGACGTAATACTTGGGATGGACTGGTTGCAAGAATATAGAGCCACTATTGACTGCTATGAAAAACAAATTACACTCAGACCTTATGGTCAAGTCGAGATTGTGTATCAAGGTGATAAAAGCAATCGATCACAAACACTCCTGACAAAATTAGACAAGAAGGAAATCAATATTAAAGACATTCCAGTGGTAAATGAATTCCCTGATGTTTTTCCGGGAGAATTGCTGGGACTTCCACTGGATCGGGAAATTGAATTTGCTATTGTATTGATTCCGGGAACCAAACCAGTCTACAAGGCACCTTACAGGATGGCACCTGCCGAACTGAAGGAGCTAAAAGTGCAACTAAAAGAGTTGGAGGATAGGGGATTTATTCGTCCTAGTGTTTCACCGTGGGGAGCTCCGGTTTTATTTGTTAAAAAGAAGGATGGGAGTTTAAGATTGTGCGTTGACTATCGAGAACTAAACAAGGTAACTATAAGCAATAAATACCCTCTTCCACGGATAGATGATTTATTCGACCAACTACAAGGATCCAAGGTTTTCTCAAAGATTGATCTGCAGTCTGGCTGCCATCAGTTGAAAGTTAAGCCAACGGATATTCCCAAGACCGTTTTTCGCACCCGCTACGGACACTATGAGTATCTAGTAATGCCGTTTGGATTGACCAATGCTCCCGCGGCTTTCATGGATTTAATGAATCGAGTATTCAAGCCTTATTTGGATCAATTTGTAATTGTGTTCATTGATGATATTCTTGTATACTCGAAAACGGAAGAAGAGCATTCAATGCATCTTAAAATCGTGCTACAAACACTACGGGAACATAAATTATATGCCAAGCTAAAGAAATTTGATTTCTGGATGAATAAAGTTCCTTTCCTTGGCCATATAATCTCAGAAGAAGGGATATCAGTAGATCCTGCAAAGGTCCAGGCGGTGGCAGAGTGGCAAAGGCCCTCCATTGTAACTGACATTCGAAGTTTCCTTGGGCTAGCGGGGTACTACCGTCGATTTATATTGAACTTTGCAAAAATTGCTGCTCCTTTGATTCATCTAACAAAGAAGGGAATTAAGTTTGAATGGTCAGATGAGTGTGAGAAAAGCTTTCAAGAATTAAAGAATCGACTAGTCTCAGCCCCAGTTCTTGCTTTGCCTGTCGGTGGGGAAGAATTCACCATCTACTGTGATGCCTCAAAAATTGGGCTTGGGTGCGTACTTATGCAAAGAGGGAAAGTTATTGCTTATGCCTCTCGCCAACTAAAATCATACGAACAAAATTATCCAACTCATGATATGGAGCTAGCAGCGGTAATCTTTGCTCTAAAAATTTGGAGGCATTATCTTTATGGAGAACATTGTGAGATATTTACTGACCATACAAGTTTGAAATATATATTCACACAAAAATAATTAATCATGAGGCAAAGAAGGTGGCTGGAATTACTAAAGGATTACGATGTTAATATTAACTATCATCCAGGAAAAGCCAACATGGTGGCAGATGCCTGAGTCGAAAGGCGTACTGCAACATGACTACCCTGGCCACAAGTGAGCCCCATATATTGAGATATCTGGAAAGACTAGGGGTGGAACTAAAGGTTCACGTGCCAGGAGTTATGTTAAATACTCTTCAAGTCACATCAAACTTAGAAAGGCAGATCATGGAAAAACAAATGGTTGACCAAGAATTGTTAAAGATAAAGAAAGAAATTAGTGATAGAAAGCCATCTGAATTTAGTATAGACTCTGCTGGCGCCATACGTTTTAGAGACAGGATCTGTGTACCTAATGATTTGGAATTAAAGAAACAAATCTTGGATGAAGCCCACTCGTCTCTATACACCATGCACCCTGGGAGCACTAAAATGTATCAGGATATTAAGAGGACATTCTGGTGGAATAATATGAAAAGAGAAATTGCAAAGTTTGTTTTGGAGTGCGATGTATGCCGGCGCATAAAAGCAGAACATCAGAAACCGGCTGGACTTCTACAACCATTGTCCGTACCACTCTGGAAATGGGAAGAGATCAGCATGGATTTTATCCAGGGATTACCACGAACGCCAGCAGGACACGATAGCATCTGGGTAATAGTGGATCGACTAACAAAGTCGGCGCATTTTATACCTGTTAAAAAGACCTTTTCCTTGGAAAGTTTGGCCAGATTATACATTAAAGAAATAGTGTCATTACATGGTGTTCCCCTACGCATAGCATCAGATAGAGATCCTCGTTTTGCCTCAAAGTTTTGGATAAGTCTACACAAAGCATTAGGAACAAAATTGGATTTTAGTACTGCATACCATCCGCAAAGCGATGGACAAACCGAACGGGTAAACCAAATTGTGGAGGACATGCTCAGGTCATGTATTTTGGAATTTAAGGGAGCATGGGATGAATATATGCCTTCGGCCGAATTTGCATACAATAACAGTTATCAAGCAAGTATTCAAATGGCTCCTTACGAGGCTTTATATGGAAGGAGGTGTCGAGCGCCGATTTACTGGGATGAGGTTGGAGAAAGGAAATTTCTAGGACCTGATATAATTCAAGAAACTGAAGAGAAAGTAAGGCTTATACGTGAGCGACTCCGAACTGCGCAGAGTAGACAAAAGAGTTATGCTGACAGTAAGAGAAGAGATTTTCACTTGGAAATAGGAGACTTGGTATATTTGAAAGTCTCTCCAATGAAAGGAGTTAAGCGTTTTGGACAGGGAAAGAAGTTGAGTCCGAGATATATTGGACCCTTTCCCGTTACCAGACAGATTGGAGAGGTGGCCTACCAATTAGAGTTACCAGAGGCTCTCGCTGGGGTACATAATGTATTCCATGTGTCTTTATTGCGTAAATGCCTACAACCACCACATCATCCTGTGGAACTAGAATTGTCTCAACTGCGAGAGGATCTATCATACGAAGAATATCCCGTTCGAATTTTGGATATTAAAGACCGTGAGACTCGGCGCCAAACGATTCGGTTCGCCAAAGTGCAGTGGAATAATCACAGCGAGGATGAGGTCACCTGGGAAAGGGAAGACGAGCTAAGAAAAACATTTCCGCACCTTTTCAAAAATTAAGGTACGCAAATTTCGAAATTTTTGTAAGGAGGAAGGGATGTAATAACCTTAAATAAATATGTGGTAATAATTAGTTTTAATGGATAATTATATTGTGATTATCTATTAAGCTATCAAGATAAAAATAAAAATAGTATACAAAACATCAGTAGATTACATGTACAAAACGTCTCCCCGCCTAGGTTCTAAAATATCTGGGTTTATCTGTTAAACTGTTATTCTAGAAGAGAAAAGGGTAGATAAGTTAAATGTCCAGCAGATTACTTACGCATGGAGAATACCTATGGTGTGGTTCTAAAAATATATACGCTAAAGAAGCAGCTAGTAGATAAGCTTCCACAGTAACCAGGGTGTTAAAATTAGAAGTCTTTGTTTAATCCTTAAATAAAGTCAGAGAAGAATAAGAGGAAGTACTATCAGTGCATGTGCGTATGCACGTGGTAGACCAATTTGTCTTCTAGCTTGTTACTGGTTGGTTTATGGTGTAAGCTTCTATATGTAAAGAATAAATAATTATATGAAAAGAAGGTATTCTTAGTGCCCTGATGATCTGATGTTGCTACTTATGCCTTGTGTGCTTATGGGTTTTTCTTAAACTCATAAGGACACGGCGACTATCACTTATATTTCCGAACCTTCGGGTCATGACAGTGGTGGTGAGACGAACCGGTGTCGCCTGACGGGCTTCGTACTGTGCTATTACTTCAGCCTCCCGGCGCTGCCTGCCCTGATCCATCACGTTCTGAGCGTTCGCATCTCCACCCGCCGGATTATCCTGCCTCGGCGGATTACATTTTCGGGCACTGCTTGACACGGCCGGTTCATCCAGACGCCTAGTATTACTCCGGCTTGGGCGGGGAGTTGAATGAATCCTCTCGCGGCTGTGTGAATACGCTTGCTGCTGAGTTAGCGCCGTCTCCAAAAACTCCCTGGCCCGCCGTGCCGCCACTGCTATGGGGAAAGTTCCTTCAATGGGAAGGGCGGCCAGTCGTGAAGCGGCAGCAACTATGTTGTCCAAACGGATTAGAGTAATGACCAGGAGGGGTGGGCACATGCTGTAACGGCACAACCTGGCGGGTTGGCTCTACGGCCGGTGGCTGAACCGACGCTCCCGCGCCCAGCACCCCTCCCCGGTTCACCTCCGGCTGGTTACTGGTTCCTGCTCCTGGTGTGCTAAAGTACTCGCCGAGCACACTGGAAGTGAACTCGCCGCCCCGGTCCGTCTGGAACGCGCGCAGTCGTGCACCTTGCTCTGCCTCAGCCGCGACGACAAAATGCTTAATGCTGGCCGCGACAGCGTCCTCCGCCGGCAGCATCATAGCCCACATATAGCAGCTGTGATCATCGACGACGAGCATGAAGTAGCGCTTGCCGTCGGGAGTGGCTGGAGCGATGGGCCCGCACAGATCGGCGTGAACCAGCTCGAGCGGACCTGCCGCCCGGTAGCACGCCTGGGAGGGAAAAGGAGCACGCCGTTGCTTCCCCACCAAGCACGCGTCACAGATCTGCTCGACGTGGTCCACCAATGGCATCCTGTGCACCATGTCAGCGCGCCCCATGCGCCGAAGCGCGTCGAAGTGCAGGTGGCCGAACCTGGCATGCCACTTCCACGCCTCGTCGCCGCCGTGTGCTGCCAGAAAAATATGGTGTGCAACGTCCAGGCGCACAACATACAAGCGTCGGCCATTCCGGCGTACCTGGGCCAGTCCGTTCCGGCGGCAATCGTAGAGCGTCAGGACGCCGTCGTGGATCCTGGTGGTGCAGCCGTGCTCGTCCAGTTGTCCGAGACTGATGATGCTTGTCTTGAGGCGCGGGATGAAGTAGACGTCGGTGAGCGCGCGGTGGTCGCCGCTGCGCACGGTGAACATGACCATCCCGCGGCCACGAATAGCCACGCTGGAGCCGTCCCCGAACCTGACGCTGCCAGTGACGCCCTCGTCCAGCTCCGCGAACGCCGACCGATCGCCGGTCATGTGGTTGGACGCGCCGGTGTCCAAGAACCAACGGCCGTCGCACGGCGCCTCCTCGGCACCCAGGTTCGCCTCTGCATGCTCCTCATTGAGCATGACGTGCTCCCCCGTGCTCTGTGTCGGGGTCGCGGCGATCACCGCCATCAAGCGCGTGGGGTCGTCGTCGTGCCCATCCGCGCCGTGCCCACCTTGTTCGGCAAGATTCGCCTCCGCTCGCTCCTCATGGATGCGTGTCTTGCACTCACGCGCCTAGTGCCCATACTTCTTGCAGTGACGGCACTGGTCCGTGGGTTTTGCGCGGCTGCCGGACCCGCGTCTGCCGCCGCGTCCGCGCCCTCGCCCGCGGCGTCCATCACCGCGTCCTGTGCCAGATCCGCTGCCTCCGGATCCATTGTTGTCGCCGCGCTGCATGCGCGCGAGCCACTCCTCTGCCGTGAACATGAGGCGCCCGATGCCTGAGTCCACCTGGTCGAGGTCGTACCTCTCCTCGGCAGCCTTCAGCCGCCCGGTGAGCTCCTCCATGGAGAGCGTGTCCAGATCAACGAGTGTCTCAATTGACAAAGCAATTTGTGAGTACCTCTTTGGGACGACGGAGAGAAACTTGCAGACGACGCGCTTCTCCTGAACGGTCTCCCCGAGCTGCGCCATCTGGGCCACCATGTTCGTGATCCGCATAGAGAAATCATCGATGGTCTCGCCATCAGCGAAGCGAATGTCGTTGTACTGCTTGGAGAGGGTCGCGAGTTTCGCCTCGCGGACGCGCGCCACTCCAAGATGCATCGTCTTGACGGATTCCCACGCCTCCTTCGCCGTGGCCTTGCCGGCGAGAGTAGGCCCCATCTCCGGTGGCACTCCACGCAGGATGGCCTTGAGCGCGAGCCGATCATCGCTCCGCTCCGCCGTGCCCGTCACCACGGCGTCCCATAGGTGCCGCCCCTCCATCATGACTTGCATGAGGACAGCCCAGTCGGTGTAGTTGGTCCTCGTCAGCTGCGGCCATGCCGGGCCGCCGGTGTCGCGCACCGCCCGCGCCATGGATCTCTCTGCGACGACTAGCTCTGAGCCGTCGGAGACCTTTGCGCGTGGCGTCGATGGCGACTTGCTGCCGTTGTCATCCCCGGCCATGCCCAGGACCGAAGAATGGCTCTGATGCCAATTGTTTCCTCTGAGCTCGAAGCTCTGTTAATGGCGAAAGCACTCACACACACAACTGAAATTTTTGTGCAGCGCAATACTTGCTGCTTTTCTGCTTCTTCCTTCTTATCCACTTGAAGAACGGTAAAAATGGATCAAGAACAGCCCCCACTACTGGATCGTGCCATCCCACGATCATGGGCGTGCTCATGCCGTGAGCTAAGGGCCTCGGGATCGCACATGCCGCGTCCTCAGGCGCTGTCTAACTCAAAACGAGAAAAACTCTAACTGACGAAACTGAAACCTAACATCTCGCTAGATTATTAGCTAACATGAATGGTAGCCATGCCCACCGCCCACGGACGGCAGCGCCACCACGGGTTGCAATCAGCAGACCTGCTACCGCCTGATGCGCGGTATGGAAGGAGAGCGGAGGAAGCGCCGGTGCCGTGCAGAGTTCGCCGCCGCCGCGGGGAGCCTTCCCGGCCTTCTACCAAGACACCCGGTGCGTGCGTGACCGCAAGGTAATTACTGAGAGAAGCCAGGGGCAATACGGCAGCAACCTCCGCTAAGCACTCTTCTTCCAGGGCGGGGCGCCTATGCCGAGGAAGCCGGTGTCATGGTGGGGATGGACGACTGTGTACCTCGTTTGCCAAGGGGAATGCTTCTTGCCATCGTTTATAGTTTATACCCTACGAAATTACGATGGGAAGTGCAACTGAATCGCCAGAGTAGGAAATCGATCTGTTTCTACTGCAAATTAGTAGTATTGGGATTTCATGGAGAAGTGAAGAGGAAAGGAACGTAAATCCTGTCATGGGGAAGACATGAGGCGTTGCATTGGGGGTCGTAAATTGAATGGTGTTGTACTATATTCAAAAAATAAAACGATGCGATGGTAAATCCTCTCCAGAAGCCACAAACAGGACTCTCCCTAGGTTGTGGTGGGTCCTTAGAGCATCTCCAACAGGCGCCCAAAAAGAGCTCCGCGCGCTAAAAAGTTGTTTTCTTGGCACCGAACAGCTCAAACAGAAGCTGCAAAATTATGTGCGCCCTAAAATATTTTGGGCACGCGCTGAAAAACGCCATCGTGCGCATCATATTTTGGGCTCCGGATTGGGCGCGCTTCACAATTTGCACTGCGGGCTTTTTTGGACGCGTGTTTTTGGGCGTCTACTAAAGCAATGTCGGTCCCGACGCACTAAAAGTGCTACAGTGACGCGCTATAAATTTTATTGGGCGCGGATTTTTTGTGCGGCTGTTGGAGATGCTCTTAGTCAATAACTGATGCTTATGTGGCTGGGGTTGTAGTTGTTGGTCCCATATGTATGTCAATCTAAGAATGCTGATGTGGCAATTGTGATGAGGTGGATATGCTGCATGTTAAAAGAAATAAGTTAGTGGGGATAAACTATTTAGGTATTATAGATTTCTGAAATTTCCATGTTTTTCTTTTTTTCATGGACTTTTTCCAAAATGGATGAACTTCTTTCATTTTTATGAACTATTTCCAAATTCTGAAGAACATTTTCAAAATTAATTATCTTTTTCCAATTTTGGTGAACCTTTTAAAAAACGATGAACTTTTTTCTTTCAATTTCGATGAACTTTTTTTCAATTTTGATGAACTTTTTCCATAATTAATGAACTTTTTTCAATTTTGACGAACTATTTTCATATTTGATGATTTTTTTATCAAATTCAATGTTTTTTATATTTGATGATCTTTTTTCAAATTTGTTAACTTATTTTGGAATTTCATGTTTTTTTCAAATTCATGAAGTTTGCTCAAATTCACGAATTTTTTTAAATTTGTACTAACCTTTGATTTTTTTTCAAAATTGGTCGTTTAAAAAAATTGATTTCCTTTTCAAATTTTAGGTTCCTTTTCTTATAATTTATTTTAGGTATATAAAAATATATGTTAATGTTGTACTAGAAAAAGGCTCAAATAGTGCTCTTTCGTGATATTGGTCGTAAGTGTCAGCTCTGTCTAGTGGTTATTGTCGTGATATTGGTCGTCAAGGTGAGTTCTGTGATGTTGTTATTGATGAGAGGACTTTGAGTCCTATTTCTTCCATTGACCATACGAATTTTTCTCCATTTTTTTCCTTCGTGTTGCTTTCTTTAGAAAGTACTGGGACGTCCCGCTACACGCCGCCTCCAAGCGCCAGCACCTCTAATCGGCGCTTACATCGTCTAATAGGAGCCCCCGTTGCGTGTCTTGCTCCCCTACAACGATAGGCGGAACATATGGGCTGGACCAGGGCTGCTTTCTCTATATGTTTCACTCTGCTTACATGACGTGCTAGCACAAATAAACCTTTTCCCAAAAAAAGAACCAAGTAACCTATGAAATAGGAGGCATCGAGCTGTATGGAGGATCAATAGTATAAGATGAACTTTTCGTCATAGTTATATGGGGTTAAGGTGTGCCTTTCATGAAGACTACACGCTCACCAACAAGTACGCTCAGGGATCCTATGTACATCAATGCTATAGTACCCATGATCATTCATACCATGGATGCACAATCAATATTCAACTACAATTGTTTGAATAATGGTCTCCGTCTTCACGCCTCTCCCCTATACATATACTACCCTATGTATCTTCACCGAACTAGATATTTGCCATGTTGTTCATTCATGGAGGCAAGAAGCACACATGGATCAAGGGGAAGATGAAAGTAGAATGGAGAGATCTGATGCGATGACATGCACATGGGAATTAGAGACATCAGAACATTAAAATATGAGAACATTAGCCTATTGGGGAAGTTGCTTATCGCTTAGAGCAGATGGAGAGAAGTGAAACACATTCGGTTCTCCTTGTATCCTTATCACCCAAGTTTTTGAAGCCCGGTTGTTAGGTATTACCTTAGCTACCTTGACATGACGCTCAGTTGCAGTATCTAAAGAGGCGATGTAGCGGCGACGAGTCAATCGTCCATGTGTTGCTGCGGTGGCACGCCGGCTTTGGGCTATGTCGAGCTCGTTACATGGGAAGATTGGGATTCCGTCAATTAGTTGTTCTTGTGCGTGCCGACCTGACAGCATGCTGATTGAAATGTGGGGAGGGATTGTCAAGGAACAATTGAACTGGTCTCAAGGCCGCCATGCAAGCTTTGACTCTTTTCTCATCTTGGAGGCCTAGAATGGGACCAACTTAGCATTGTAACTACTTAAGAAAAAAATGCTAGACATAAAAGGGAGGAGTTACAGACTTAATAGACTAATCCCTCTCCACTCACTCTCTCGCCCCCTCCTGAATTTTAAGGTGGGCCCGCTTCATTCTAATTACCAATCAAAACCGTCCACCTCCATCTTGTAAATCTCATGTAAATTTTCTGTAGATGTAGCATTACTCCTACTTAAGAGGTAGCCTATGAGCTTTTTTTATTGTCAGAAAAGAAGGTTAAATACATTGTCTCTGTATTATCATGATGCATACAACCTTTTTTCATTAATTATTAAACATAATACATAACAAAGGCAACCACGCTCAATCCTTTACAAGAATTGAAATAACTACGGCTGTGTCCATTTATTCCACAACAACGCCTACAAGAAGAGATAAATGTCATCGCGCCACCATCGCCACGCCCAGTAAGGAAAGGACTGGACAAAGATTTGTCATCCTGGTTGCTCAGATCAGTCAATAAGGACCGGTATGATAACGCATAGAAAACGCCATCAATAAGATAACGACGCAAATTTTGTCTGTTGGTGAGTGTAGGAGATATGCCCCTATACACTATGCTTCCTAATTCTTTAGGCCTCACAGTTAATTGAGGTATTCAATTTAGAATTGGGTAACCCGTTTTTGACTGGGTAACAATTTCTCAAACACCCCCATTCGGTTTTTTAATTCACTATGTTCCCTAATTTTGAAGCTCTTTCATTCAACTGATATATTAAATTTTGGATTTGGTTTACAATTCTAACCAGGCTAATTATTTTTCAAATCATTAACAGAAACTAGCCTATAAAAATATATCAATCCCACACACCCAACCACCAACTAGGAAAAAACCATGTGATGTAGCACCAATTTAATACATGCAGCCATGCAACGACACAGAAATTTCCCCATGTAAATATAGGTTGTCTAGTAGATAATATAGAATCATATCTTTTTTCGAGTTTTGTTAGGGTTTGTGTCCTGTTCAGGAAGGCGAGACGGCGGCGGCTCCCTGAGGTGTGTCTCCGGCGGATCTGTCTTTGGTGGATTTGCTTGGATCTGTTCGTCGTTCATCGTCGTTCGTCGTCGTTCATGTGTCTTCAGGTTGGATCCTTTTGATCTACACTCTTCATCCACGGCGGTTGCTGTTCTGGTGCGTTGGTTCTATGGGGCCTTAACACGACGACTTCCCGACTGTCTACTACAACAAGGTTTGCCCGGCTCCGGTGAGGGAGGGGCGATGACAGCGGCGCACCTTCGGCTCGCTTCAGTGTTTGTAGTCGTCGCTAGGTGGTCTACGGATCTGGATGTAATTTTTATTATTTGTAGTGTTTGTTGTACTACCATGATTGAAGATGAATAGATTGAAAGTTTTCTCGCAAAAACAAAGAAAAAAACCACGAAAGGCCCACCAAATCATCGCATTACAAATAAATAAAAACACTCCATCATATCCCCACCCATCAAACTAAATATTCCATCAATTCCAAACTATAAGGAGTATTAATTTTTTGAGAAATCGAATTTCTTGAACTTCGACCATGTTATGAGCAAAAATATTTTCAAGATGAATATAATCATACCGATCTAATATTATGGAATTTGATATATTTCTACACAAATTTGATCAAACTAAAAGGTTTGACTTTAAAAAAGAGTAATACACCATATATTTTGAAACAATGTGATTAATTTTTTGAAGAAACCAAACAACGCCAATGGCGCAACAAAGCGCGCCCAACCAATCTAGTATAGAAATCAATCACATCCCTCATCCCTCGACGACTAGTCGGGGTGAGTCACATTGGATTAGGAGGGACTGGGAATTAAACTCAAACTTTTTCAGCGCTTGCACCATCTCTTCTGCCAATGACGGAGCGTCTGGACACATAATGATTTTGTACCTTCAGATGGCAATGTTGCTGCAAATTCTCTTAGCTCCCACAGCCACTCGTAGGCGTCATAGCAGGCTGTTATCTAGCCACGTGTGTGGGTAGTCTGTGGCACTAGATTTAGTGAGTGAGGAGCCTATCGGTACCACCAACCCATCATATTTGAGTACATGTAGTGGCAAGAAAGTATTCTTTGACTACACGTTTGTTCCTGAGAAAAAGCAACATGAGTGGGGAACACCTTATTTATCTTTTAAGTTTTTGGATTTGAAATGAATAGTATCACGATTGCGGGGATCTATATTGGACATGGTTGAAAGGCTCATCGCACGTGTAGACAGCGCATGTTAGCCGCATATGTGGCTGCCCCATCGCACGCGGGCAACTACCCAATCCAATGTGGGTGCATGTATTATACGTTCTGTCATACATTGACAGTTTTCATTTTGTGGCCACACCGGCCATTAACAGTTTCCGCTTTGTTTCCACTGTGACCGCCGTAGTGCACGTTATTACATTTTGACCGTGCACAAGTGTAACAGTAAAAAAACAGAGAACAACATCGTATAGCAATCGGCCATCAGCTCACATCGATGAAAATGAATTTTAAAGGCCTTTTACGATACATAAGATGATTATGAGATGTCTATTCTTCTCCATCCGATGAGTACTGCAAAAGGAAGCAGGGCAAATTTCGATATGTGAAGGTACCAGTCCTATGGGTAAAACCGGGACTGCCCATGTTGTTTAAGATGAGATCCCTCAACAAAAACAAAAATGTCATATTACTGTAAAGAATTGAGCATAACTCTCCAGAACGCAATCATATCTTGCTCTGTCTAGCCTCTAAAATCTCAGTGGTGCTAGCTGCTCCGACGAGATGGGGTGGTGCCCAACTGCAACTCTGGTGCTGATACTGCCGGAAGGCCTCCGCTCGTGTCCGTGAGAAGTCCTAGGGTTTGAGGGGAGCTTCACCAGGAATCGTGTCAGGGTTTGTCCTACCAAGACAAGGCTTTTGCTTCGTGTGTGTGCAGCGTGACACAGATCCACCCGCTACAGGCCAATTGATGCCTGGTGGCACTTGGATGCGCAACATGGCATCTCCATACCTCAGCAACAATGCACTGGTGGAGGCTATTTTCATTGCTACCTCTTTCATGATGTATTCGGCAGGTCTTCTCAAAGGCGAGGACAAGGATGTGTTCTAGGGAGTAGTTCATGTGCTGATAAGCGAGGCCGTGATGCTTACTCGGACAGATGCGTCACATCTCCTTCATTTATCCTAAGGGCGGAATTTACCAAAATAGGCTTTGGCCCGGCTTTGTTATATATAAAGCAAACTGCCACAAACACAAACAAGGACTAATGAGGTAGCAACTCACACCGCATCAGTGTACACAAATGCAAATACTCACGCAAAGGGTTCTACTAGGGCATCAACTCAACAAGCCCTCAAAATAAAAGAGGAATATGCCACGCAAAGGACCAAAGGTCTAGGCCAGGTACGTGGGAGGGGGCACGGAAGGGGTGGCTCCAACCGAAGAGCCAACACTCGAATTCCTGCCGTGAAAGTGTCGATGACGCCATGGTCCGCTTCGCGGCTAGCTGGCTTCCACAGCTGCAAAAGAAACTAGACCTTTTTTAGATGGCTTCAGTGGGTCGATGAAGAGTAGATTGCTCGATAAGGGCGGTGTTTGGCTAGTTGTGTTCTTATGTCAAGTTATCTCATTCTTCGACTAGTGATGGTCTACCTCCTTGGCTAGGATGGTTACTTTCGTTGCATACTTTTGTTAAGTAGTGCACTGCAATACAAAACTTTGTTTGACCAGGTTTTTGTACTGTAATGGGCGCTTCGATGTCGAGCACTCATGGTGGGTTTTATAGTACTTTACATAAAGGGTGACTTCTATTGGCTCAAAATATAGCATTGGGTGCATATAAACACGATGAGCACACACCCGGCCTCTTCATAGGTAGGATGCAAACAACCAATATCAAAACACACACACACACACACACACACACACACACACACACACACACACATGTAACATGATGGCGAATAGCAAAGTCATATAAGACCGAATCTGTGCATAGGCGAAGGGAAACAAAAGAAAAGCGTTCAAATACGCGATCAACAAACTACAATAATGACCATATTCGCAACAACCATCTCGTGACACCACATGCACGATGAGGTTCTTCAACAACAACATCTTCAGAAAGGACAGACCAATGCACAACCTCATTTCCCTCTATTTCACTCCTCCTGCTCCAGTTTGTAATCTCTATAGAACTTTGTATTTTCGTTATGAAATTAATGGAAGGGGGAATTCTTGGTTGAAAAACAAAAGCAACAATGCGCCTGTTGCGCCATCCCTCACCGTTGAGAGAGGCCAACTGAAATCATTTGTTGTTAACATGGCAAATCCATCGATCTTCCTAGATATTGTGGTCTTGCCACTATAACAACGGGATGAAATGAATGAAATAATGGTATCTGAAATTCATGTTATAGTTCTGATGGTAGAACCAATATGTCCTCCTTTTTTCTACAATCTACCAGTTAATGGATAAGTAATATGGTTTTCCATAGATGAAGCAGGAATGAATTGATAGTGTGCTCTTTGAGTGTTTTAAGCCAAAACAAGTAAAATGTCAAAAGCTTGGTTTGAAACAATAATCTACTGGAAATAACATTGAAGCTCTCATATTCATGAACATATACAGTACATATAACAAGTTCAGAAAGTTTATTGTATACCAAGTAATTATACAAATGCTCACCCCCCC
>LR738712.1:767258675-767274048 GCA_902687465.1 Secale cereale
AAAGAGTAATGGGGATCGGGAGCTGGCGCTCAAGCAAGGGAATTGGTAATGGTCCAGTTCAACCAATTTGGACATGTTTGCTTCACATGGGTATTTTAGCAATCAGATTTATTGTGTATTCCAAAAATTTGTAGAATTCTTTTTAAAAGAGCAAATGATAGTGTCAGGCAAACTTTGGTGATACGCCATATCTGCCTCAACCATAAAATGCAAACCAGAGCAGATTGTTAGTGTTTTGGCAAAGGTGGGCAAATGATCTGTTTCCCATTTTTTGTTTTTACGTGTCCCATGAACTTTGCACCTTCTCTTTTCCTTCTTTCTATACATATTGGGTTATTTGATTTGGCAATTCCTCCCTCTATAGATGTTAGAATTGTCTCATCAATCACATGTGACATGTCTACCTTTCGTTGCTGAGTGTCTGCAATGTCATACCTCAACCACTCTGTTGGCTCAACAATATATATCTTCATTGAACCTTCATCTCCCCATCAGTTTGTCTTCCTCTACCATGCCCTATTGCTTGCAAGTAGATAACAAGTTAGAAAATAAAATTTAGTCTCTGTCTTGGACCGCAATCTACTATGGTCGTTTGTGGTACAATCTGTTACACACGTAGTATCTAGGAATGAGAGGTGTCATGAATATATACATCACCGCTCTGTCACGTGGCACGATATCAAAAAAATTAGTGTGAAGAGGCCATGAGTGGTGCTCGTAGAGGTGGTGACAGAGTCATTGTAAATATAAACTTAATGGAGAAAAAATGTATACACACTGGTACACTAATGTGAGATCAGGAGCCATCATCAGTCTCTCTTTTTTTGCGGCTGATCATCGGTTTACTTTGCTTGTGAGATAAAAAATGGGCAGAAGAGTGTACAGTCCTGGGTATGTTTTAATTTACACATCAACTTAATTTCTTGTTAAGTCAAACCCATCAAGGAATATGGCTGAAGTTCTCTACTTCGCTGGTTTTACGCCTAACATTTTTCAGCTATGTTCATATAGGTTTTTTAATCACCGCTGCCTTTTTTACTTAAACGACAATGGCCTCAGCGGATGTAACTTCAGAATTAAAGTTGGATGGAAAGGAAAACCAAGTCTTACAAACTTTATTTAGTCAGCCGTCCCTAGCTAGAGTACGTCCCGCTAAATTAGCAGTGCGTCTAGCCTATACCTGGGCCATCTATCGGGCCCGGCCCGGCCCGAAGCCGGGCCTACCAAAGCCCGGTGCAAAAAACCCAGGCCCGGCCGTCGGGCCTAAATAATGGGCCCGAGCCCGGCCCATCACAATAAAAGCCTGTCGGGCCTTGGGCCACAGGCCGGGCCTCTTCATTAATGCGCAAATATGACGGGTCCAGACCGACCTGTGGACAAGGTCGGGCCGGACCAGGTCGGGTCGGGCCGACCGGGCCGGGCTGCCCATGGCCAGATCTAGTCTAGCCCAACATACCCCGACCTCCTGAACTGAGGTGAGAAGCTCTTTGATTTTCTCAATGAGAGGGCCGTACCATAAAAATAATAATCAAATATCTTCATCCGCAAAAAAATTTATCTTTACTCTTTATCTTTACCTACTAATAAAGTACGGATTGCTTCCGTCGGGTTCATTTCCTGCTTCAAGGCATGTTAACGAGTCAAGCAGTCATCAACACTTGAAGCATGTTTATTGTTGTTTCAATATAATGAAACTGGTCTTTGACCATTCATCAATACAAGACTTGAAGCACATTTAGTCCGTGAAATTGGATCACCTCCAAAGATTTGCCCAATTGAATATGCCTCGGCCATTATGTGTTTTTCTAAATATTATTAATCAGGGATTTTAGCATCAATTAGAATTATATTAAGTTTACTGTGCCAATATGAATGGCTCAAAAGGAATATATATAATCCAGACATAATAATGACAAACAGAGGCTTCAAATAGAGTTGAAAATGGCATGCTAGCTAGTGAAATAGCAGGCCGGACAAACTGACATTCACGTGACCAATGAAAAAATCTCTACCAAAAGAAGAAAATAAATCATTAATAAAATATCCACCAACTTTCGTTTGGGTCAAAATTGCTTTGCCTATATATTAATCTGTCTTCACATGAGCAAACTGCAAGGTTCATTCTTCCGTGCTTTCGTATCCACTCCTTTCACTTCTAGACCAGCTGACAACCACAAAAAAAAGCAGGGCAGATGACCAGGAAATAATGAATGAGCTGCAGGATGACTCGTAGGAACTGGGAGGCATCAGGAGGAAACAAATCCTTGGTGAGCAACTGCAGTGGCCTTGACGGGAGTGCAGATCTCAACAAGATCAACGAGACATGCCGCTACTTACTAATTGGCCGGCTTTGGCAGTCAACAGTAGGACAACTTGCAAAGGCACCACCTTCGCTTAATTCATACATGGCCTGAGTAAACAAAATAACTCAGCCGTGTTACAGCTTGGTTGTATACCCTTGAACCGTATGAGTACCGTTGCAAGCCACCAAATTCCATTTCAGGGCTATACCTATACATGCGCAAATAATACATAGACTACGAATCTGCACGTACTGGCTATTGCGATAAAGGGCTTTTCATTGAATTGAAATATCGAGTTGATACAACCGCATCAAAGATCACCCGGGCTTTGCATAGCTAGATGCACACAGCCAAAGGTTTAAAGTACTAAAAATCATAATAAAGTGGCAAAACCGCCAGCATAAGCGAAAATAAAAATAAAAAAAGGCCTATGGGGAGGCCGGTCCTATCCGAAGGTCACACCGTCATCCATGGGGGTAAAAAATCTCCCTGGCCGAACGCTCCAACCGAGTAGAAGCCATCATAAAGAAGTCTCTGTCCTCCGGCCTCTGGAGGATAGACCACATACGGAGCCATCGCGAGCATATATGAATGACCTGCATAGGAGATGAAACACATTTATGATTAAAAACAATATCATTCCTGGTGAGCCACATCGCCCAACCTAAGGCAGCCGCCCCCACTAGGATGTGCTTAGACAATTGTTTATCTATTCCCCTCATCCAATTGCCGAACATATTCCGAACGCTGCGTGGAGGATATAGATTCGAAGCTATTTGGACTATGGCCCATACAGATCTAGCAAACTTGCAATCAAAAAATAGGTGTTTAATGGATTCATCATGATGACAGAAAACACATTTTTTGCAACCTTGCCAGTTTCGTCGAGCTAAATTGTCCCTAGTAAAGATAACTCCTTTATTGAGAAACCATAGGAAGATTTTCACTTTTAAAGGAATCTTAAGCTTCCACAATTTTCTATTATCAGTTGGAACCTCATTATGAACCAATGCATCATACATAGATTTAACCGAAAATTTTCCATTGTGCTGCAGATTCCATTTAAAGATATCCAATTCTGCCGATAGTTGGACGGCTCCCAAACGAGTTAGCAAATCGTCCCATGCAGTCAGACGAGGTCCAGAAATCGTTGTACGAAAAGAAATATCCGGGTTTTCTTGTCCCAATACCTGCTTAATCGTGACAAACTTATGTCTAACTATCCGATATAAGCTTGGGTATTGCACATTTAGAGGAGTGGTCCCGAGCCAGGTGTCTTCCCAGAATCGAATCTGGGAGCCGTCCCTAAACGAGAAAGTGCCAAATTGGAAAAAGAATTCTTTAGCTTTCATTACCACACTCCAAAAATGAGAGTCACCCGGTTTCCAATAGACCTGGGAGATTGCTTTGGAGCCAACGTATTTATTACGAATGATCTCCTGCCAAACACCATCCTCAGTGAGTAATCTGAATACCCATTTGCTGAGCAATGCAATGTTTGATCTCAAGATCCTGGATTCCGAGTCCCCCTTGGCTTTTAGGATGACATAATATATTCCACCTAGCCAAGCGATATTTCTTGGTTTCATTGTCACTCTGCCAAAAAAATCTTGATCTAAAATAATCAAGGCATTGGAGAACACCTTTTGGCAGATGAAAGAAAGATAGCATATAAAGGACCATATTGGTAAGAACCGAGTTGATCAGAACTAGTCGGCCCCCATAGGACAAGAGTTTGGCCTTCCAGCTCGCCAACCGTTTCTCTAGTCTCTCTTCACCATGCTTCCATTCAGCGATTGTCAATCGCCGAAAATGAATAGGAATACCTAGATATCGAATCGGGAATTGTCCGAGTTGGCATCCAAATAAATCAGCATAGTCTTGTGAAGTTTCTGCGGCCTCGCCGAAGCAGAAGAGTTCACTCTTATGAAAATTAATCTTAAGTCCAGAAAGATCCTCAAAAGCACATAAAAGCAATTTGAGGTTTCTATCCTTTTCTAGGTCGTGATCCAAAAACAAAATAGTGTCATCCACATAGTGTAAGATTGACAGGCCTCCTTCTACTAGATGAGGAATGACTACAGTGATTTGACCAGCTGACTTGGCCCTCTCAATAAGAGTAGCTAGCATATCAGCCACGATATTGAAAAGGATAGGTGATGCGGGGTCGCCTTGACGTAACCCCTTCCTAGTCTGGAAGTAATTGCCTACATCATCGTTCACCTTAATAGCCACACTACCTCCGGACACAAAGTTCTCAACCCATCGGCACCAAGTATCGGAAAACCCTTTCATTCGTAGAGTTTGTAACAGAAAAGGCCACTTCACCTTATCATAAGCTTTCTCGAAGTCAATCTTAAAGATGACCCCATTAAACTTTTTATGATGGAGCTCATGGACAGTTTCATGTAGGACAGCAACACCATCTAAAATGTTCCGTCCTTGCATGAAAGCTGTTTGTGTTGGTTTGACTACATGGTCTGCAACCCCATTCAGCCGGTTAGTCGCAACCTTAGTGAAAATTTTAAAGTTCACGTTTAATAAGCAAATCGGTCTGTATTGTTGAATCCGACTGGCATCCTTTGTCTTTGGTAAAAGAATAATTTCCCCAAAATTGAGTCGGGAGATGTCGAGTCTATGAACATGCAGTTCATTAAACAACTGAACCAAGTCAGACTTTAACATATCCCAAAAAAATTGATAAAACTCCGCCGGAAAACCATCCGGTCCCGGAGATTTGTTATGTTCCATTTGAAATACCGCAGTCCGGATTTCCTCCTCGGTGAAAGCAGAGGTTAGGAATTCATTTTCCGTAACGGAAACTTGCTGAATGTCATGACAAATAGACTCATCCATCTCCAGCGAAGTTTTCAAAGAAGGACCAAACAAATCTTTATAGTATTTCGTAATAAAGTCCTTCAGCGAGGCGTCCCCCTCAATGCGACCCTCCTCCTGATCAAGAGTGAATACACGTTTCTTTCTATGTCTGCCATTGGCTAACATTTGAAAGTACTTCGTGTTATCATCCCCAAGTACCAACGAGTCACTCTTGCACCTTTGGTACCATTTAATTTCCTCTTCGCGTAAGAGACGGTCTAGCTGCTCATTGAGATGACTTTTTTGCTCAATCTCAGCCGCAGAAAGAAGCCTCACCTCCGCGGTCTTTTCTAAGGAGTCAATTAAGGCAGAGAGTCGCAACTTCTCTTTCTTATAAATCCCAGCGGTGTGTTTAGCCCAGCCGCGAAGGAATTGACGCAACGCGCGAATACGATTGTTCCATCGTTGAATTGGTGTGTCACCACGGGTTGGGCGTTGCCACACCTTTTTTACCAATACAGGGAAACCCTCTCTAGTGAGCCACCCCAGTTCAAATTTAAATTGATGGCGGTTCGTTCTGGGGGCTGCTTGACCAAATCCCTCGTATGAAGCCTCGAACTGTTTTCTTGTTAACCGTGTGAATGTTGGTGCCTCATACTCTTTGTGCTCGTATTGCTTTGCGTTGCAATCCATAGCGCAAGGAACTATTGCAGTAGTGTCGATCGGAACCTCCGTTTGAAATATGATTGGAAAATCCCTGCATGTGATGAAGTTAACAGTACAAGTTACATACTGAGTAAACCTAAAATTTAGGATATGTCAGGCATAAGAATTAAAGATATTGGGTAAAAACACACAACTATAGTGCTGTCAGGAACCTACTAGCAAGAGAGGGAGAGAGAAGGAGAACTCCAATAGCACGGACCAGGGGAACGGTGCGGCTGTTGTCTGTGTTTGGTGATATGCCGGAGAGAATTCCAACAAGAGAGACGAGAACACCAATTTCATTGCCTAGGACAAACAAAAAAGCATCATAGGTAACAGGAATAGTGGGTAGGGGGGTCAGGCTTTGGGTGAGGTTTCGTGGATGAGACAGAAATTGGAAACAACAAAAATCTAGGGCTGGTTTTATTTTTGTCCGGTTAGATTTTCTTTTTTGAAATGCATGCAAAGGATTTTCCTAGAATCACTGAGTAAAAAGGAGTCTTAGGAGGTACAGTGAAAATGTCTAATGTCATTGTATGTAATGAGCCAAATGTTTAGCACTGGCGAACACCCAATTTGTTGCCTCGGATTCAATTCATGGAAGTAGAATTGTTGGTGGAGATCAAGTGTTGCAGAAGACAATAGCATTCTGTTCAGACCATATTCGTCATTAGAAAGCATAGTCAACGATGCATGTATTTTGTAGAAGTGCTTTCTTGCTTAACAATGAGTGTCCATGGATCTTCGACATGGTGATCTCTTGCACAACAAACAAATTAAGTCCACAGTTGGGCAATCCACACCATTTGGAGCCAATCCGCCGTCTACACGCGATTTTGAAGGATAAAAAAAGAGATGAACTTGCATTTGGAGGGATCATAGTGGAGGTCAGTAAACCAAGATGTCAGGCGTCAATAAAACATAGTGGACGGTATCCAAATCATTGGTACCATTTCGCTTATTATGTCAGACATAAGGGTCGTTAAATTTATGTTCTTTGTATTTAGGGATACATGTTGATCATTTTAACCTAATGGTTTTGTCGCGTTATGGATATTCGAACTCACCGATGGATACTCATAAAGTTAAACCATCCTCATATCATGACCCAACTTGGGCCATCCCCCTTGTCGCCCCCCGCTAGGGCGGCTCGAGCGGAACCCTACCCCCACCGCCGCCGGTCTCCCAACCCCTCCCTTCCCTCCCCTCCGCCGCCGCTGGAGGAGATCGCCGGGCAAAGCCCCGGGCGACTGACAGTGGCAGCAGAGGCCCCATTCCCTTCCGCGTTCCTTTGGGTGAGGCGGGTCACCCGGGCGCAGGGGCCCTCCTCCCCGATCTGTGCCGTCGTCACGGCGGCGCGACCGTTCTGATCTGCCGATAGCGCCTTGGCGGCGTGGTGATGGGAGGAGGAGGTAGAGCGGCGGGCTTCGTGGAAGATCTGGTGGTGCCGGCTGCTCGGTGGGCGTGCTTGGTCATGACGGCGGTGGTCGCAGTGGCCGGCGGCTTGGCCGGTCGGCGGCGGCGGAACATGGCCGGTGGCAGTGGCGATGCTCTGTTTGGATCCCAGGGCAGCGGCCCTGGAGGGTGGCGGATGGTGAAGCTAGGGACTCCAGTGGCAGCATGGCGTGGTGCAGTCCCTGTCTAAGGTAGATCAGTGACGGCAATCCGCTATGGATTGGTTCGGATCAGAGTCGTTGACGAGCACGCGAGATTCATACCGACGCATAGTTCCATCAATAAGATAACGACGTAATTTTTGTCTGTTGGTGAGTGTAGGAGATATGCCCCTATATACTATGCTTCCTAATTCTCTTGGCCTCACAGTTAATTGAGGTATTCAATTTAGAATTGGGTAACCCGTTTTTGACCGGGTAACAATTTCTCAAACACCCCCATTCGGTTTTTTAATTCACTATGTTCCCTAATTTTGAAGCTCTTTCATTCAATTGATATATTCAATTTTGGATTTGGTTTACAATTCTAACCAGGCTAATGATTTTTCAAATCAATTAACAGAAACTAGCCTATAAAAATTTATCAATCCCACACACCCAACCACCAACTAGGAAAAAACCATGTGATGTAGCACCAATTTAATACATGCAGCCATGCAACGACGCACAAATTTCCCCATGTAAATATAGGTTGGCTAGTAGATAATATAGAATCATATCTTTTTTCGAGTTTTGTTGGGGTTTGTGTCCTGTTCAGGAAGGTGAGACGGCGGCGGCTCCCTGAAGATGAAATAAATTAAGGTCTCCCCGTCTAGTCCCTGTTCCGGTGATGCGTCTAGCATCATCGGTGGGCATGTGGAGGTGTGTCTCCGGCGGATCTGTCTTTGGTAGATTTGCTTGGATCTGTTCGTCGTTCGTCGTCGTTCATGTGTCTTCAGGTTGGATCCTTTTGATCTACACTCTTCATCCACGGCGGTTGTTGTTCTGGTGCGTTGGTTCTATGGGGCCTTAGCACGACGACTTCCCGACTGTCTACTACAACAAAGTTTGCCCGGCTCCGGTGAGGGAGGGGCGATGACAGCGGCGCGCCTTCGGCTCGCTTCAGTGTTTGTAGTCGTTGCTAGGTGGTCTACGGATCTGGATGTAATTTTTATTATTTCTAGTGTTCGTCGTCACTAGGTTTCTACTATTTCTATACATGTACACAAATTTGATCAAACTAAAAGGTTTGACTTTAAAAAAAAGTAATACACCATATATTTTGAAACAATGTGATTAATTTTTTTTAAGAAACCAAACAACGCCAATGGCGCAACAAAGCCCGCCCAACCAATCTAGTATAGAAATCAATCACATCCCTCATCCCTCGACGACTAGTCGGGGTGAGTCACATTGGATTAGGAGGGACCGGGAATTAAACTCAAACTTTTTCAGCGCTTGCACCATCACTTCTGCCAATGACGGAGCGTCTGGACACATAATGATTTTGTACCTTCAGATGGCAATGTTGCTGCAAATTCTCTTAGCTCCCACAGCCACTCGTAGGCGTCATAGCAGGCTGTTATCTAGCCACGTGTGTGGGTAGTCTGTGGCACTAGATTTAGTGAGTGAGGAGCCTATCGGTACCACCACCCCATCATATTTGAGTACATGTATTGGCAAGAAAGTATTCTTTGACTACACGTTTGTTCCTGAGAAAAAGCTACATGAGTGGGGAACTCCTTATTGGACATGGTTGAAAGGCTCATCGCACGTGTAGACAGCGCATGTTAGCCGCATATGTGGCTGCCCCATTGCACGCGGGCAACAACCCAATCCAATGTGGGTGCATGTATTATACGTTCTGTCATACATTGACAGTTTTCATTTTGTGGCCACACCGGCCATTAACAGTTTCCGCTTTGTTTCCACTGTGACCGCCGTAGTGCACATTATTACATTTTGATCGTGCACAAGCAGGGCAAATTTCGACATGTGAAGGTACCACTCCTATGGGTAAAACCGGGACTGCCCATGTTGTTTAAGATGAGGTCCCTCAACAAAAACAAAAATGTCATACTACTGTGCTTTTGCTTCGTGTGTGTGCAGCTAGCGTGACACAGATCCACCCGCTACAGGCCAATTGATGCCTGGTGGCACTTGGATGCGCGACATGGCATCTCCACTAGTGGTTGGGGCGCCACCTGGTGGCGCCTCTTGCGGCGGGATTGTGCGCACTAATCTTACTGTCGTATTTGTCAATGTGTCTGTATACGGAATTGTGCACACTAATCTAGTTGTATGACAATATTCTTAGTTTACCCAGAAGAAAGGAAGCCCGGATAATACAACAACAAAATTCCATTAAGGACAGTGCACATGAATAAAATAGACCAGACTTAGAAGCACTGACATAAGCATCATGATGCTGGGAAAAATAAGATACCGTAACAGAAATGCATTATGAATAATGCAAATACATTAAATCTATCAGGCTTGGAAGCAAAGACAAACATTGTAGATAATGACAGGCACATATGAACACAGGGGAAGTAGTTTTATAGCCCTATATCTAGGGAGCTCTATTTGTAGAACACAGAGCACCTGCTAATCACCAATATATGTTCATTCGGGAAAGAATGGCATCCATGCTCATACCTCGATTCATTTGGATATAATACACAAAACACAAAAATGCATGTGTCTGAGTAAGGCTCGATAACTACATGCAAATTTTCAATTATTAGAACTCATAACCAAAGATCCCCTGCCAAGAACATGACTGGGAGGAAGGTTGCAAAGATACACCCTCCATTTCTTTTTAGTTTGCATATAATATTTGGTCAAAGTCAAACTTTGTAAACTTTGACTAGCTTTGTAGGAAAAGATATCACATACACAATATGATATCAATATTATTAGATGAATGATGAAATCAATTTTCATAATATATAACTTTAGGATTGTAGATGTTGATATTTTTCTCTATAAAGTTAGTCAAAGTTTGCAAATTTTGACTTTGACAAAATCTTATATGCAGACTAAAAAGAAACAGAGGGAGTACAAAGCATACGTAATACTTCAAGTAATACAAATCCTACTATCCTTGCATACCTTGGATAACAGGATATAGCGTACCATTATTCTAACTTCTAAACTGCACTCCATATGTGGTAAACTCTAGCAAGTAGATGGCTATTCTGGTGAATATTCAAACATATTAAAAGGCTACAATGTAAACTGAAGTTATGAGTAATGTCAAAGATATATAATATGCAATACGATAATAATAAGAGCAAACCATATTATCTTAAATCTTCCTACATGTTAGTGGGAAAGTACGATTGAATTTTAATTTGGCCATCGCTCAATGCTAGATGATGCTACTGTCAACCATATCACCAATAGAATCCATTTAGAGTTTCAGACCATGTCTAAGAATACCTAAACTGCCCTACAACAATAGTTTGGACAAACATTATACAAAAAGGAAGCCAATGAAACATTATGTTCCACTTTCTGTGTTGTTTATAGAAAGTATGCATTAATATTTGTGTTATTAAGCATATTATAACATGCAGTTACAAATATTCAAAATTACGAAGATCCATTTCACATCATGCTCATATTCATCTGTAGAAAATAACAATAAGGTACAGTTTTGCTTACAGCTGGGAGTGGTCAGCTTGAGAGTCCACAAACAGATGTCATAAAGGGCCTCATTGTCGAGAACCATGCACTTCCGCGGGTGCTCCCGTAGAATACAAAACTGCAGAAAAATGCTGATTTCCATCCAAATAAAAGGCAATAGTAGTGCATAGAACCCAAACTGCAGCTGGATCAATGTGTACCTGACCAGGATTCTGTCCATGAGTGCTCGGGCCAGTAGTTAGTTTTTCGTGAGATGAATACTGCAAGTATACATTTCTTCCCCTGATATGGCAGGAGCATGGTGAATGTCAAATAATGGCATGAAAATCATTATCACTAGCAGTGATACTGAATTTTATAAATTCAATGGAAGCATAATAATAACATTAAGTAGTACAATGCGACTTTAACCTCACGCAATCCAAATCACAAATGATATATAACTCTGCCATTGTGGTGAATCACAACACGTAGAAATATAATGTAAAAAAACTCTACAGACAAAAGATTGGCTGACACAGAAGCACCAAAATGAAAATCTTAATTAGATGTACCCACATCAGGTAAGAACCAAGATTACCTCATGCTATGTTGAATCGTAGTGTAGTATTGGATCACGCTCAATGAAGAAACCAAGTCATCCATCTGGACAAGGGCCTCCGGTAACAGAAGCACAAACCCCACATTACTATCACAAAAACCGCGGATATAGGACATGTTTGCGCCTCAGATTGACATAGGACATACCTACTCCGAATATCGATGAGCCAACCCTGCAGTCCCATAACCCAATATACGATTCTCAGTTGTTAAGCAGCAGCAATAATTTTCTTCAACTTTTTTTTCTCAAAAAGACGGTCAAGCTCCATTCTTGGAACTATGGCTCAAACCACTATTTTCCAGAAAAATAATACCAGCTTAGGCTTTGAAGAAATAGTATAACGAGACAACAAAATATTTATATTTACCATAAAAACGTAGGACTGAATTTGCTGTTGGGGGTTCTCCAACTCATAGAATGCATCATCTGCATTCTCCTCAACAACCCGGTATACGATTGTACAGATCAGCTGAACAAACAAGGTGTTAACAGACGGACTTTTCGATCACAAGTTCACAACTGCTTTCTTATTCAACTATCACACTTCCTAATTAAGCATAGTCCAAGAAACCAAGAAAGTATCATATTGGTAAACATAACAATACAGAAATCTCAGCAGCCTCAAATGCAAAGCCACAACGAAAAATAAACAGGATGGTATACTCACCACTCACCTATGAGGACATGAGTAAAAAATAATTTCGATGCCTTGCAATGATAGATGCATGATGGGCGTACTGATACTGGGTGCTTTTCTGATATACGATATTCCTATTGCTGACACTAAGGCTGCAAATGTATAGGGAAGCAAGGTTCCTTCGTTACCATCATCAAGCAATAAGTTTGTGATTCCTTGACTTCCAACAAGGGAAATTGATTCGAAGAATGTCATCAACCAAATGTTATCAAATAGCAAATCTTGCTTCTGGGCCTTGCTGAAAATTCATGATAAAATGATTAACAGTGAGACATCATTGATGAGGGCAGAATCTATGTCTCAAACAAAAGGAGAACATTCAGGACGCAAGAGCCAAAACGAAATTGTTGAACCATGTACAACAAAGCCCACTTTAACTCTTCAAGGCACCCACTGCAAGCTGAAGCATCCAGTAAAATATGCAAGCACTCTGTGGTCCTCTATGAATTTTGGTAAACAAATGTAATACCGATTAGAACAATAAAAAAATTCTTGTTTAACACAATATCAATAGGCAGAGAGAAGAATCAAGTTAACTGATGAACCTGGAATCCATGGGATGGAGGACAGAAAATTATAACATATTATCAAACAGAAGTAACACAGACGAACTATTGGAACGGAAATCCATGCAGAGCACAATATATAATTAATTAATTATACCACTTCAATGAAACACTGAATTATACCAAGTTATAAATGTCCATGGTAGTATGACCTACTCTATGTATTATCAAAATTCTCTTTGAACTTTGTATGCCGTTGTACAGATCATACTTGTTGGAAGAACATCTTAAAGGAGAATGGATGAGTAACAAACATAGTGCTAAAGGGGCACGCTTATTTATAAATATGGACCCTTGGTAAATATAAACGTAACTCTAATATGGAATCAGTCAGTCTAATATTTCTAGAGTCTCACACTATAACTTGACATTTTAGAGGAGGTGTTCCAAACGGCAACAGCGAAACAATGAGAAGATGGAGGCGTTCCAAACGGCAACAGAAGCAGACAGAGAGAGAAAGATATATGTGGCATGTGAGTGCTCACCATGAACTGGTCGAGCTCCCAGCATAATCTTCGGCGGCGCCGACGGAGCACTTGGCCAGGAATCATCTCGACTGGTTGGGGCCCTGGGTCCCTTGACACTGCTTCTGCTGCATCTGTTGTGCTAAGCCCTGACTCATTGTTCTTGTTCCATGTCCGACCCCTAAAATGCTTATCAATGAACATGCGTGACAGTGAGAGAGGATGGAGGCGAGGACAATGTAAGCCTCCGTTGGTGCCAGAAGACAAAGTTGAACAAATAAAAGAATTCCAACACTGCAGATTGCCAGAATATAGATACACTTATATTACAAGTGCATTATGGGTGTACAAAACAGGACAATTGTTTGTTCAATTAAATACGGGCTTGCTAGCGCAATGGTGCCTCAGTGCTTCGTGCTAATAGGAGGAGATAGCATACCTGTAGAGACGCCCCTGTGCATCGCCACAACAGAAGAAACGGTGGGCCTTGTGCCATCATTGATTCCCGCTGAAGCGGCTCACGTCCGACGTGTTCGCCAGCATCGCCATGTGCTGCGACTGCTGCTCGCCTCCTCCCATCAACGACAACGAGGCTCCGCCCACCTGCTAGCATGGGGCGCGGCCGACGAGAAGGGTTCATCGCAGCGAAGGGGATCGATCCGCAAACGACAGCCTAGGGATTAGGCCGGGACGACCACCTTAGGGCGTGGCTGGTCCCCCTCCTCACCTCCAGTCGCAACTTGACCGGCGGCACAGCCGGGCTAGCCCTCTTCTGCGGCGAGGCCGACGTGGGTGAGTGGGAGGGATGTGGTGACGTGGATGGCGGGGAAGAGGAAGAAAAAACGAGTGTGGTGGTTGTTCCTCGGTTGTTGGGGCTGGACACTGCTGCAGCAGGCCGGCGTCATCACGATGTTTTGAGATGAGGGGGCGACGGCAGGGAGGAAGAGAAATTTGTGAGGGGAGAGGAGGTGGGCGGCCGCAAGACGGAAGGGAATCGTGTGGGAGACCGAGGCATACCCAGCTCATTGCCTCTCTTGCAGGCGGTGGCGGCGGCGGCAGCAACCCTAGCCACGCAGGGAAGGAAAAACAAGAGAGACGACGCGTCACAGAGAAAGGGACTCAAGCCTTCGAGACTAAGAAAACGAAATGGTGGCCCACCCAATCTTTCTGTTGTTTGGTAGCTGATCCGACGTGGATAGCGCCATCGATCGCTCCTTCCGCGACTCGTAGAGGGTTCAATACCTCAGCAACAATCCACCGGTGGAGGCTATTTTCACTGCTAACTCTTTCATGATGTATTCAGCAGGTCTTCTCAAAGGCGAGGACAAGGGTGTGTTCGAGGGAGTAGTTCATCTGCTGATAAGCGAGGCCGTGATGCTTACTAGACAGATGCGTCACATCTCCTTCATTTATCCTAAGGGCGGCATTTACCAAAGTAGGCTTTGGCCCGGCTTTGTTATATATAAAGCAAACTGCCACAAACACAAACAAGGACTAACGAGGTAGCAACTCACACCGCATCAGTGTACACAAATGCAAATACTCACTTAAAGGGTTCTACTAGGGCATCAACTCAACAAGCCCTCAAAATAAAAGAGGAATATGCCACGCAAAGGACCAAAGGTCTAGGCCAGGTACGTGGGAGGGGGCACGGAAGGGGTGGCTCCAACCGAAGAGCCAACACTCGAATTCCTGCCGTGAAAGTGTCGATGACGCCGTGGTCCGCTTCGCGGCTAACTGGCTTCCACAGCTGCAAAAGAAACTAGACCTTTTTTAGATGGCTTCAGTGGATCGATGAAGAGTAGATTGCTCGATAAGGGCGGTGTTTGGCTAGTTGTGTTCTTATGTCAAGTTATCTCATTCTTCGACTAATGATGGTCTACCTCCTTGGCTAGGATGGTTACTTTCGTTGCACACTTTTGTTAAGTAGTGCACTGCAATACAAAACTTTGTCTGACCAGGTTTTTGTACCGTAATGGGCGTTTCGATGTCGAGCACTCATGGTGGGTTTTATAGTACTTTACATAAAGGATGACTTCTATTGGCTCAAAATATAGCATTGGGTGCATATAAACACGATGAGCACACACCCGGCCTCTTCATAGGTAGGATGCAAACAACCAATATCAAAACACA
>LR738712.1:767274833-767337741 GCA_902687465.1 Secale cereale
CCCCCCCCCCCCCCCCGCGCGAAACTGTGCACATAGTAGGCTCTTCACAATCTGCCCATGTGTTGCCACATGATTTTAGATTTTTTTTATTACAATGCATATCAAATTTCATGTGTATATACTTTTTCTGATCGAGCATCTAATGCATATCATTTATCGTGGTATAGAAAAGATAACATGCAACAATTGAAATCTTGTTCACTTGCATTGTAGCTTGATTATTTATATATAGAGAGCAATGATCAAGACAATTATGTAGTACAACCTAAGATCTTAGCTTCATTTGATCATTCGGTTACAAGTAGTCGTGATCCGGACACTTGTTTCCATGGAAATTTGTCGAAAAATGGATTGAAATTCTTTAAATGTCTAAATACGAGACAGTATACATGTCTTTCTACCTGTGTGTATGCTATGTCCCCCGCTCTATTACATACCCAGTTCGACGAGTTCCCTGCACTGTTCATCTTCTTCTTCCTACATCCATGTCATGTTCTGCTCTTATATTCGACTTCTATTTCCTCCTCTTCCTTTTATATTTGCTTTACAACTATCAATTCAATTCCCTTTGTGTCATCTCCATTCATCCCCGCGTCCCCTCCTCTCGTCCCCTCCTCTCGTCCCCGCGTGGCGACGGGAGGGGAAAACCCTAGCCGCCGCCAACCGCCGCCTTCCCCACCTCTCCCTCTCCTCCCCCGCCGCCCCAGGGCGTGGCCGGGCAAAGCCGGGTCGTCGCCGGCGGCAGGGGAGGCATCCTCGTCCCCTCACGCGATGGATCGGCGCGGGCCGACTTCTTCGAGCCGGGGTGTGGTGCGGCCGGGCACCATGACGTGGTGGCTCCTCCGGCGCGCCTGGAGCAGCTGCGGCGTGGCGGATCGGCGCGGTGGTCTGCGCCTTGGAGGGGCGGCGGCTTCGGCCCCGATCTCTAGGCGGCAAGGAGGTGGATGGCACCGGATCTCCTGGCTCACCTTGGGGGATCTGGGGCCCGGTCTTGGGGGCTGGCGGCGGTGGATCTGGGGCCCCCGGCCCTGATCCGATCTCCTCCGGCGGCGGTCCTAGGATTCCAACTCGAGCCGAGATTTTGATCGACCGGATGCATGTCCCATCGATCTGGCTGCAGTGTCGTGTTCCGGAAGGCTCCGCCGGGAACTCCCTTGGGCGATTCATGCCGGGAGATTGCTGGATCGGGTGGGATTCGGTCGTGCGCACCCGTGTTTTTCTCTGGCCGTTTGGTTTCAGAGGGAGCGCTGCGAAGCTCTGCTGGCTGTTACCATCAAGGGGTATGCTTTCTCGTTCCATGGTGAAGTCAGCTGGCGGAGAAGGTCATGGAAGCTGAGATCTGAGGACTAGCGATGGTGATTCGAGTCTCTGTGGCGATGAGGAATTGGCTTGGTGATTTGTGACTTGGAGCAGCGGCATGCTAGTGGGGGCGACTGCACAGGAGAAGTCCAAAGTCTTTCTTTCAGGATGAAAATCCAAGGTCTGGCCTTAAGTGGTTGTGCCTGGCAATGGCCTTGTTGAAGGCATTGTTTTTGAGAGTGAGGACTTTCTTCAGGGTGAAAACCTAAGATCGATGATCGGGCGATGACGGTGTTTGTGCACTGTTCCCTTATTGGAGGCGTCGCTTTTGGAGAAACTGGACTTTTGGTGCTGTCTTGGTGGTGTTAGTGCTACTGTTTCAGGGAATAGATCATTGCAGCGGGACTTTTCTTTTTCGTAATTCTTCTTTCTTTTTTTTGGCTGTGTGCATCCGTTATGTCGCTAGGGCATTGCGTTGTTGCAGAGGCTGGGTGTAATTGGTATCTCCGCGATATTAATATATGCTCTTTGTCGAAAAATCTCCATTCATCCGTTTGTCCTATCCGACCTCTTTTCTAATTCATCTATCGTTCTTTTGATGCTCCTTCTTTTGAATTTTCAAATATGATTATTTTGTGTTCTTTATTTTTTTTTGTAAACTGGAAATTTAAAAAACTGATAGCATTTTGAAAAATGTTTTGACTAACAAAGATTTTATAAATTGTTCATATTTTCAAAAAATGTTCACTCTTCCCATTAGACTGTTCACAAACACAAAATATATTTCAGAATTCAAATTTTATTTACATTATAAAAATATCCAAAAATTAAAAACATCAACATTTTAGAAAACCCTGGAAGTTTTTAAAAAACACAAAAGAAATTGAAAAATAGAATAATCTCGTAAAACGCGGGCATTTTTTGGAAAAAGCTGAACAACTCTTGACGAACAAGGCCAATTTTTTAAAAATGTGAAAAATGTTTTAATTCATGAACAAATTAGAAATGTTAATTTTTTGAATTTTCCAGTTAAAATTTTAAAAAAATATTTTTCAAATGTATGATATTTTTCAGAAATGGATAAAATATTTGAAAAAATAAACATAAAAACTGATAACTAATAAAAATAAAAAATAAAAAGAAGATGAAACATAAAGATGAAATAAACAAAATGAAATATGAAATAAAAAAACCCGAAAGGAGAAACTAATAAATAGAAGAAACATCGTTGGTCTTTGTGGTAAGGTCGGCTGGCCCATTGCTCATGGTCGATAGTTTTGCGTGTGAGTTCACCCGACAGTTTGATGTAGAGAGCGTCAAATAGGATTTTCACCATTTTGGGGCTGGACGCCTAGCTGCCCAACTGGGCCTTTTATTCGAAAGCTACATATCCTCTGCAGCATGTTTCGAAAAGCAGGGGTCCCTCAAAACTTGGAGCCTTATGCGGGCTTGCACTCCCATATGCCCGGCCCTAACTCCACGTAATGGCTCGCGTGGCGACCCGTCCCATATGCTCGTAAGGACTAGCGTGACAAAAAAGGGACAAAAGCAAATCTTCCCTAAAGAAACAAGTCTTCCGAAAATTTGCTTTCTTCGGTTGCAACTCCTCTCCCAATGCAGCAGCTGCTCTAGGGCCCTAGGAGCCACAAGAACAATAGAATATTGGAAGACATGGACTAGAAGCAAGCAACCATGAGTTTGAAGAACTCCATTCGAAACACTTTAGTATTTCATCGCCGAAGACGATGTATGTGGCCAAGACATGATCGATTCTCCTCACCCGCCCACTCCGGCGTTGTTGCTGCGGCCCGACGTCGAGGGCTTTGGACCAGCTATATGGGAAGAGCACCAGCAACCAATGGTCATAAAAGTGCAGCAGAGCTCGGATAAGGGGGCAACTGGGTGTGGCGGCTTGGGAGTAGCACTAGAGCGAGGGGATAAGAGGAGTGGCAGCACAACACAACACAGGGGGGTGGGCAGGCGGAGCTACAAACGGCGAGGGGAGCAGCACAGTAGGGCGAGTCACCGGTGGAGGGCACCAAAGAGGAATGGGAATCGGGAGCTGACACTCAAGCAAGGGAATTTGTCCAGGTCCGATCCAACAAATTTGAGTAGGTTTGCTTCACAAGGGTATTTTAGCTAACAGAGTGAATGTGTAGTCAGAAAAATTACAAGTCTTTTTAAAAGAGCAAATGATAGTGCCAGGCAGACTTTGGTGATACGCCATATCTGCCTCAACTATAAAATCCAAACAAGCGCAGATTGTTAGTGTTTTGGGTAAGATGGGCAAAATATATGTTTCCCATTTTTATGTGTCCCATGAACTTTGCACCTTCTTTTTCCTCTTTCCTAATCATATTGGGTCTTTTGAGTTGGCAATTCCTGCCTACTATAAATGTTAGAATTTTCTTATCAATCACATGTGACATGTCTACCTTTCATTGATGAGTCTGTAATTTCATACCTCGACCACTCTATTGGCACAACAATATATATCTTTGTTGAACCTTCATCTCCCCATTAGTTTGTCTTCCTTTACTATATCCTATCGCGAGCAAGTAGACATCAACTAGAAAATAAAATTTAGTATATGTCTTGCACCACAATCTCCTATGGTCGTTTGTGGTACAATCTGTTACACACATGTTGTATCTCGGAATGAGTGGTATCAGGATTATATACATCACCACTCCTCCATGTCTTCCATGTTGCTACCTACTCCGGCTCATCAAACCACTGAATCAGGGTACAGCATCATCGCCCCGATGATGGAAACGACGCGATAGGTCTCGCACACGAATGGCAAATTGAGCGTTCCGAAGTAGGAAGTTCAGCTTGTACCTGACTGTGAGTTACAGTCACCAGATTGAGCTAAGGTACATGTAGAACTGGATGTATTTTACAGCTCGCTGACAATTGGAGGCGATAATGTGCAGCTCCCACGCACTATAGAATTTTATACGATCCATAGAACTTGAACAACAGTTTATGATGTGCATGCGGGGCCGTTGAGGACTGGATGTAGGACTGCAACTTCAGAAATACTGAATCTCCAACTTTTTTTGGAAAAGGAGGTTAGGACCCTCGGCCTCTGCATCAATCATGCATATATCCATCTTTATTTATTATTCCACATAGGTGTAACAAGAATATGCATCAAGCCACCCGAAGCCACCACTTATACCTACAAAACTCGATAATGTGTAGTGCTCACTCCCCACATATAAGACTGATGTCGTCTCCCATCCATCCACGTATCGTATCAGAACGCATAGCCGGTGCAGCAGACCTAAAGCGTACACCGCATGCACACGTTTTAGACATCGCCATCATCATCGAACCATTAATTTGAAGAACTCCCTTGGAAACACTTCAATATTTCATAGCCTGAGATGGTGTGTGGGGTCAAGAAATGATGAATTCCTCTGACCCCGCCTCTCCGGTATTGTCGTTGTGGCCAGACATCAAGGGAACCGGAGCAGGTGCATGGGGAGAGGAGCAGCAACCCATGTGCATAAAAGTGCAGCTGAGCTCGGGGAGGGGAACAACATAGTGTGGCGGCTTGGTGTAGCATTAGAGCGAGGAGATAAAAAATGAGTGGTAGCACAAGATAAGGAGATGGGCAGGTGGAGCAACAAATAGCAAGGGGAGCAACACATCACGGGGAGTCACCGGGGGAGGGCAAGAAAGAGGAATGGGGATCGGGAGCTGCGCTCAAGCAAGGGAATTGGTAATGGTCCAGTTCAACCAATTTGGACATGTTTGCTTCACATGGGTATTTTAGCAATCAGATTTATTGTGTATTCCAAAAATTTGTAGAATTCTTTTTAAAAGAGCAAATGATAGTGTCAAGCAAACTTTGGTGATACACCATATCTGCCTCAACCATAAAATGCAAACCAGAGCAGATTGTTAGTGTTTTGGCAAAGGTGGGCAAATGATCTGTTTCCCATTTTTTGTTTTTACGTGTCCCATGAACTTTGCACCTTCTCTTTTCCTTCTTTCTATACATTGGGTTATTTGATTTGGCAATTCCTGCCTCTATAGATGTTAGAATTGTCTCATCAATCACATGTGACATGTCTACCTTTCGTTGCTGAGTGTCTGCAATGTCATACCTCAACCACTCTGTTGGCTCAACAATATATATCTTCGTTGAACCTTCATCTCCCCATCAGTTTGTCTTCCTCTACCATGCCCTATGGCTTGCAAGTAGATATCAAGTTAGAAAATAAAATTTAGTCTCTGTCTTGGACCGCAATCTACTATGGTCGTTTGTGGTACAATCTGTTACACACGTAGTATCTAGGAATGAGAGGTGTCATGAATATATACATCACCGCTCTGTCACGTGGCACGAAATCAAAAAAATTAGTTTGAAGAGGCCATGAGTGGTGCTCGCAGAGGAGGTGACAGAGTCATTGTAAATATAAACTTAATGGAGAAAAAATGTATACACACTGGTACACTAATGTGAGATCAGGAGCCATCATCAGTCTCTTTTTTTTTTCGGCTGATCATCGGTATACTTTGCTTGTGAGATAAAAAATGGGCAGAAGAGTGTACAGTCTTGGGTATGTTTTAATTTACACATCAACTTAATTTCTTGTTAAGTCAAACCCATCAAGGAATAAGGCTGAAGTTCTCTACTTCGCTGGTTTTACGCCTAACATTTTTCAGCTATGTTCATATAGGTTTTTTAATCATCGCTGCCTTTATTACTTAAACGACAATGGCCTCAGCGGATGTAACTTCAGAATTAAAGTTGGATGGAAAGGAAAACCAAGTCTTACGAACTTTATTTAGGCAGTCGTCCCTAGCTAGAGTATGTGCCGCTAAATTAGCAGTGCGTCTACCCTATACCTGGGCCATCTATCGGGCCCGGCCCGGCCCGAAGCCGGGCCTACCAAAGCCCGGTGCAAAAAACCCAGGCCCGGCCGTCGGGCCTAAATAATGGGCCCGAGCCCGGCCCATCACAATAAAAGCATGTCGGGCCTTGGGCCACGGGCAGGGCCTCTTCATTAATGCGCAAATATGACGGGCCCAGCCTACCTGTGGACAAGGTCGGGCCGGACCGGGTCGGGTCGGGCCGACCGGGCCGGGCTGCCCATGGCCAGATCTAGTCTAGCCCAACATACCCCGACCTCCTGAACTGAGGTGAGAAGCTCTTTGATTTTCTCGATGGGAGGGCCGTACCATAAAAATAATAATCAAATATCTTCATCCGCAAAAATCTTTATCTTTACTCTTTATCTTTACCTACTAATAAAGCACGGATTGCTTCCGTCGGGTTCATTTCCTGCTTCAAGGCCTGTTAACGAGTCAAGCAGTCATCAACACTTGAAGCATGTTTATTGTTGTTTCAATACAATGAAACTGGTCTTTGATCATTCATCAATACAAGACTTGAAGCACATTTAGTCCGCGAAATTGGATCACCTCCAAAGATTTGCCCAATTGAATATGCCTCAGCCATTACATGTTTTTCAAAATATTATTTATCAGGGATTTTAACATCAATTCGAATTATATTAAGAGTACTGTGCCAATATGAATGGCTCAAAAGGAATATATATAATCCAGACATAATAATGACAAACAGAGGCTTCAAATAGAGTTGAAAATGGCATGGTAGTGAAATAGCAGTCCGGACAAACTTACATTCACGTGACCAATGAAAATATCCCTACCAAAAGAAGAAAATAAATCATTAATAAAATATTCACCAACTTTCGTTTGGGTCAAAATTGCTTTGCCTATATATTAATCTGTCTTCACATGAGCAAACTGCAAGGTTCATTCTTCCGCGCTTTCGTATCCACTCCTTTCACTTCTAGACCAGCTGACAACCACAAAAAGAGCAGGGCAGATGACCAGGAAATAATGAATGAGCTGCAGGATGACTCTTAGGAACTGGGAGGCATCAGGAGAAAACAAATCCTTCGTGAGCAACTGCAGTGGCCGTGACGGGAGTGCAGATCTCAACAAGATCAACGAGACATGCCGCTACTTACTAATTGGCCGGCTTTGGCAGTCAACAGTAGGACCACTTGCAAAGGCATGACCTTTGCTTAATTCATACATGGCCTGAGTAAACAAAATAACTCAGCCGTGTTACAGCTTGGTTGTATACGCTTGAACCGTATGAGTACCGTTGCAAGCCACCAAGTTCCATTTCATGGCTATACCTATACATACGCAAATAATGCATAGACTACTAATCTGCACGTAAGCTAAGCTTTGCGCAGACGAGAAATATGACCAACTCCCACGTATGTAGCCTCGAACTGTTTTCTTGTTAACCGTGTGAATGTTGGTGCCTCATAATCTTCGTGCTCGTATTGCTTTGCGTTGCAATCCATAGCGCAAGGAACTATTGCAGAAGGGTCGATCGGAACCTCCGTTTAAAATATGATTGGAAAATCCCTGCATGTGACGAAGTTAACAGTACAAGCTACAGACTGAGTAAACCTAAAATTTAGGTTATGTCAGGCATAAGAATTAAAGATATATTGGGTAAAAACTAAAACACACAACTACAGTGCTGTCAGGAACCTACTAGCAAGAGAGGGAGAGAGAAGGAGAACTCCAATAGCACGGACCAGGGGAACGGTGCGGCTGTTGTCTGTATTTGGTGATATATATGCCGGAGAGAATTCCAACAAGAGAGGACGAGAACACCTATTTCATTGCCTAGGACAAACAAAAAAGCATCATAGGTAACAGGAATAGTGGGTAGGAGGGTCAGGCTTTGGGTGAGGTTTCGTGGATGAGACATAAATTGGAAACAACAAAAAACTAGGGCTGGTTTTATTTTTGCCCGGTTAGATTTTCTTTTTTGAAACACATGCGAGAAATTTTCCTAGAATCACTGAGTAAAAAGGAATCTTACGAGGTACAGCAGAAACGCCTAATGTCGTTGTATGTAACGAGCCAAATGTGTAGCACTGGCGAACACCCAATTTGTTGCCTCGGATTCAATTCATGGTAATAGAATTGTTGGTGGCGATGAAGTGTTGCAGAAGACACTAGCATTCTGTTCACACCATATTTCTCATTAGAAATCATAGTCAATGATGCATGTATTTTGTAGAAGTGTTTTCTTGCCTAACAATGAGTGTCCATGGATCTTCGACATGGTGATCTCTTGCACAACAAACAAATTAAGTCCACAGTTGGGCAATCCACACCATTTGGAGCCGATCCGCTGTCTACACATGATTTTGAAGGATCAAAAAAGAGATGAACTTGCATTTGGAGGGATCATAGTGGAGGTCAGTAAACCAAGATGTCAGGCTTCAATAAAACATAGTGGCCGGTATCCAAATCCTTGGTACCATTTCGCTTATTATGTCAGACATAAGGGTCGTTGAATTTATGTTCTTTGTATTTAGACATAAGGGTCGTTGATCATTTTAACCTAATGGTTTTGTCACGTTATGGATATTCGAACTCACCCATGGATACTCAGAAAGTTAAACCATCCTCATATCATGACCCAACTTGGGCAACGTGTGGGAGTTGGACTTGGCTCATCTTTTTTTGCGACATGTCTACGATTCATTGAGGAGTCTGCAATCTCATACCTCAACCACTCTGTTGGCTCAACAATATATATCTTCATTGAACCTTCGTCTCCCCATCAGTTTGTCTTCCTCTACCATCTTCTATCGCTCGCAACTAGACATCAAGTTAGAAAATAAAGTTTAGGAGACTTTTGTGGTACAATCTGTTACACGCTTAGTATCTCGGAATGAGAGGTCTCAAGAACATATACATCACCACCCAGTCATGTAGCACGAAATCAAGAAAACTAGTGTGAAGAAGCGTGACGATATACTCGCAAGGGTGTTGAGAGGGGCACTCTAAATATAAACTTAACGGAGAAGAATTGTGTACACACTGGTCGCTTATGTGAGATCACAAGTCGTTATCAATTTATTTTATCTTATGCGGCATATTATCAGTTTAATTTGCTCGTGAGATAAGAAAGGGCTCAGTGCACAATGTTGGGTATGCTTTAATTCACGCATCAACTTAATTTGCTTGTTGGGCTGAAGTTCCCAACTTCGCTGGTTCTACGCCTTTGTAATTTTCAGCCTTGCATATATGTTGGCGAGCAAAATAAACATCATCTCTTAATCAAACATCTTCATCCGCAAAAAGAATAATCAAATATCTTCATGCAACACAGTCCCTTAGGGTTTGATTCATTAAAAAAGATAGAAAAGAGTTGCCTGAGAGCAACTAGTTAACGACCGCTCCATCGGGAGCATCCCAACGATGACTTGGGGTTGGCTAAGAGCGCGCCACTTGGCGTGCTCTCAACTGCAGCTACGCGTCGCGCTCTGAGCGTTTCATTTGGGTTTTGTTTTCTATTTTTTTTCCTACACATTGTTGGCTTTTTAGACATTTTTTTCAGGTTTTTACGGCTTTAGGGTTTTCCGCCGGTATTTCTTAGCTTTTGGATAAAAAAATTCTAAAAAATAATTTGCGCGAAAAACGCGATTTTTTGATGCTTCAGCGAGAAGCATGATTTTACTTTCGCGAGAAGAAACATTGACGTGCCTCTCGGAAACAAAAAAAAAGTGTTTTTTCTTCCGCAAACGGCACGGTTTTGATTTCGCGAGTGGCAAGACTATGCCTCTCGGAAACGAAAAAAACACGTTTTACTTTCTTCCGCGAGAGGCACAATTTTGCTTTCACGTCCGTGCCTCTCACAAATGGAAACAAAACATGTTTTTTTTTTCATGATAGGCATGATTTTGCTTCCACGAGAAGCATGGTTTTACTTTCGCGAGAGGCACGGCCGTGCTTCTAGGAAACTTAAAAAGCGTGTTTTCTTTTTTTTCCTTCCGTGAGAGTTCGCGATGACAATAATAGTATGTTGACAACCGAAGGAACCGGGACCAAACGCAAATACCACCTGATGAAATGGGCTGCCGTCTGTAGACCCAAAAAATTTGGTGGCTCATGAATGTGGCCTTGCTGACTAAGTGGTGGTGGCGCCTTGCCCAAAATGAGTCGGGACTCAGGGCGAACATTTTACGGGCCAAATACTTCCCTGACGGTAACTTGTTCAAGGCACAAATCCGAGGCTCGGATTTTTGAAATGGGATCCAAGCTGTCCGACCGGCCTTCTCGGTAGGAGCTCAGTTATGTGCTAACAGTGGCAGGTCCATTCAGTTTTGGCTTGACCATTGGTGGGGACATGAACCGCTTTTGCAGTCTCATCCGGACCTATACCAACTGGCCACGGACACCAACATCATGGTGGCCGACGCTCTTAGAGTGCATCCGCCTGCAATTTCCTTTATTAGGAATCTAGGGACGGAGGAGGCCGCGCGGTGAGAGGCGCTGCTGGAGGTCTGGGAGGACCGACAGCTCAGCAATGATGAGGACACCATTGTTTGGAAGCTAATTAACCTCCTCCAAGAAATTCACGGTTAAATCTCTTTACGACAAGTTGCCGAGGGCAATACGCTAGACATAGCCAGGGGGCTAAGGAAGGCTGGTATCCCACCAAAGATTAAGATTTTCATGTGGCAAATGTTTCGCAACCGCTTACCAACTTCTGATAATGTGGCCAAACGCAACGGGCCGGCGGATGGAACCTGCACCACTTGCGGGTTAGGGGAAAACGCCAATCATGATTTCTTTGGGTGTGCTTTGGCTAGATATACGTGGAGCACGGTTAGAGATGCGTTTAAACAAAACTGGAACAAAGAGGGGCCAATGCGCGAATAGTGTGGAGATGCGTTGGGGCGCTTCTTTGGTCCCTTTGGTCGGTCCAGAACAAAATCATGATTGAGCATAAGTTCCCGGCTCACCCGGCTGGTATCATCTTCAAATGTCATCTTTTCCTACAGGTTTGGACGCCGTTTGGGAAACCGTGTGACGAACAACTCATGAAGGAGATTATGGAGCAGATCAAGGCGACTATGGTGAAGGCGCGTCACGGCGCGACGACTGCCTGAGGCCTACATTGCTATCTATCTAGCTATCGTTGCTCTGCTCCTCTTTTGTTGCTAGGGCCCAGCGCTTGTTATGTATTAGCTTCACTTCGGCCCTCCTATTCGAAGACTTTAGTTTGTTCGCTTTATGTCGGTTTGTAAGACTATTTCGTGTGTGGTGGATGCTGCCTAAGTGAATTTATTAATTTAAAGCCGGACGCCTCTAGCGTCTACGTTCCAAGAAAACTTCACCGTGAATGACCAATCAGGAACCCTCTCACTACAAGCATTACCACGACACCTCTGCTAGCCTATGCCAAACAATCGACCAAAGGCGTTGTGGACAGGACTACTCCGATTTCTAGACGAGCCTTGCAAGGAAAACAAGCACACCTTGTACCAACATACCCCAACCTATCCATCGCATGCCGGACGTTAGGAGTTAGGCCATCTGCAGCCGGACGTTACTACGATGGTGCGATGAAATTTATCCGTTAGTGATGAGATTTATCCGCTCTTGTAACGTTTCGGTCCTGGCTTGTTATGTACTCCGTACTTCGCTTAATAATTAATAAAACTGGGTGTGTGCATCATAATAATGAAATATGTCGGGTTTTTCAACCTCCTTTAAGAAAAGACGTATTGGCCGGATGTGTATATGCGAGCATCCGCACTCCCACAAGTTATACGAACGAACACAGTAATAATAATAAAATGTGGTGATACATTCTTGACTTCACAATCTCAGATAAACAAGAGGGCAACAAGCCCTTGACCATACTGGCATCAAATGTTTGTTCCATCCACACATTTTAACTAAGTAGTGATCTACACACTTTTATATTAATTTACGGAGGGAGTACATGAACAGGTGGGAGCTCAGGAGCAGAGCAAGAGCTTTGCTATGAGCGGTTGACGGGAGGTCCGCCACCAAACGGATTGTCTGCAACCACAAGCATCAAGCAAACCGGCTGTTATAAGACTTCTATACAGTAGTACGAAATAACACAAGAATTCTTTATAGTTGATTTTTGCAAGGTGTCGACCACAATCAAACAGATTGACTAACAATTAGGACAACAATATAATTGTCAAATAACACAAGAGAACTGTCATGTAGTTCGTATTTGTTTCCTAAAGCAAATTTGATGTGAACTGAGTAAGAAAAGCAAAATTATATGTACTAACGGCTGCCAAAAATAGGGCCACCGGCTTGGAGGATGCTTTGAGTAGCAGCACCACCACCACCACCACCATCACCACCACTGCCACTGGAAGCGTCAGGGGACATGCCTTGAGTGTCGCTAACAACACTGGGAAGGCCAGGTTCCGGTGTGCCTTGAGCAGCAGGAGAGGCCAAGAGCGGAGAGACAACTAGTGGTGTCGTCGCCATTGTCGTTGATCCTCAAGATCACTCTTTCCCTTCTTCAGGAGTAGTTAGCTTGACGAGGCACGAGAACTACAACCCTTAATGTCTGCATATATAGTGTGCGTCGTCCAATGGCGGGTGGCATGAGCGGTCATTCATTGAGCGGTTAAAAGTCAGAGAAACTTATTAAAATCCTAGTGGTTGGATGGAGCAATCTTATCACGGTACTTTAATTACTGGATTATTAGTATCACAGTATGTCATGTGTGACAAAACTGAGCTAGCTTGTATGGACTAGTGCTTGTGATGAATGATAAACAGGAGAGAAGAGTTGACCACAGCTTGGTTGGAACACAAAATTTCTTGTAAAATTCATATTCATGTGTTCCAACTTTCTGAGAAGGTGAGAAGCTTTCCGCACGTACTTCTTCAAAGATAAGCTCTGCCTATGATTTTTCACCTTCATATTGGCTTTCCACGCATCCGCTTAGTTCAGTTTCGACTACACTGTTTCCGGCGTCTTGCGAACGCTTCCGGGTGCTTATATAATGATTCGTGTGACTCATCATTTGACAAACTTCATACCATGAATACTAGTACTTTAGTCATTCAACCTGGGAGTTCCTAACCTGTCAAATCAATTATAAATAATTATGTATCCAAAAGCAACAGGTAGAGATATTCAGAGAGAGCATCGGCCAATGTCTCAACCAACTTACCAACTTCTTCCATTTGGAGTGTTGACTCAGAAGTTCAACAAACACTCGCATAAAGCAATTTCCATCTAGCTAGCTACCCAGGCTGCTCTTATTTTTCCATGGACCGTCTTGTCGGTCTTCCCCAACACACACCACTACAGGAAAATCAAAAGTTGTTGTGTATCTAGATCTAAGCGGAGTATAAATTCATGGTTACCCATCTTATAAGACGATATGCCAAGTATAAAAACGTGAAAACACGACAACAAATATGATCTCGGCTTATAAGGCCATAAGCCAAGTGTATTGTAAGGCACTAAGGCCCCATATGTGGTATTATTCTAAACATAAACCCCTAGGGTCCATCTCCTGAATAGAAACACTTACAAAGCCACCGTAAGCATATGACTTCATATCATACACGCACTATCATATGCCACAGACTTTACAAAAACATGAATAGGGCATACAAGTGCGAAGATCTAAAAATATTACACAGAGGTACCACATGGTCCAACATACGTCATCACAGCGGAAGACTCAAAGGGTCTAAGTACAGACAATATCGAAACTAGACACAACTACTTTTGATGAAGTCATGACTCACCTACCACTACCGGAAAAGGACTGTACGCTGACGGCCAAAACTATGCCGACGGCCACCGTCGGCCTTTTCCGGTCTATGCCGACAGCTGGCCCCAGGCCGTCGGCGTACAACAGCCGTCGGGCTATCTCAGACTATGCCGACGGCCCCCGTCGACAAAGAACGGCGGTCGTCAAAGATACGGCTACGCCTACAGCTGCCGTCGGCATAGGTTGGCAGTCGGCATAGCTATGGGCCCGGCGACCGTACCCGCGACGGGCAACTAACGGCGCCGGTTCTATGCCGACGGCTTGGACGGGCGGCCGTCGGCATAGATATCAATGCCACGTCATCGATCCGGAGCGCACCGACCAAGACCTATGCCGACGACTGCCGTCGGCATAGATGACACGTCATCGATCCGAGGCACGCCGCCACACCACCCCTGGCCGCAGCTATGCCGAAGGCAATGCCGTCGGCATAGTTTTTTTTACGTATTATTATTTGACTAACTTATATATAGAATGTGTTAATATAAGCATACACACATTATTTTTCGGTTCTATATGGAGGGGTGTGATGACCACCCTCACGGACGGCGTGCCGCCGCCGGCCGGCACCTGGAGTGGGGAACAGCCGCATCGGGTCTATACGAAGGGGACTTTAATTTCCTCCAAGGTGTTTATAAATATCGGATGACCTACCACAACCGGGTGGTTTTGTGGCATGTCCGAAGAGGCGGCACGCGTCTCTGGGACGTGCCCCCCTCACGGACGGCGCAGCCGCCGGCGTCTGGAGGGGGGAAACGGACGCGTCGGGTCTACACGGATGTACGGGGATGCACATGCAAAACCCGGTGGGTTTCGTCCCCGTTGCCATCTTGAGTAAGGCCTCATATGTGGTAAGATTCTAAACATAAACCCTAGGGTCCATTTCCAGAATAGAAACACATAAAAATCCGCCGTAAGCAAATGACTTCATATCATACATGCACTATCATTTTTTGCGGCTGATACATACACTATCGTATGCCATAGACTTTACAAATCGAATACCACAAGAATTCCACTAGCAAAGAGACATCTCAAATATATATATCTACACAGACACGTGCGCACATGAATAGGGTATACAAGTGTGAAGATAATAAATTATTACATTGAGAGACCACATGGTCCTACATACATCATCACATCGGAAGACTCAATGGGTCTGAGTACAAAAAATATCAAGCGATGTCTAAAAGCTGAGAAAACATATCAAAACTAGACACCACTGCTTTTGGTGAAGCCATGACTCACCTACTGTGTCGTGGGGAAGCACGATCACCTATGGGGCCATTGGCCCCTTGGTGATTCGGAGGGGGATCACGTTGCACAAAGAGCAGAAGCCGCAGAACAGCGCGGCGATGGTGACACTGGCAGTTTTTACTCAGGTTCGGGCCGCTGTGAGGCGTAAAATCCTGCTCCTACTTTGGTGGGAATAATGGAAGGACCCAAAGGAAACTCAGTACTCGTGCCCGGTAAGGAAACCTCGGGGAGAGCGTTGACGCACGTACAAGTACCTGAGGGTCCGAATCCTTTGCTAGTTTGCCTCGGGCCTCCTTTTATAGTTCAAGGGGCATCCAAAGTGGCAAACAATCATTGATTATTGATGAAATAGCTAACAGTGCTATCATAAACAAATCTGGCAGTTAGGACAAAGTGCATTAAATGCACTGCTAGGTGTCACACTGAGGATGCAGCCCGGCAAGCCAGCCGCGACGCTTATCCATCACTTTGCTTATCAGCTGGACACGCCTCTGAACGGGTGTCATTTGGAGCTGATTTGTCTGTCAAGTGGCTGCCACGTGCTTAGTGGACACTACAGAATCATCTGAGGGCTCGACACCGCACTGATGGCTGACCTGCGTCACGGCGCGATGGAGTGGTGGTGTCTTGGCGGGGATACTTGCCTTTCAGTGGTCCCAGCAAGCCTGTCGGTGAAAAGTTGGACTTGTTCTTTGGGCGGTCTCGACATGGCCAGGCTCTCCTGGCCGGCAAAGGAGGCCTCCCCAAGATGAAATCTTGATGTATAGGGCTACATCCCCATACGTCTTCCTCCGCTATCCATTGGGTCACACTGGCAAGTTCCTACTCCGGCGAGTTCCTGCTCCGGCAGGCAGTTGCCAATCCCATACTCGGACTGCATGGATCAATGAGACGAAATATGAACAGCTAGCTGCAGCTGGCACTGGTATGGAATTGAATTGGACAGTCTTGGTTTCTTGCCGCTCTAGTGATCTGGTCGTCGGCAGTCACCATCGTCTCCTATGACCCAACTACTTTCCTCCAAGCCAACAGCTTACATCCTCCGGTGGAACAATCAGAGAGATGGACGATGAAGACCCGATGAACACGCGGGCGAGACAACAAATCACCGGCAGTGCCGGCAAGGCGAATCAACGCCAACAAGTCTGTTTTGTTTCCTTTTTCTATGGCAAAGCCGACATTCGTTTTTGTGAAGAGTCGCCTCTAACTTCCCTTCTTAACGTGTTACAGCATCGGACTCCCTCCCTGGGTGCTACAGCCTCCAGCGTGACCCCGTCAACCCCAAAGATCTTCCCCATCCACTCATTAATGGTTGGCATCATGTTTGCTCCAGCCTAGATTTGGCGACGGCAAGACGATTTGGCAGCAGCGCTGAAGCTGACAGCACTTTGGATATTCCTGGACATGATGAAGGAGACCAAGTTAGATGATTAGCAAACCACGTGCTTGCTTTTTGAAATAAAACGTTTTGCTGTTAATATAACTAGGAAAGTGGCCCGCTCGATGCGCGGGCAACGCCTTTTAAACCTCTGTCATATTTTATCATTAAACTTCTTATATAGTGTGAGATTATAAATATCCTAGAATCCATTCAAATATTTAATTATCATTCATTATTTTTGTAATACATAAATATTAGTAATAATAAATCAGAACCTCATTAATAAGGATTAATGTAAATTTATCATTTCACACCGAGATGTAATAATATTTTATTGAAAATTTTCAATCTACCAATGAATTTTTTGGGGGTTTAATTTTGTTAGACCTTTGAAAGATATTAGAAATCATGGTATTGTCATATTATTGTGTTTTGTCTAGTCTTGCAATATGAAGAATTACAAATTTTACTTCGATGCTATTATATGTCTACACTTTAGAATATATGACTCTTGTAAATTCATAGTCAAAATTGAGTATTACATTCACGAAGAAAAAACCCAGTACAACTCATATGTACCGCAACCCAGAGAAGACTATTGTTTTTTTTTTGTCAATTACCATGGTGGAGCTGATTCGGTGAAAGCAGTTATAATGAGGTCTTTGGTGCTCAACTACATACAAATTTATGTCTCATATATTCCTAAATATGATAATTATATAATGAACATGCATTGTATTGTGGAACTATTATATGTTGTACAATAGAACATGCCGACATTGTGCGAGAATCGATGATGGTGAAGATACATAGTTTGTTTCCATGACAACATTTTGATAGTTAGAGAAAGTAGTATTTGTTGCATGGCCTTTTCTAGCTGATTGGATACTTTGGATGTCCCCATCGGACGTCGCTGCCAGCCGTTCTATCATGTTGCCATGAATTTTGGTGAAGGGTAAGATTAGAAAGATAGTTGAAATGAAGTGGCATGAGAATGTAACTACTTGAAACTGGAATTATACCATTCCCGGTTGAAATATCCGGAGATGTATATGGCCTGTCCTTGCCATCATAGGTGTAGATGCTCCTGTTAGCGATCCTAGGATGTCTCTTCGATTTCAGTGTGTACGTACACCTGGTTCTCTAGCCACTGTTTAGAACGGCACCCGTGCACATGCATGCTCCATCATCTGCTTGCTCCATAAATCTCGATTACTTTGATCTTCCCTAGGTTTTATTTATTTTTCTCTGTTCAGGATGCACTCATAGTAATGTGGAAAACCAAGTTGTGTTCTACCCGAATGGTATGTGTATAGATAGATACAACCGATAATTGCTAGGAAGTAAAAGTAATAGATAATATACCTAGGTTTGGAAGAGAAATCGATTTTATTTTACAGAATTATCTGTTCCGGTCAATTTTGAGTGGACCATTTAGAACCGGTGAATTTTGAGCTTTTGGTTTGTTTGATTTCCTCTTTTTCATCATAATGTTAGCAAAATTTTGGCCCAAGTCTCTCCATATTTAACAAAACATTATTTAAGCACAATTCATTTTCATATGCTTTAATTCATACGTGCATGGGTGTATTGTTCTTTCAGTATGCACATAGATATGATAGATACCCACGATTGATCTGGCTCAACGCACACATACACAAGAGTCGTCAACACTGACCGGTTCCTACGATGCAAAGCTAGCCATGCTAGCTGATTGATTTTGCCCAGGCTCAACACGCACGTATACACACGTGAATCAAAGAAATGGATTCCCCTCTTATGTAACATAACCAAGGTAATGATTGATTTGCTCCCGGCCGGCCGGAAAGAGAATGCAACATATGTACATGTACGTATGCACCTGATGGATGTACTTATGCAGAAAATCTGATTGGGCGTTTTTTTTTTTGCCCTGCACACGTGATTTTCATGAGCTATATGGACTAATTCTCTTTTATGACCTGGACAGGTAAGGTCGGGGTATTTTTTATTTTTTTGGACATGGACACGTGATTTTCGTTAGCTAGAAGGATGGGTGATTTTTTCTTTTGACCTGGATACGTGAGGACCATTCATTTTTTACCTGGATATGTAGTTTCTTTCTCTACAGGGCGGGTGATCCTTTTTTTTTACGTGGACACTTGATTCTTTTAGCTAGACGTGACGGAAATTATGTATGACCGTAAGGTTTTATGTAATTGCAATGGTGTGTAATTTATAAAGGATGCATTGGTGCGATATTTCTTTAGCTGTAAAGTGGATCTAACCATTGTGATATTTTGTAATATAAAATTAAAGGACATATGTTTCTAATTTTAGTGAGATTTTCTAGTTTATTTATGTTTTTCTGGTTAGCCAATGTTGCGTTAATGGATGTGCAGGACGTCATACCGTCGGCAGTGGTAAAGGGGAGGTCTGCATATTAGGGCACAAGATGAGGGCGTGATGGAAGATCAATGTTGGATTTTCCTTAATGGAGAAGAAAAGATAGACTTGTAGCGTGGGGAAGCATCAGATTTACATTACGTGATGGGATGTTTTTTTGTCCTTTGCTTGATGAAGGAGAAAAGATATTGTTCTTTCAGGGTAGAAAAAACAGACGTGTGCATGTGGGGAAGCAATTACGTGATGGGATGTTTTTTTGGTTAGCCAATGTTTCTTTTTTATAGGGAAAATTTCTTTTCTAATCCTATATGTCAGCGGCTGTACCAATTTTTTTTCTTATGCTATACGTCGGTGGTTGTACCTAATTTTTTGAACATATGTAGATGCGTACATTTGTTGGATCTCAAGCAATGTGTTAGTCATGTTTTTTTTTTGCTTCCTTTTCAATGCTATACGTTTGGGGATGCATCAATTTTTTTCCTTGGGCATATGTAGATGCGTACATGTGTTGGATCCCAAGCCATGTGAAGTCTATTTTTTTCTTCCTTTTTAATGCTATCTACATTGGGGGATGCACCAATCCTTTTTCCTAGCACATATGTAGATACGCACATGTGTCACGTAAGTCCTCATAGGCCCACCATGTTACATATATTGAACGATTAGATAATATTCATTTTAAGAGATCCACAAGATCAAGGGCTGTTATTTTCTGATTAACGTGGAATTTTATAGACTAATTCTCTTAATTCTGGTTCACCGTATATTACTTTTAATATATAATAGATGACCTGCGTCCGTTTCTCATATGTGGCAACTAAGAACACACCTCTTCTTAGTTCATTCAGCCACCATTGTCTTAGCATGTATTCTTATTTTTCTATTCTATCAATGTTTTTCGAACAGGATTCTGATATGTATTGAATCAGCACGATTCCCATGGATTTGAGATCAGCATCTTCATAAGTTGCTAGCTCTAGGAACAATATGGCCAACCCAGTACGCATGTACACGTATACCATAGTACTTTCATGTTATTTTAGAGGAACACTACCTTCAGGCAATATGAATATCCAATATGTTCTCAATTTTCTAAGGCACAAATGTATAATATTTTTCAAACGGAAAATAGTACCGTCATGCTATTATATATCTTCCCACAGTAAATTTTTATATATCTACTTTCAGCTATTATAAATATCTAATATGTTCTAATTTTTTTGGCGCATCGGTCTATAGTATATTTCATGTGGAATTGGATCTACATGTTCTTCACCACTTATATATCAGCATTCTGTCAAAAAAAAAAACAGTGTACAAAATCCCGCGGCAACACGCGGGGTATCTTCTAGTTTCAGAGTAATTGGGGGGAAGAGGGCGCGTGATTTGCATTTACTTCCATGCCATTTTATAACGAGGACGAATATAGAGGGGCGGCATGACTCTCCAAGATTGCCCCGAAACCGACGACAACGCGTGGAACATTTGGCGTGAGAAGCAGCAGATCAACTAGTTGACGAACGCGCCTTCGGGAGCCTCACAATAATCAGCGCAACTTGGCGTGCTCTCAGCCATCCACCATATGTCAAGCTCTAGACGCTCCCTCCCAATTTTTTCCGCACGTGTTTTTAGTTTTTTAAACGTTCCGGTTTCCCCCGGTCTTACTTAGCTTTTGAAACAAAATAAAAAATTTGCGCGAAAAAACATGTTTCTGTTTTTTTTCCTTCCGTGAGAGGCACGGTAGAGTCACACCGTGCCTCTCGAAAACGGAAAAAGAAACACGTTTTCTATTTTTTTTTCCTTCCGCGAGAGGCACGGTTGTGGTCTTGCGAGAGTCACGGCCGTGCCTCTCGGAAACAAAAAAAAACATGTTTTCTATTGTTTTTCCCTTCCGTGACAGGCACGGTTTTGATTCCGCGATAGACACCGTTGTGCTTTCGCGAGAATTATGGCCGTGCATCTCGGAACCGGAAAAAATGCGTTTTTTGTTTTTTCCTTTCGTGAGAGGCATGGTTTTCCTTCCGTGAGAGGCACGATTTTGATTCCGTGAGAGGCACGGTTGTGCTTTCGCGACAATCACGACCGTGCCTTTCGGAACCGGAAAAAAAACGTTTTTTGTTTTTGTTTCCCTTCCGTGAGAGGAAGGGTTGTGCTTTCACGAGAGGCGCGGCCGTACCTATCGGAAACAGAAAAAAATGTGTTATCTGTTTTTTCTTCTTCCGTGAGAGGCACGGTTTTGTTTCCGCGAGAGGTATTGTTGTGCTTTCGTGAGAGGCACGCCGTGCCTCCTCGGAAAAAAAAAACGCGTATTCTCTTCTTTTTATTTTTCCGCGAGAGACACGGTTTTGCTTCCGCGAGAGGCACTGTTGTGATTTCGCGAGAGGCACTGGCGTGCCCCTTTCGAAAATGGAAAAAACATGTGCTCCTCGGTCGGTTTTTCGTCCTGTTTTTTTCATGCAAAAAAGTTCGTCAAAGCCTATCAACATGAGATCTAGTTTTGAAGATCTTGACACAAGGAATCCGGCTGTGAAAACGGTTCGAGATTAAGATGTACGGTTTAAGAGATAAAACATTTTGAATAAACAGATCTACGAAAAAGAGAAAACTCATACGTTGCGACAAATGGTGCACATGCAGCGCGCCATTTGTCAAAACCTGGGAAGGTGCAAGTGATCTTTGCAATGAGTATTCCTTAATTAGTGATTTCGGTGAAGCGGGCGCACAATTGCCACCATCACTCGGTTTGGGCCTCGGCCTACAACCCAGGATTTCTCTTTGGTGGCCCAATCAAGGGTAAGCTTCGGAAAGCTTCGAGCGCGAGCACACAACTCTGGAGATGGTGCTTCCTATTTTACGCTTCAGGCGCTAAATAACATACACTTTGCAAACGGGCGCACACACCACCTCCCGCTGGGCCAGCCCATCTCCCCCTTTTTTCTGTTTTTCATTTTGCTTCTTCTTGCTGGTTTGGCATTTTGCTTTCGAATTCGTGAACTTTTTCTATAATTTGATGAACTTTTTTTAATCAAAATTGGTGATTTTTATTCAATTTGATGAAAACATTTCCAATTCAATGTACTTTTTTTCAAATTCATGATTTTTTTAAACAATTGTAGCCTTTTTTTTCCAAAAACCATGAACTTTTTGCAATTTTGATGAACTTTTTTCAAATTCCCTAACTTTTTTACAAAATTAGGAGCTGTTTTAGAAATCGATGAACTTTTTAAAAATCGATGAATTTTATAATTTTCAAATCCAAGATTTTTTTTGAATTCACTAAATATTTATTTTTTGTGATTTTTGAATTTGTGATTCTTCCTTTAGTGCATGAATTTTTTAAATTAAACTACTTAGCTATCAGGAATAGGATGACAACGATCCTTGTTTTTTATCGACAGACTTCGAACCCTGTGAGCGTTGTGAGGCGAGTGACCGGCGGCCTGTTTTGGGCCGGCTAAGATGCACGACACGCATTAGCGCTGATTCCTTAGCTTGCGCTCAAGGCGCTGACTAGGAGCTTCCTCTGGAGACCTCGGGAGCAATGGATGCCGTGGCACCACATGAATCTGGCCCAAAGATGGGACCTCCTATTCGCTTTCAGCGCCGCCGAACCCTTCTGGCGCTCACTGCAACGCTCGAGTAGGCCGGCCCTCAAACTTCTAGTGCCAGCGAAAAAATCATTTTTTTGCTGTGGCAAGGATTCAAACTCACGTCGTTGAATTCCGGCGCAGGCTTGTCTAAACACTAGTACCATGAAATACTTAAGAACCATTATAGCCGCGCCAATCCAAAATTTGGTAGATCACAAATTAAAAGGAAAAAAGCTCATGAACAATAAAAGAAAGTATGTGAATCGTTTCAAAAATAAAAGGTCCATGTACCCAAAAAAATTCACAAGAATTGAAAAAAGTTCACTAATTTGAGAAACAAGTTTATGCACTTCTAAAAATTTCACGGATTTGAAAAGCTCAAGGAATTTCGAAAATTTCAAGAATTTTTTAAAAAGTGTATTAATTTAAGAAAACATCACAAATTATTAAAAATTTCACGGATTAGAGAAGTTTACGAAGTTTTAATTTTTTCAAAAAATTCGCAAATTTGTAAAATAGTTAATTTACTTTGAAACAATTCATCGATTTTGAAAAAAAATGATCAAACTTGAAAACAATATCATCGATTGTGAAAAATGTTCATAAAATTTGAAAAAAATCAATGATTGTGATAAAAAGTTTATATATTTTGAAAAGAAGTTCACAACTTTTTAAATTGTTCATTCAATGTTTAAAAAAGTTCACCAATTTTTGAACAAAAATCATTGATTTGAAAAAAAGTTTATGAATTGTTTGAAAAGAGTTCGTGCATTTTGAATAAATATTTTATCGATTAAAAATCACGCATTTATGAAAATGAAAAAAGAACAGAAAAAAGAAAAAGAAATGTGAACTCGAGAAAGAACAAAAGAAGTTACTATACACAAGTGTGTGATGTCCCTAATGGTAAACACGGCGCACCTGAAACGTGACGGCCATAGGATTTCTATCTCCGGTATCCAACTGTCTGAATATTTGAATATATATAGATCTTCGGTTCCAGTGTAGTCTCTATTTTCCATTTCAATATGTTAGTTACTCCCTGCAATGGGGAATGATAGATGCACGACCTTTTGGTGTGATTGTACAATCACTCATCAACCAATTTTTAAACAAGTCACCCCTTTGCCAGTGGCCAATTTTCGTGTTTCAAACCTTTTCGAAAAGTTTAGCCGAATCTGAATCTGGTTTATAAAAATTTCGAGATCTGGCCATTTTTCTGCCGCCGTTGGCCTCGATGGTAGGGTAACACAACCTACTACCAGGGTCTCTGGCGGTAGGATTTACCGGCACCGCCACATTTTGTTAGATGTGAAAAGACCTACCGCCATAGCTCTTAACGGTAGGCAGTTATACCCAGAGTCCTTGATAGTAATATGTGCTAGGCAAGCCGATTGTTTGTTAAATTAATAGATGCATGCATGCATGTTGCGGGCCAGCAGCGGTACTAGGTGCTAGGCCACATACTCTCTGCTCTCTCACTCTGCTCTCTCACTCTTCACGTGATGTGATTTGTCATGCATGTGCATGCAGGCAAAGAGAGCACCACATGGGACAGAGTTGTTGCATGTGTATACTACCACTGACCATCAGCTAAAAAAAATCAAATGACCCAGAGTCCATGCATGCTATCATGTTGAACTGTCTACTACCAGGTTCTTTGGCGGTAGGGATGCATAGCCTACCGCCAAAGACCCTGGCAGTAGGGAATTTTTCACGTTAAGTAGGCTTGACAGCACAGTTATGTCCTACCGCCAAGACTCGTGACGGTAGGCAGTTATACCCTACCGCCAAGACCGATGGCGGTAGGCAAAAAGGGCTAGATCCCGAAATTTTTACGAACCAGGGTTAGATCCGGCTAAACTTTTCGAAAATGGTCAAAACATGAAAATCGGCCTTTGCCGGTAGTACTAGTCCGCTCTCAGGGTTCTTAGCCATTTTGTTTTATCAAGTTTCTTAGGGCTTTGGTCCCCTGGGCCATTGTAAGGTGACGAAGTATGATAGACGCTTCCAGAATAAGACGCCGGAGTGAGGACACTGGTGGCTGGTGTAGCTACTGCTCGGTACAAAAGTTTTCTACATCGACGGGCGGGCAGAGCCAGGCAGTTACAAGGTACTACCTTCATCATGGTTTATTGGTCCCCGTTGTACTTTGTGTCAAATTTTGACCTTAAATTTAACTAACAAAATGTTCATGCATGTCATAAAGAATTATATCAATCCAATAATATAATTTTTATGACATGCATGAACATTTTGTTAGTTAAATCTTTGATCAAAATTTTAATATATTCTATAGAAATAGGCACTATTGCTTAAAAAACGCTTTATTTTTCTAAGCACCTACCACTCTGCATGGCCTTAGTGACCTTGGGTTCCCCTAGTAAATGAGGATCAATTGACCATCATGATTTATTCATCCTCTATGACACTATACTCCCTAGTTGTAAAGTGCTTGCATTCAATTGAGGTCTCCAATTAGAATTGGGTTATCCGATTTTGACCGGGTCAACAATTTCTCAAAGCTGTCTCATTTAATTCTTTTATACTATACATTATGCGTCCTAATTCTTTTCAGTTTCTCTTCCTGTGGAAAAAATTATGTTTCCATGTCGGTTCTGCAGAAATGCTTTCCATGTCAGTTCTGTTCCGCAGGAGAAGTTCTGAAATAGTTGTTGGGTAAAATGTTTGTTTCCTCATCAAGTAGTTATATTTTTCTTTTTTGGGTGCAAGAGATGGCATGCGGTGTAAATGGCCATGCAACTACATGTTCATTTCCTGCTTCAAGACTTGTTAACGAGTCAAGCAGTCATCAACACTTGAAGCATGTTTATTGTTGTTTCAATATAATGAAACTGGTCTTTGACCATTCATCAATACAAGACTTGAAGCACATTTAGTCCGCGAAATTGGATCACCTCCAAAGATTTGCCCAATTGAATATGCCTCGGCCATTACGTGTTTTTCTAAATATTATTAATCAGGGATTTTAGCATCAATTAGAATTATATTAAGTTTACTGTGCCAATATGAATGGCTCAAAAGGAATATATATAATCCAGACATAATAATGACAAACAGAGGCTTCAAATAGAGTTGAAAATGGCATGGTAGTGAAATAGCAGTCCGGACAAACTTACATTCACGTGACCAATGAAAAAATCCCTACCAAAAGAAGAAAATAAATCATTAATAAAATATCCACCAACTTTCGTTTGGGTCAAAATTGCTTTTGCCTATATATTAATCTGTCTTCACATGAGCAAACTGCAAGGTTCAGTTGTTCATTCTTCCGTGCTTTGGTATCCACTCCTTTCACTTCTAGACCAGCTGACAACCACAAAAAGAGCAGGGAAGATGACCAGGAAATAATGAATGAGCTGCAGGATGACTCTTAGGAACTGGGAGGCATCAGGAGAAAACAAATCCTTCGTGAGCAACTGCAGTGGCCTTGACGGGAGTGCAGATCTCAACAAGATCAACGAGACATGCCGCTACTTACTAATTGGCCGACTTTGGCAGTCAACAGTAGGACAACTTGCAAAGGCACCACCTTCGCTTAATTCATACATGGCCTGAGTAAACAAAATAACTCAGCCGTGTTACAGCTTGATTGTATACCCTTGAACCGTATGAGTACCGTTGCAAGCCACCAAATTCCATTTCATGGCTATACCTATACATGCGCAAATAATACGTAGACTACGAATCTGCACGTACTGGCTATTGCGACAACACCACTGCAGAGTAAGCTAAGCTTTGCGCAGACGAGAAATATGACCAACTCCCGCGTATGTAGCCTCGAACTGTTTTCTTATTAACCGTGTTAATGTTGGTGCCTGATAATCTTTGTGCTCGTATTGCTTTGCGTTGCAATCCATAGCGCAAAGAACTATTGCAGTAGGGTCGATCGGAACCTCCGTTTAAAATATGATTGGAAAATCCCTGCATGTGACGAAGTTAACAGTACAAGCTACAGACTGAGTAAACCTAAAATTTAGGTTATGTCAGGCATAAGAATTAAAGATATATTGGGTAAAAAATAAAACACACAACTACAGTGCTGTCAGGAACCTACTAGCAAGAGAGGGAGAGAGAAGGAGAACTCCAATAGCACGGACCAGGGGAACGGTGCGGCTGTTGTCTGTGTTTGGTGATATGCCGGAGAGAATTCCAACAAGAGAGGACGAGAACACCTATTTCATTGCCTAGGACAAACAAAAAAGCATCATAGGTAACAGGAATAGTGGGTAGGAGGGTCAGGCTTTGGGCCGTGTGAGGTTTCGTGGATGAGACATAAATTGGAAACAACAAAAAACTAGGGCTGGTTTTATTTTTGCCCGGTTAGATTTTCTTTTTTGAAACACATGCGAGGAATTTTCCTAGAATCACTGAGTAAAAAGGAATCTTACGAGGTACAGCAGAAACGCCTAATGTCGTTGTATGTAATGAGCCAAATGTGTAGCACTGGCGAACACCCAATTTGTTGCCTCGGATTCAATTCATGGTCATAGAATTGTTGGTGGCGATGAAGTGTTGCAGAAGACACAAGCATTCTGTTCACACCATATTTCTCATTAGAAAGCATAGTCAATGATGCATGTATTTTGTAGAAGTGTTTTCTTGCCTAACAATGAGTGTCCATGGATCTTCGACATGGTGATCTCTTGCACAACAAACAAATTAAGTCCACAGTTGGGCAATCCACACCATTTGGAGCCGATCCGCTGTCTACACGTGATTTTGAAGGATCAAAAAAGAGATGAACTTGCATTTGGAGGGATCATAGTGGAGGTCAGTAAACCAAGATGTCAGGCTTCAATAAAACATAGTGGCCGGTATCCAAATCCTTGGTACCATTTCGCTTATTATGTCAGACATAAGGGTCGTTGAATTTATGTTCTTGTATTTAGACATAAGGGTCGTTGATCATTTTAACCTAATGGTTTTGTCGCGTTATGGATATTCGAACTCACCCATGGATACTCATAAAGTTAAACCATCCTCATATCATGACCCAACTTGGGCAACGTGTGGGAGTTGGACTTGGCTCATCTTTTTTTGCGACATGTCTACGATTCATTGAGGAGTCTGCAATCTCATACCTCAACCACTCTGTTGGCTCAACAATATATATCTTCATTGAACCTTCATCTCCCCATCAGTTTGTCTTCCTCTACCATCTTCTATCGCTCGCAACTAGACATCAAGTTAGGAAATAAAGTTTAGGAAACTTTTGTGGTACAATCTGTTACACGCTTAGTATCTCGAAATGAGAGGTCTCAAGAATATATACATCACCACCCAGTCATGTAGCACGAAATCAAGAAAACTAGTGTGAAGAAGCGTGACGTGATACTCGCAAGGGTGTTGAGAGGGACATTCTAAATATAAACTTAACGGAGAAGAATTGTGTACACACTGGTCGCTTATGTGAGATCACAAGTCGTTATCAATTTATTTTATCTTATGCGGCTGATTATCAGTTTAATTTGCTCGTGAGATAAGAAAGGGCTCAGTGCACAGTGTTGGGTATGCTTTAATTCACGCATCAACTTAATTTGCTTGTTGGGCTGAAGTTCCCAACTTCGCTGGTTCTACGCCTTTGTAATTTTCAGCCTTGCATATATGTTGGCGAGCAAAATAAACATCATCTCTTAATCAAACATCTTCATCCGCAAAAAGAATAATCAAATATCTTCATGCAACACAGTCCCTTAGGGTTTGATTCATTAAAGAAGATAGAAAAGAGTTGCCTGAGAGCAACTAGTTAACGACCGCTCCATCGGGAGCATCCCAACGATGACTTGGGGTTGGCTGAGAGCGCGCCACTTGGCGTGCTCTCAACTGCAGCTACGCTCGCGCTCTGAGCGTTTCATTTGGGTTTTGTTTTCTAATTTTTTTCCTACACGTTGTTGGCTTTTTAGATTTTTTTTTTCAGGTTTTTACGGCTTTAGATTTTTCCGCCGGTATTTCTTAGCTTTTGGACAAAAAAATTCTAAAAAATAATTTGCGCGAAAAACGTGATTTTTTGATGCTTGAGCAAGAAGCATGGTTTTACTTTCGCGAGAAGAAACATGGCCGTGCCTCTCGGAAACAAAAAACGTGTTTTTTTCTTCCGTAAGCGGCACGGTTTTGATTTCGCGAGTGGCAAGACTGTGCTTCTCGGAAACGAAAAAACACGTTTTACTTTCTTCCGCGAGAGGCACAGTTTTGCTTTCGCGTCCGTGCCTCTCACAAATGGAAACAAAACATGTTTTTTTCATGATAGGCATGATTTTGCTTCCACGAGAGACATGGTTTTGCTTTCGCGAGAGGCACGGCCGTGCTTCTAGGAAACTTAAAAAGCGTGTTGTCTTTTTTTTCCTTCCGTGAGAGTTCACGATGACAATAACAGTATGTTGACAACCGAAGGAACCGGGACCAAACGCAAATACCACTTTATGAAATGGGCTGCCGTCTGTAGACCCAAAAAATTTGGTGGCTCATGAATGTGGCCTTGCTGACTAAGTGGTGGTGGCGCCTTGCCCAAAATGAGTCGGGACTCAGGGCGGACATTTTACGGGCCAAATACTTCCCTGACGGTAACTTGTTCAAGGCACAAATCCGAGGCTCGGATTTTTGAAATGGGATCCAAGCTGTCCGACCGGCCTTCTCGATAGGAGCTCAGTTCTGTGCTAACAATGGCAAGTCCATTCGGTTTTGGCTTGACCATTGGTGGGGACATGAACCGCTTTGACAGTCTCATCCGGACCTATACCAACTGGCTACGGACACCAACATCATGGTGGCCGACGCTCTTAGAGTGCATCCGCCTGCAATTTCCTTTATTAGGAATCTAGGGACGGAGGAGGCCGCGCGGTGAGAGGCACTGCTGGAGGTCTGGGAGGACCGACAGCTCAGCAATGATGAGGACACCATTGTTTGGAAGCTAACCTCCTCCAAGAAATTCACGGTTAAATCTCTTTACGACAAGTTGCCGAGGGCAATACGCTAGACATAGCCAGGGGGCTAAGGAAGGCCGGTATCCCACCAAAGATTAAGATTTTCATGTGGCAAATGTTTCGCAACCGCTTACCAACTTCTGATAATGTGGCCAAACGCAACGGGCCGGCGGATGGAACGTGCACCACTTGCGGGTTAGGGGGAAACGCCAATCATGTTTTCTTTGGGTGTGCTTTGGCTAGATATACGTGGATCACGGTTAGAGATGCGTTTAAACAAAACTGGAACCCACAGTCTAGCAATGAGCTCCTAACAATCTTATGGCGCAAAGAGGGGCCAATGCGCGAATAGTGTGGAGATGCGTTGGGGCGCTTCTTTGGTCCCTTTGGTCGGTCTGGAACAAAATCACGATTGAGCATTAGTTCCCGGCTCACCCGGCTGGTATCATCTTCAAATGTCATATTTTCCTACAGGTTTGGAGGCCGTTGGGGAAACCGCGTGACGAACAACTCATGAAGGAGATTATGGAGCAGATCAAGGCGACTATGGTTAAGGCGCGTCACGGCGCGACGACTGCCTGAGGCCTACATTGCTATCTATCTAGCTATCGTTGCTCTGCTCCTCTTTTGTTGCTATGGCCCGGCGCTTGTTATGTATTAGCTTCACTTCGGCCCTCCTATTCGAAGACCTTAGTTTGTTCGCTTTATGTCGGTTTGTAAGACTATTTCGTGTGTGGTGGATGCTGCCTAAGTGACTTTATTGATTTAAAGCCGGACGCCTCTAGCGTCTACGTTCCACTAGTAGAAAACAGGGCTTTGGTCCAGGCCTATCCAGCCCATTAGCCCCGGTTCATTCAAGAACCGGGACCAATGGGGGCATTGGACCCGGTTCGTGAGCCCAGGGGCCGGCCGGGCCACGTGGGCCATTGGTCCCGGTTCGTCTGGACCTTTTGGTCCCGGTTGGTGCGACGAACCGGGACCAATGGGTCTTGCTCCTGGCCCACCACCATTGGTCCCGGTTGGAGACGTGAACCGGGACCAAAGGCTCACCTTTAGCCCCGGTTCGTATCACCAACCGGGACCACTGAGGTGCCTATATATACCCCCTCGCGCAGGAGCAGAGCACACTGCTCTGTTTTTTCTGGCCGAGGGGGAGAGGGCTTGGTGGTGCTCTAGCTCACCTCCTATGCACACAACGTGTTCGATGGAATGCTCGAGCCAGACTAGTTAAGCTTTTGTCCTCTCGAAGCTCTATTTTCTCTGAGATTTGTCTAGGTTTAGCGGTCCGTCACGTCCCGTCCCCGTCTTCGCCGCCGTCGATCGCCCCCGCCGATCTCGTCACCGGCACCACCGTGGTGAGCCTCTTGTTATGTCCATGCTTTTCTTACTTTTATTATTGCTTGTTATTATTGGTTTAGATAGATATTTTTCTAATTTTCTTACGTTTATTATTGCTTGTTATTATATAGTGCGATGGTTTTGATATCCGCCCACGTGGGACCTCGTCCTGTCTATGATTCGGATGTGGTATATTATCTTTAATTTATAACTATTTGTTTTAGTATTTATGACAATTATGCCGACCAACCTGACATGCATAGATGTTTTATTATGTCTAGGAGGTAGTTGAACCGGAAATTCCAACCGACCCTCTTGTGGAGAGGTTAAATTTAGTTGAAGAGGAAAACATTTCCTTAAAGAAAAAATTGGAAAAAATGGAGGAGGAGAAGATGGAATTGGAGTTGCATGTTGCGGAAGTCGTCGATGATCACAAGATCAAGATGGACCCTATTGTCGAGAGGTTAAATTTAGTTGAAGAAGAAAACAAATACTTGAAGGAAAAAATAAAAAAAATTGAGGGCGAGAAGATGATATTGGAGTTGCATGTTGCGGATGTCGTCGATGATCACAAGATCAAAATGGATGCAATGCGGTTGAAGATTAGAAAGATTAGAAAATATGCCATTCATACCGAGGCTTGGTATTATTATGCCGTTGGATCAATTGTTACCTTGGTTGCGATTATGATCGCATTTGTTTTCGCATTGAAATGTTTTACATAGTTTCGATGTGTATGGAGAGCTATATGTTGTTAGATGAGAACTATGTATGTACTTTGGTTTTAATGTGATGATGAACTTCTATTAATTTGGTCACTTAATTATCTATTTATGATGTTCTGTAATGGTTTTTGACACACTTAATTATATATAATGCACGCAGATGAACCGGCAATGGATGTACGTTGACAGACACACCTCCGAGTACATTAAGGGCGTGCACGAGTTTCTAAATGCGGCTGAGGCAAACAAGCAGAATGGTTTTATGTGTTGTCCATGCACTAGATGTGGGAATACGATGTCTTACTCTAACCGGAAAAATCCTTCACTCCCACCTGCTTTACAAGGGTTTCATGCCACACTATAATGTTTGGACGAGGCACGGAGAAATAGGGGTTATGATGGAAGACGGCGAAGAAGAAGAGTACGATGACAACTATGTGCCCCCTGCATACGGTGATGCTGCAATGGGGGGGGAGCTGGTGAAGATCAAGAGGAACCAGACCATGTGCCCAATGATGCTGCAACGGGTGAAGCTGCTGAAGATCAAGAGGAACCAGATGATGATCTCCGCCGGGTCATTGTCGATGCAAGGACGCAATGCAAAAGTCAAAAGGAGAAGCTGAAGTTCGATCGCATGTTAGAGGATCACAAAAAAGGGTTGTACCCCAATTGCGAAGATGGCAACACAAAGCTCGGTACCGTACTGGAATTGCTGCAGTGGAAGGCAGAGAATGCTGTGGCTGACAAAGGATTTGAGAAGCTACTAAAAATATTGAAGAAGAAGCCGCCGAAGGATAACGAATTGCCCGATAGTACATACGCATCAAAGAAGGTCGTATGCCCTCTAGGATTGGAGGTGCAGAAGATACATGCATGCCCTAATGACTGCATCCTCTACCGCGGTGCATACAAGGATCTGAACGCATGCCCGGTATGCAGTGCATTGCGGTATAAGATGAGACGAGATGACCCTGGTGATGTTGACGGCGAGCCCGCCAGGAAGAGGGTTCCTGCGAAGGTGATGTGGTATGCTCCTATAATACCACGGTTGAAACGTTTGTTCAGAAACGGAGAGCATGCCAAGTTGATGCGATGGCACAGTGAGTACCGTAAGAAAGACGGGAAGTTGAGAGCACCCGCTGACGGGTCGCAGTGGAGAAAAATCGAGAAAAGTACTGGAAGCAGTTTGCAAAGGACCCAAGGAACGTATGGTTTGCTTTAAGCGCGGATGGCATTAATCCTTTCGGGGAGCAGAGAAGCAATCACAGCACCTGGCCCGTGACTCTATGTATGTATAACCTTCCTCCTTGGATATGCATGAAGCGGAAGTTCATTATGATGCCAGATCTCATCCAAGGCCCTAAGCAACCCGGCAACGACATTGATGTGTACCTAAGGCCATTAGTTGAAGAACTTTTACAGCTGTGGAATGGTAACGGTGTACGTGCGTGGGATGAGCACAGACAGGAGGAATTTGACCAAAAGGGGTTGTTGTTCGTGACCATCAACGATTGGCCCGCTATCAGTAACCTTTCAGGACAGACAAACAAAGGATACCACGCATGCACGCACTGTTTAGATGACACTGAAAGTATATACCTGGAAAAATGCAGGAAGAATGTGTACCTGGGCCATCGTCGATTTCTTCCGACCAACCATCAATGTCGAAAGAAAGGCAAGCATTTCAAAGGCGAGGCAGATCACCGGAAGAAGCCTACCATGCGTACCGGTGATCACGTACTTGCTATGGTCAATGATTTACACGTAATCTTTGGAAAGGGCCCCGGCGCACTAGCTGTTCCGAATGACGCTGAGGGACTGATGGCTTCTCGCCCCTCGTTGGTTACCCCAAGTGGAAGGTTTGAGATGCAGTGTAGCGGAAGTTTTCCCTTGGCAAAGATACCAAGGATCGATTTCCCCTGAGACTCCCAGTTTCAACAAGAAGGTGTCAACTGCTAACGGCGCCAGATATTAGCAATCAACGTGGACCTGCACACAGATACAAATAACTTTGCTCCCAACGAGTATAGAGAGGTTGTCAATCCCTCCGGCCTTGTCGTTTACAAAGGATCAAACGCAAGTGATAATTGTAACACCCCAAAAATTTAATCATATTTTTATTAAATAAAATTTGGCTAGAAATAAAATTTTGAATTATATTAGGTTCTTTAATAATTTTAGAGCCTTTTCTATACCTGTCCTTCAAAAATCTTCTCTTCATATAGTAAATTTTTGGAAATAATTTTGTGGGCTCTGGTTGTATCTTGAGTCATTTCATTATTTGTTTAATAACAGTAGAGATTATTTTCATAATAAAATTTGTCTCTAAATAACTCTTTTAATAGCATTTTCAGTATTTTAAATGCTTCTGTTGCACTACAACCATTATAAATAATTCTCTAAAAATTCCACCAAAATTATGAGAGGTCATGTGTTGCATATGGATCACCTTTCTACAAAAATCCATCCTTCCCCTTTGTAATTTTTGAGTAAACCTTCCTCTTTTCAATTCTGTACATTTTCTAGGTTTCTACTGCAACCCCAATTTTCCTTGCTCAAATTTTTTTGATACTTGTCCATATCCTAGTCCTTCCTATCAAAACCTTAACTCCAGAAGCTCAGCTCCAAATTCCTCTTTTTATTGCACCAAATGATTTCCAGCACTTTCTGTCCAGAAATGAAATTCTTTAAAACTTGCCCTAGCAAGTATTTCTTTTTGTCAAATTAACTTCACTATCATCTGTTTAATCTAAGGAGACACCATCCTGGCAATTTCCACACCTAAGAAAGTTGCCTAGCTAGCTCTATCATTCTATCGAACAGCTTGAGGACATGACAGAAATCTAGCATCTTTCTAAACTGCAAACAACAATTGGTCCTATGGCCAAACCAGCATGTCCAGCATCTCTATCATATCTAGTAACCCAACCCTGTTAAGTTTCACCTGCAATAAACCCATATAGCTCACTCTGGCATTTCATCGAGCATGCTGCGTGCGTGTCCAGAGCGCGCACGGCATGCTTGGCGCGTGCGTATGGCCGTGCCCGTGCCCGAGCTCCTGCCACTCCCCACAGCCGCTCTTCTGCTCGTCCTGATCCTCTGCAGAGCTAACCAAGTCATCCCCGCCATCGCCGCCATCTTTCCGTGGCCGCTAGCGCCAGCCATTGCCGTCCACGCCAACCACAGACGCCGCCGCCGTCTTTCACGCGCATACGGCACCGTCCAGGACGCGTGCTTGCCTCCTCGCCAGCCAGCGCGTCCCTGGCATAATTACGGACGGCCGCCGCCCTCACTAAACCCCTCCGTCCACCAACGGCCTCGCCACCGCCCGCGCTTCACCATCAATGGCCGCCGCCGCAGTCTACGATGGACGGCACCGCCCAAGCCACCTGGCATCAGCCAGAGGCCGACAGCACGCCCCTGCCTTTACTCCGGCCGGCCACCGTCCCCCACCGACCATGCCAGCTACCCCAAGCGCCATCAATGGCGAGGTCCGCCGTGGCCGTTCTCTGGACTTCGCGGAACCGACCTCCTCGCGCTATAAAAGGCCCCCTCGAGCTCACCGCAGCACACCACACATCGTCCCCCTCCCTCAATGATCTTCCCCGAGCAGTAGAACGACCGGGAGAGGTCGTCTTCCCCGTCTCCGGCATACTCTGCCGCCGCCCTTTCCACGAAGCTCCCCACCATTCCAGTACCTCCCCCCTCTCCACTCTTCCACCAATAACCTACTGGAGCCCCCGCTGATCGATTCCCCCTCCCAATTCTGCTCGGGAGCCACCGTGAACAAAGCCCCCATCTCGTCCGACGCCGCCGTCCGCCGGAAGCAACATCACCGGCGACACCGTCCCTCTCTCCGACCATGGCGGGTACCGGAAGGACCGCCGTGACTCCCTGGTCACACCGGTGGTCTCAGATCGCCGAACGGTGCCGCCGTTCGCCGGCAATCGTCGCCGGAGCACCGCCCCTGTTCTGCCACGAGGAGACGCGCGCGGGCAACCGGGTCGAACATGACAGGTGGGGTCAAGGGACCCACAGTCAGTGACCCAGCGCGGCGCCAGCTGGGCGTAAGTGGAAACGTACTTCCACGAAGTACGTTTTACGCTCTCGAAAGCGTAGCTACGCGACTACGCCACCGACGTCATCAAGCCTTCCGCACCGCCGAGCGACTGGGCTCGGCCCAGTAGCGCTTCGCGGCTATGCAGCGCCCAGGGCACACTTCTATTTCTTCCTATTTTCCCTTTTCAGCAGTATTCCAATAATTCCACAACCCTCTTTTCTACTCCAAATTTAATGGCCCCAATTTCTGTAGACTTCTAAAATGATTCTCTAATAACCTGGTTATGGTGAACTTTTTCCTAAAGTTTAGTATCTACTGGATCAATTAAATATTGCTTTAACCATTTATTTTCTATCTTAGTAATTCCATTGCTAGTTCATACTAACTCCAAATAAATTGATTCTTTTTCTGTAATTCTTTATAATTCATCTAGTTTATTTTAGTATTTATTTTAAAAATATTTGAAATACTTTTTGGTGCTGTTATTGAATTATGTGGTGATTTAAGTATTTTGAAAATAGGAATGGAAGGGAGATTATTTCAAAAACCTTGGAGTGCACCCCATCTTTTTACATACTCAAGGCAAGCATCTTGAACACTCGATATGATATTGCATAGTGAATTATTTGCTAAGATAGTTTAAGCTTGACTATGTTGAATTCAAATTTAACTTGCATAATGCTAGTAGTGCATACATGGTCATGTGCATATTTTCTCTTACATGCATTCCACTTGCAACACGCATAAGTTATGAGAACCCAGGAGTGTGCTCCTGCTTTGGACGTGCCGGTGGGCACGGGCCATTTTTGACACGGTGGTGTCACGAGATATATGTGGAAGCAGGCAAGGGTTGTGGCCCTGTCCTGATGATATGGTTGAAAGGAAGTTTTGTTGTGCTAACCACTGCAGGGAACATAAGCCTCCTGAGTCAACCGTAGATCGAGTCTTGTTCCGGCAACCCCCATACTTGTTCCGTGCTGCCACGGGTCCTTCCGAAAGGAGGGTACGGCTTAGTAAGTTGATAACCCCTGTTCGGGTGCACACCACCCAAAGAACTACGATGAAGGTTGTAGCCGTCATCGGGTCAGGGGCATGGGTGTTTCCGGTTGTAGCCGAGAGGGGGGCACCCCTTGTAATCCGCGCGTTTAATAGTGATCCCATGCTTTTCGGAGGTTGTAGCCTCCCTGACTTAAAGTTTTCTGGAGCGATGCTTTGGGTGATTCCTGGCATCTGGACGGTGTGTGCGCGTCAGGCGTGTTTTCAACCCAAAGACCGTAATGGGAATTAGTCAGTGTCACGATACTGACTAAAGAAATCCTATACTTGTGGGTAAAGAGTACACCCTCTGCAGAGATTAAAAACCTATTCGAATAGCCGTGTCCGCGGTTAAGGACTACAGTCTGGGTTGGTCAAGTGTCGGTCTTAGAGTCGGTCTCCGGAGGAAAGAATTAAGATTTAACATGGTTTATTTTTAACTATTGTTGCTACTGGCATTATAATGATTTTTATTGAAGCTATGATTATTATTATTGTGGACTAACTCGTTTCTCTTATTTTATTATCAGAGTGTCTCAGGGGCTGGCTGGACTACCCCGGACACTCGTATTTATTTTCAAGACCTTTCGGTGGCGTCCCTCGAGTTTCAGGCGGTTCTATCACGCCACTACTCTTGTGGACACCCGACTGGCATTTCTTTTCAAGACCGACCGTGGTGTCACTTGACATCCGACCGGCATTTCTTTTATATTTTATTGATACTAATATTTATTTTCTGCACTAACTATTATTCACCATGCCATGTTTTAATTCCGGTCAGCATGCATTTAATATAAGTCTATCATGAGCATATGCATATAGTTTAATTCATCATGACCATATAATTGTTTGCTGCATTTGTTATATCATTTGTCCATGATGCTTGCGAGTACATTTAAACGTACTCACAGGCTTGTCCCTGGCTATTTACTTGGCCAGGTTAGGAGTTCTACGGGGAAAACCACAGCGACGCCCGTGCGAAGCCTAGGAGTACAGCCACGCGGGATAGGAGTTATCCGGGTCAGCTGTTCCTGTGGGAATGGAGCCCCATCAATGTTGGAGATCCACAAGCCAATTCCTTCATCCACCACCAGAGTCATTGTTGTATCAGTAGACCTTTATGGTCTTGTATCAAATTCTTGTAAATGCTTGGTAATCTGTAACAAGGATGTGTCCACCAGTAACAGTAATCCTGGGCTGGTGATGACACTAGGGGTTAATTTCTGGAATATTGTGTTCCCGAAATCCGGCCCCGACAGCCTTGGTATCAGAGCCAGGCTGACCACGGGCTAATCCTATCTTAGCCTGGTCACCATCCCTAGGTTTCTACACCATCCACATCTTTTCCTTTCCACAGTCAAGTCTATCCCATCCACAGTGGCAACCGACATCTTTTGATAGCCGGTGCCCAACCTATCAGTCTATCCATAGGCCGTGTGCCTGTGCCAACACCTGAGCTTTCCCATCCACAAGCGTGCGATGGAAGACTCGGCTGACTTATAAAGGAAGCCTTACCCCAAACTCAGCACATCACAGCCTCATTCCCAGTTCGATATCCAACCACCAAGATGCCAGGCCCCCTCGTTCGCAACGAGACCACCGCAGTCGAGCTCGAAGGCTTCGTAGCCATCCTCGCCAATCTCAACCGTCGTGCCTTCGGCATCGACGAGCCGCCGGAATATGTCGTGTACCAAGAGCACACGAGTAATTCCATCCATCACTTCTGGGCCACGGTGCACCTCTACGGGAGAGGCATCACATCGGAGCGCCCCTACCGGTTCACCGGGAGGACGACCTCCGACGAGCCCCAAGCCATCCAACTTGCAGCCCGAGAGGCTATAGTTCATCTTCGGCACCTGTCGTCGAGGGTTAACTGCCGCTCATTCTACTACTACCCTAGTCGTGAAGGCTATGGTAGCCCGACCCAGGTCGCCAACGGAGACCATGAGTCGGATCCTGCCCTGGTGCATCTGGTGCGCTACCTGAGAGCGCAAGAGGCACTATTTGATCAGGTCACTCTTGACCTGATTGAGACCCGCAGGACGCTCGCTCTCCTAACCCCGGCAAGAAGCGAAGCCGCACCCGCCCCCGACACCCCGATAGTGCTGCTTGGAAGGCCGGTTGAGCCCCCAAGTTCTGCCCATGTCATCTACCCGGGCAATGCCATCGCCTCACCCGGGGAACTCCGTCGTCTCTTGGAGGCCTACTCCAATGGGACGGTGACCTCGACACCCCACGAGGGACACCACCGCTACTCCAGCCCCATAGCTCCCCATCCTACCCCGGCCAGCTCCGACGCGGAAGCGCACGGAGACGACTCGGCATCCACAAGACGCGCCCGGCTAGATATCAACCAGGTGGACTGAGTCCACCAGAATTGTGTCAAGCCCTAGTGGCCCGGTTTTTCCTTTAGTTCCGTAGTAGCTGTTGTGTGGCGTAGTGAGTTTGTAAACCACCTGCGTGTCTTCAGCTAATAGTATGTGTGATCTGGCATGAATTGTTTGACGAGTGGTTGCAGAGTAAAATTCTAGACGTGACCCCTAATCGACATGCACAATAATATGTCACCTTTCTTTTGGGGATTGAGACCTGAGACTTTGACTCAGACAGCCCCGCACCGGAGTCGGTACACCCGTTGTACTGGCATCACTTCATGTTCCCCAACCCAGGCACTCTATAAGAAGCCACTTTCACATCCAACACCAGCAACCATCAGCATCAAGCACTGCCCTTCCTCATTCACCCATCCATGTCTCACCCCGGAGCTTACCTGAGGACCCCCGATGCAAGCCCTGGTAGTTTTGTTAAGATATTGTGGTATTTTACCCGCAATACTCTTGGCTCTACCCATCTACCCCTGTATGAGCTGTTCAAATCGAGGATCACTTCTGATCTCTCGAAATACTGGGCACATTCCACCAGCAAGTATAAACCAAGGCCCTCCCTATGTTATCTTCATCGGGAGATCCATGCCAACCCCAGGCATGGCCATTGAGTCTGCTGCGTATGAAGCAGTCACCCGTCTTCGATTTGCGGTACCTTGTGCCAGCACAAGAGAATACTGCTATTTCCCAAGCCGCGCTGCTTTTGGAGCAGAAGCTACGTTCCGCTGTGGACGTACAGAGAGCGATCCAGCCCTGGTCTATCTCACTCAATACGTGATAGCCCAGGAGCGTTTCACCCAGCAAATACTGGAGTATCTCCACTACCTTGCTGTTCTGAATCCCCGGATTGCCATTGGCGGACCCCCTCTGCCAACTCAGGAGGGACACGTTCTTCGTTTGCTCCCTCGACTTCCTCCACTCCCTGCGGAAGAAGAAGAATGTGTTCCGACACCGGGAAGCCTTCCGCTTGACCCCGAAGATCTCGCTTTCGGACCGTAGACGGTCGTGAGTGCGTTTGTATAACGTGTAGTGCTTGTTTGCATGATGCGATCCTTGTTTTGCTTGTATGTCATGAATATATTGCCCTGTTTGCATGTGAGTGTTTTGCTTTTTAATTCTTCCGCCCTTAACAAATCTCGAGGGCGAGATTTTCTTAAGGGGGGTAGAGTTTGTAACACCCCAAAAATTTAATCATATTTTTATTAAATAAAATTTGGCTAGAAATAAAATTTTGAATTATATTAGGTTCTTTAATAATTTTAGAGCCTTTTCTATACCTGTCCTTCAAAAATCTTCTCTTCATATAGTAAATTTTTGGAAATAATTTTGTGGGCTCTGGTTGTATCTTGAGTCATTTCATTATTTGTTTAATAACAGTAGAAATTATTTTCATAATAAAATTTGTCTCTAAATAACTCTTTTAATAGCATTTTCAGTATTTTAAATGCTTCTGTTGCACTACAACCATTATAAATAATTCTCTAAAAATTCCACCAAAATTATGAGAGGTCATGTGTTGCATATGGATCACCTTTCTACAAAAATCCATCCTTCCCCTTTGTAATTTTTGAGTAAACCTTCCTCTTTTCAATTCTGTACATTTTCTAGGTTTCTACTGCAACCCCAATTTTCCTTGCTCAATTTTTTTTGATACTTGTCCATATCCTAGTCCTTCCTATCAAAACCTTAACTCCAGAAGCTCAGCTCCAAATTCCTCTTTTTATTGCACCAAATGATTTCCAGCACTTTCTGTCCAGAAATGAAATTCTTTAAAACTTGCCCTAGCAAGTATTTCTTTTTGTCAAATTAACTTCACTATCATCTGTTTAATCTAAGGAGACACCATCCTGGCAATTTCCACACCTAAGAAAGTTGCCTAGCTAGCTCTATCATTCTATCGAACAGCTTGAGGACATGACAGAAATCTAGCATCTTTCTAAACTGCAAACAACAATTGGTCCTATGGCCAAACCAGCATGTCCAGCATCTCTATCATATGTAGTAACCCAACCCTGTTAAGTTTCACCTGCAATAAACCCATATAGCTCACTCTGGCATTTCATCGAGCATGCTGCGTGCGTGTCCAGAGCGCGCACGGCATGCTTGGCGCGTGCGTATGGCCGTGCCCGTGCCCGAGCTCCTGCCACTCCCCACAGCCGCTCTTCTGCTCGTCCTGATCCTCTGCAGAGCTAACCAAGTCATCCCCGCCATCGCCGCCATCTTTCCGTGGCCGCTAGCGCCAGCCATTGCCGTCCACGCCAACCACAGACGCCGCCGCCGTCTTTCACGCGCATACGGCACCGTCCAGGACGCGTGCTTGCCTCCTCGCCAGCCAGCGCGTCCCTGGCATAATTACGGACGGCCGCCGCCCTCACTAAACCCCGCCGTCCACCAACGGCCTCGCCACCGCCCGCGCTTCACCATCAATGGCCGCCGCCGCAGTCTACGATGGACGGCACCGCCCAAGCCACCTGGCATCAGCCAGAGGCCGACAGCACGCCCCTGCCTTTACTCCGACCGGCCACCGTCCCCCACCGACCATGCCAGCTACCCCAAGCGCCATCAATGGCGAGGTCCGCCGTGGCCGTTCTCTGGACTTCGCGGAACCGACCTCCTCGCGCTATAAAAGGCCCCCTCGAGCTCACCGCAGCACACCACACATCGTCCCCCTCCCTCAATGATCTTCCCCGAGCAGTAGAACGACCGGGAGAGGTCGTCTTCCCCGTCTCCGGCATACTCTGCCGCCGCCCTTTCCACGAAGCTCCCCACCATTCCAGTACCTCCCCCCTCTCCACTCTTCCACCAATAACCTACTGGAGCCCCCGCTGATCGATTCCCCCTCCCAATTCTGCTCGGGAGCCACCGTGAACAAAGCCCCCATCTCGTCCGACGCCGCCGTCCGCCGGAAGCAACATCACCGGCGACACCGTCCCTCTCTCCGACCATGGCGGGTACCGGAAGGACCGCCGTGACTCCCTGGTCACACCGGTGGTCTCAGATCGCCGAACGGTGCCGCCGTTCGCCGGCAATCGTCGCCGGAGCACCGCCCCTGTTCTGCCACGAGGAGACGCGCGCGGGCAACCGGGTCGAACATGACAGGTGGGGTCAAGGGACCCACAGTCAGTGACCCAGCGCGGCGCCAGCTGGGCGTAAGTGGAAACGTACTTCCATGAAGTACGTTTTACGCTCTCGAAAGCGTAGCTACGCGACTACGCCACCGACGTCATCAAGCCTTCCGCACCGCCGAGCGACTGGGCTCGGCCCAGTAGCGCTTCGCGGCTATGCAGCGCCCAGGGCACACTTCTATTTCTTCCTATTTTCCCTTTTCAGCAGTATTCCAATAATTCCACAACCCTCTTTTCTACTCCAAATTTAATGGCCCCAATTTCTGTAGACTTCTAAAATGATTCTCTAATAACCTGGTTATGGTGAACTTTTTCCTAAAGTTTAGTATCTACTGGATCAATTAAATATTGCTTTAACCATTTATTTTCTATCTTAGTAATTCCATAGCTAGTTCATACTAACTCCAAATAAATTGATTCTTTTTCTGTAATTCTTTATAATTCATCTAGTTTATTTTAGTATTTATTTTAAAAATATTTGAAATACTTTTTGGTGCTGTTATTGAATTATGTGGTGATTTAAGTATTTTGAAAATAGGAATGGAAGGGAGATTATTTCAAAAACCTTGGAGTGCACCCCATCTTTTTACATACTCAAGGCAAGCATCTTGAACACTTGATATGATATTGCATAGTGAATTATTTGCTAAGATAGTTTAAGCTTGACTATGTTGAATTCAAATTTAACTTGCATAATGCTAGTAGTGCATACATGGTCATGTGCATATTTTCTCTTACATGCATTCCACTTGCAACACGCATAAGTTATGAGAACCCAGGAGTGTGCTCCTGCTTTGGACGTGCCGGTGGGCACGGGCCATTTTTGACACGGTGGTGTCACGAGATATATGTGGAAGCAGGCAAGGGTTGTGGCCCTGTCCTGATGATATGGTTGAAAGGAAGTTTTGTTGTGCTAACCACTGTAGGGAACATAAGCCTCCTGAGTCGACCGTAGATCGAGTCTTGTTCCGGCAACCCCCATACTTGTTCCGTGCTGCCACGGGTCCTTCCGAAAGGAGGGTACGGCTTAGTAAGTTGATAACCCCTGTTCGGGTGCACACCACCCAGAGAACTACGATGAAGGTTGTAGCCGTCATCGGGTCAGGGGCATGGGTGTTTCTGGTTGTAGCCGAGACGGGGGCACCCCTTGTAATCCGCGCGTTTAATAGTGATCCCATGCTTTTCGGAGGTTGTAGCCTCCCTGACTTAAAGTTTTCTGGAGCGATGCTTTGGGTGATTCCTGGCATCTGGACGGTGTGTGCGCGTCAGGCGTGTTTTCAACCCAAAGACCGTAATGGGAATTAGTCAGTGTCACGATACTGACTAAAGAAATCCTATACTTGTGGGTAAAGAGTACACCCTCTGCAGAGATTAAAAACCTATTCGAATAGCCGTGTCCGCGGTTAAGGACTACAGTCTGGGTTGGTCAAGTGTCGGTCTTAGAGTCGGTCTCCGGAGGAAAGAATTAAGATTTAACATGGTTTATTTTTAACTATTGTTGCTACTGGCATTATAATGATTTTTATTGAAGCTATGATTATTATTATTGTGGACTAACTCGTTTCTCTTATTTTATTATCAGAGTGTCTCAGGGGCTGGCTGGACTACCCCGGACACTCGTATTTATTTTCAAGACCTTTTGGTGGCGTCCGTCGAGTTTCAGGCGGTTCTATCACGCCACTACTCTTGTGGACACCCGACTGGCATTTCTTTTCAAGACCGACCGTGGTGTCACTTGACATCCGACCGGCATTTCTTTTATATTTTATTGATACTAATATTTATTTTCTGCACTAACTATTATTCACCATGCCATGTTTTAATTCCTGTCAGCATGCATTTAATATAAGTCTATCATGAGCATATGCATATAGTTTAATTCATCATGACCATATAATTGTTTGCTGCATTTGTTATATCATTTGTCCATGATGCTTGCGAGTACATTCAAACGTACTCACAGGCTTGTCCCTGGCTATTTACTTGGCCAGGTTAGGAGTTCTACGGGGAAAACCACAGCGACGCCCGTGCGAAGCCTAGGAGTACAGCCACGCGGGATAGGAGTTATCCGGGTCAGCTGTTCCTGTGGGAATGGAGCCCCATCAATGTTGGAGATCCACAAGCCAATTCCTTCATCCACCACCAGAGTCATTGTTGTATCAGTAGACCTTTATGGTCTTGTATCAAATTCTTGTAAATGCTTGGTAATCTGTAACAAGGATGTGTCCACCAGTAACAGTAATCCTGGGCTGGTGATGACACTAGGGGTTAATTTCTGGAATATTGTGTTCCCGAAATCCGGCCCCGACAATAATAGTGATAGATATTGCTGCAATAGCAAATAAAAGCGGAAAGTAAATAGCGGATGTGATCAGTGATGGTAATATGGACCGGAGTCCCATGATGTTCACTACTGATGTCTCTCTCCCAAAAGATGATAAAACAGCTATGTGAGGTAAACGAATTACAGCTGGGCAATTGACAGGACCATGTGCGCAAACCAATGCTGACTAAGTTGCAAGAAAGGTAGAGGTTCAAAGCATGGGCGGTACGCCAAGGCAAGTAGACCGAAATCCATCTGCATCTACTACTAATCATCCACCTTGAGATATCCATCCAGAACATCTCACTGGTATTAAGTTGCGAGTCCCACCCATAGTGTAAACTCAAAGCAACAGACAACTGCATTAAAAGAACTTTGCGTAAAGTAAACAATCCTTGCACCCGCGGGCACAAGCACCGTTGTTTTCCCCCTTGTGGCAACAGCACATCCCCTAGACTCATGTTTCTGTCACTCAAGCTAGTCATCGAGGGGCATGAACCCACAATCAAGCATAACGTTCCCTCTTGGAGTCACTACCTACTACTTGGCCAAAGCAATAAATAACAACGGAGAACATGCAAGAATTACTTACGAACATAAATATAAAAGAGGTGAATCAAATATATTACTCAAACACAATCTGAACATAATCTCACAATCCATCGGATCCCAGCAAACTCATCATAGCAACAGCATAAGGATTACATATGTGTCTCGATCATGTAGGGCAGCTCACGAGGACTAATTAGTGAAGCACAAGAACGGGAGGAGAACATCACATAGCTACTGGTCATGGACCCATGGTCCAAGGGAGACTACTCACAACTCATCCGGGAGGCGTCCATGGTGGTGGAGAAGCTCCCGGTGGTGATCCTCCCCTCCGGCAGGGTGCCGGGAAGAGTTCTCCTGGTGCTCCCGATCTTGGAAGCGCGGCGGCGGCGGAACAGAGATGAGATCGTGAAAAAGGGTTCCCGTCTCGAGGGTTTCGGGACACGATATAAATATATGCCAAAGGGGGGCATCAGACGAGGCCTGGGGGGCCCAGGTGCCCCCCCGGCGCGGCCAGGAGGGGGGCCGCGCCACTAGGGCGCCTGGAGCCCTGGTGGCCCCCCTCCGGCTGTACTTCGGGTGCCGGGAAGCTTCTGGAACGCTGATTTTTTATATAATTTTTCCGGGATTTTTCTGGCAGTTCTCGTAATGGGAAAACCTGAAATACAAAAACAGCCGAAAACAGAAACTGGCACTGGGTTGCACTGAGTTAATAGGTTAGTCCAAATATGATCAAAAGTGTATGGAAGTGTATAAATAACATAGCAATATCACCCAAAAGAGGCATGGAGCAAGCAGAAATTATAGATACGTTTTGGACGTATCAACATCCCCAAGCTTAATTCCTGCTCGTCCTCGAGTAGGTAAATGATAACAAGAATAATTTCTGTGGTGACATGCTATTAACCATATAGGACTTTTTCATATTCACATGACAAAAGCTTACTGAGACAATGAATCTGTAGTAATTAAGTTGCCTCATGAGAAATCACAAAGAACTGAAAGTTTTACAATATGATACTGGGACATCAAATAGATTTGTAATGAGCATGGTGTGCAAATATGATAAAGTGATATCTCGCTTGCCCCTTTAGTGAAGCAAAACATAAATGCAGGGGAACCTCCAAGGTTTAAATGATGACTAGATACAATGATTTCAAAATAAACGATATCACAATCATGCAAAAGACAATGCTACTTTGGGACAATGCACATTACACTCAGAATGACAATCATGCTCTCAGTAGTTGGTGCTTTTAAAAGAAGGTGGAGACTCTCGAACCGTGGCTTTTGTTGGCAAGGTTGAAAACCCGTAGTCGGAAACAAAGACAAAACATGTACCAGAGCTCTTGGTTTTAAAAACAGAAGTAATAAATTTTTTTAGATTATGCATGTTTCGTCAACGAATGCTAGCAGACAACTCAATCACTTCTTGAGATGGACAAGTTTCGAGGAACGACTCCCGAATGAGGACGATCACATCCTCTTAATCTCCTTTGTTTATCACTGCCAAAGTTTTCTGATTTCTCATGAACAAAGCGTGAAGGAGGGTTGGTTTGTTATATTAATTTTTGAGCCGGGTGCACTCAATGCCAGTTCCTTCTCGTATTATGGGTTTGCACATTATACATGCAATCCCGGGGTGAAGCTTGTCCAACTTAAAAAGATCATGAATTAACTACTACTTCCTCATGAACTTAAAACAGAGGCACAAAATAGGAATGCTTTTCTTTGAATAATTTCGAGATGGTACATGCAAGTCTCCGTTAGGAATGGCAGGTAAATACCATGTAGGAAGGTATGGTGGACTCATATGGCATAACTGGTTTAAAAGAATTTGGATGCACAAGCAGTCAGTCCGCTTAGTACAGGCGAAGGTTAGCAAAAGACTGGGAGCGACCAACTAAGAGAGCAATGACGGTCATAATCATGCAGAGCGACAAAGCAACATTGAATCAGGCATGGAAGTTATATCGCTACTCAGAAACAAAAGATCATCAAGGCTTGACAGACTTTCTTTACAGTCTTAAATATACGTGAGCATACGCCAAGTCAATCAAAGTAAATTCTTGAAGGAAGATATTACTAAACCATACCACATCATAGGCAAACAAATCATGTTGGTATTCCAATAACACATTGGGAACCCCCCCAGCTATTTGAGACTAACCATAAGAAAACATGAACTACTAAGCACCATTATGCACGTAGCATCTTTATCATAGACATATCAACCAATGCAACGGAAGCAAACTCTCTTAATAAGATAATCATGATAAATAAAGAGAGTTCAAGCAACCAACTAAACAAAAGCTCTTTAAAAAGATAAGCATGAAAGTGAAGAGCTAAGCATGATAGTAGCTATTGAAAGACAAAGAACACACACAGCAAAGATAGACATGAAAATTCTATGTTATGTTCTAGGTAGAAGTGGAGCGTGTTTCTCTCCCACATAAAGAAAGCTGAGTTCCGACTCGTTATGAAAAGCTAAAGAAAACTAAAAAGGAAAACTAAAAGTAGGACGCTCCAAGCATTGCACATAACACATGAAGTGATAAAAATATAGTGGAACGAAAGACGAACTGATAATGTTGATGGAGAAGGGGATGCACGGGGGCATCCCCAAGCTTAGACGCTTGAGTCTCCTTGAATATTTCTTGGGGGTGCACGGGGGCATCCCCAAGCTTGAGCGTTTGACACTCCTGAATCTTTTTATCATCTTCCCTCGCACACTTGAAAACTCCCTTCATACATAACTCATCATAATCTGATTAGCGAGGTTAGTACCCATAATAAAATAATTGTTCCTTGCTGGAAATAAAGATATTCTTGAAGGTCTGCTGTTTCTCAAGATTGCCAAAAGGTTTTTGCAAAGAAAAAGCAAGCTCTAGGTTTGCAAAATGAAGGTAAGGCAAAACAGGACAGAATCTGTGAAAAACAGAACAGCAGGTAGTAAATGATTTTTTCGGTGCACTTCTGCAACTCTAATAAAAAAACTCAGAACAGACGCACGAAAGACAATTATATAGAGCACGCTGTCGAAAAAATTCAGACCAAAAAGATGATCTGGTGATTTTATACGAATTTTTCTATCCAAGGACAGAATCTGTTTCCTGGACAGCACGTCACAACTTTTGAACTTTCTAGCAATCAGAGGCTACACATGGCACAAAGTTGAAAAGTAAAGATACAATGATGATGCTACTGTAGTAACAACATCAAGACACAACAAAAGCAAAATAAAATTTTATTTATTGGGCTGCCTCCCAAAAGCGCTTTCTTTTATGCCTTTAAGCTAGGCATAATGCAAAGAGGAATCAATAACCATCATAATAATCGGAGCTATAGATTGCTTCAAATGGTTCCTCAACAAGTTCACTCTTGTTCCTTCTAGGAAAGGGGTACACACCTTTTGCCTTTCCACGCAAGCGGATTTGTCCCTTACCTATATCGATGAAGCCTTTTACCGCTCGGAGGAAGTCCCTTCCAAGCACTATATTTCCTTGGTTTGGCTCCATGATGAGGAAATCAATCATTGCAATCCCCTTAAGGAATTTAACTGGCAGGTCTTTTATTCTTCCCTGGATTTCAGAAATATCTCCATTAGTGTGTTCATGATAAGATGGTAATCTATCCATGTTAAATTTTAAAGAATCATGAACAATTTTTGGCATAGTAGAAACCATAGATCCAATATCACAATAAGCAAGGAAGTCTTGATTAGAGATGCTAATCCTAACAAAAGGCTCCCAATCATTGTCTATTTCCAAAATGTCTTTCTTATCGGGTTTGGGTTTCTCTACCTTCATCAAGTCTAGAACATCCATTCTCTTCTCAATAGTAGCAAGTCTATCTATGACAGTATCAAAGTTATGATCATAAACAAAGTAACTAGATAGACCATGTATAATTTCAAGAGCTCTAGCTTCATCACACTCTAGGAAATCTCCTTCAGCTATAATATCAAGAGAGTGTTTACACCATTTAAAAAGACCATGGTGCATAATTCAAGAGCTCTAGCTTCATCACACTCTAGGAAATTCTAAGCACAATTTTTATAGGTATCCAAGGCATAATTCTCCTATGTGCATCAGAAATTCTGTCCCATGCCTTCTTCATATTTTCTCCATCCCTTTGATGGAAATCTAGAACTTCTGATTCCCTCAAAGCACCAAATCCTAACATGTTTGGCTAAACAGAAAGGACTACTAACAGAAAAGCAATTTTTTTTTGTAATTTTTGATAAAGGATACTAAAGCAAAAATGAAAGGTAAACTAACAAGACTAAAAAGCAAAGGTAAAAGATAGCGTGCAACTCCCCTATCCTGAAGAGTGGAGTCCCCGGCAACGGCGCCAGAAAACTTTGCTTGATGGCTTCTCGCCCCTCGTTGGTTACCCCAAGTGGAAGGTTTGAGATGCAGTGTAGCGGAAGTTTTCCCTTAGCAAAGATACCAAGGATCGATTTCCCCTGAGACTCCCAGTTTCAACAAGAAGGTGTCAACTGCTAACGGCGCCAGATACTAGCAATCAACGTGGACCTGCACACAGATACAAATAACTTTGCTCCCAACGAGTACAGAGAGGTTGTCAATCCCTCCGGCCTTGTCGTTTACAAAGGATCAAACGCAAGTGATAATAGTGATAGATATTGCTGCAATAGTAAATAAAAGCGGAAAGTAAATAGCGGATGTGATCAGTGATGGTAATATGGACCGGAGTCCCATGATGTTCACTAGTGATGTCTCTCTCCCAAAAGACGATAAAAACAGCTATGTGAGGTAAACGAATTACAGCTGGGCAATTGACAGGACCATGTGCGCAAACCAATGCTGACTAAGTTGCAAGAAAGGTAGAGGTTCAAAGCATGGGCGGTACGCCAAGGCAAGTAGACCGAAATCCATCTGTATCTACTACTAATCATCCACCTTGAGATATCTATCCAGAACATCTCGCTGGTATTAAATTGCGAGTCCCACCCATAGTGTAAACTCAAAGCAACAGACAACTGCATTAAAAGAACTTTGCGTAAAGTAAACAATCCTTGCACCCGCGGGCACAAGCACCGTTGTTTTCCCCCTTGTGGCAACAGCACATCTCCTAGACTCATGTTTCTGTCACTCAAGCTAGTCATCGAGGGGCATGAACCCACAATCAAGCATAACGTTCCCTCTTGGAGTCACTACCTACTACTTGGCCAAAGCAATAAATAACAACGGAGAACATGCAAGAATTACTTACGAACATAAATATAAAAGAGGTGAATCAAATATATTACTCAAACACAATCTGAACATAATCTCACAATCCATCGGATCCCAGCAAACTCATCATAGCAACAGCATAAGGATTACATATGTGCCTCGATCATGTAGGGCAGCTCACAAGGACTAATTAGTGAAGCACAAGAACGGAAGGAGAACATCACATAGCAACTGGTCATGGACCCATGGTCCAAGGGAGACTACTCACAACTCATCCGGGAGGCGTCCATGGTGGTGGAGAAGCTCCCGGTGGTGATCCTCCCCTCCGGCAGGGTGTCGGGAAGAGTTCTCCTGGTGCTCCCGATCTTGGAAGCGCGGCGGCGGCGGAACAGAGATGAGAACGCAAAAAAGGGTTCCCGTCTCGAGGGTTTCGGGACACGATATAAATATATGCCGAAGGGGGGCATCAGACGAGGCCTGAGGGGCCCAGGCACCCCCCCGGCGCGGCCAGGAGGGGGGCCGCGCCACCAGGGCGCCTGGAGCCCTGGTGCCCCCCCTCCGGCTGTACTTCGGGTGCTGGGAAACTTCTGGAACGCTGATTTTTTATATAATTTTTCCGGGATTTTTCTGGCAGTTCTCGTAATGGGAAAACCTGAAATACAAAAACAGCTGAAAACAGAAACTGGCACTGGGGTGCACTGAGTTAATAGGTTATTCCAAATATGATCAAAAGTGTATGGAAGTGTATAAATAACATAGCAATATCACCCAAAAGAGGCATGGAGCAAGCAGAAATTATAGATACGTTTTGGACGTATCAGGGACACGCACCCATGTGGAAGAAGAAATCTATATTTTGGGACCTACCCTACTGGAAGGACCTAGAGGTCCGCTCTTCAATCGACGTGATGCACGTGACGAAGAACCTTTGCGTGAACCTGCTAGGCTTCTTGGGCGTGTATGAAAAGACAAAAGATACAACTGAGGCACGAGAGGACCTGCACCGTTTGCATGAAAAAGACGGCATGCCTCCGAAGCAGTATGAAGGTCCTGCCAGCTATGCTCTTACGAAAGAAGAGAAATAAATCTTCTTTGAATGCCTGCTCAGTATGAAGGTCCCGACTGGCTTCTCGTCGAATATAAAGGGAATAATAAATATGCCTGAGAAAAAGTTCCAGAACCTAAAGTCTCATGACTGCCACGTGATTATGACGCAACTGCTTCCGGTTGTATTGAGGGGGCTTCTACCGGAAAATGTCTGATTAGCCATTGTGAAGCTATGTGCATTCCTCAACGCAATCTCTCAGAAGGTGATCGATCCAGAAATCGTACCAAGGCTAAGGAGTGATGTGGCGCAATGTCTTGTCAGTTTCGAGCTGGTGTTCTCACCATCCTTCTTCAATATCATGACACACGTCCTAGTTCATCTAGTCGACGAGATTGTCATTCTGGGGCCCGTATTTCTACACAATATGTTCCCTTTTGAGAGGTTCATGGGAGTCCTAAAGAAATATGTCCGTAACCGCGCTAGGCCAGAAGGAAGCATCTCCATGGGCCATCAAACAGAGGATGTCATCGGGTTTTGTGTTGACTTCATTCCTAGCCTTAATAAGATAGGTCTCCCTAAATCACGGTACGAGGGGAGACTGACTGGAAAAGGCACGCTTGCAAGGGACTCAATAATATGCTGGGACGGATATTCTTGGTCTCAAGCACACCACACAGTTCTATAGAACTCTACATTGGTGACCCCGTGTGTCGATGAACACAAGAACAGTCTGCGCTCCAAACACCCGGAGCAATGCGATGACTGGATTACATGTGAACACATCAGGACTTTCAGCAGTTGGTTGGAAACACGTCTCAGAGGTGACAACACTGTTTGTGATGAGTTGTACTTGTTGTACAGGGGACCATCTTTGACTGTATTGATTTACAAAGGATACGAGATAAATGGGACTACATTTTACACGATTGTCCAAGATCAAAAAAGCACCAACCAAAACAGCGGTGTCCGCTTTGATGCAACAACCGAGAGGGGAAAGGACACATATTATGGTTACATAGTGGACATATGGGAACTTGACTACGGACATGATTTTAAGGTCCCTTTGTTTAAGTGCAAATGGGTCAATCTATCAGGAGGCGGGGTACACGTAGACCCACAGTACGGAATGACAACAGTGGATCTGAAAAATCTTGGTTACACTGACGAACCGTTCGTCCTAGCCAATGATGTGGCACATGTTATCTATGTGAAGGACATGTCTACCAGACCGAGAAAAAGAAAAGATAAGGAAGCGAATACATCATACGATGAGCCAAAGCGCCACATAGTTCTTTCAGGAAAAAGGGACATCCAGGGAGTGGAGGGCAAGACAGACATATCTGAAGATTATGAAAAGTTTCATGAAATTCCTCCTTTCAAAGTCAAGGCTGACCCAAGCATCCTGATAAACGATGAAGATTATCCATGGTTACGGCGCAATAAGCAAATGACACAAGCGAAAAAAAAGTGAAGACTTTTTTCCGCAACTATTATGATGATACCATGCCAACTTTGTAACAGACGAGTATGATACCATTGTCCGTTTTGTACATGCACATGCTATGCCAACTTTTTCAGAGTTCATTTGAAAACTATGAATTTAGGTCGAATTTTCTCTATATATGTTCATTTTTTTAGTAAAGTTAACCACAAACTTGTGATTCACACAAATTTCAAAGAATTCAAATTTTAATTATTCAAATTTGAAAACTAATGGCACTAACAGAAAGTTTATAATTTTTCTAAAACTAATGGCACTAACAGAAAGAATTAAAAAATAAAGCAAAAAACAAAAGAAAATAAATAATGCAGAAAACAAAACAAAAAAACTTGCAAAAAAATAAAAATAGCAACAATAAGTATTTTGTTGTAAGTAGAAACAAAATAAAATAAATAAAGCAACAAAGAAAACAAATAATTTCAAATTTAAACAATTCAAATTTGAATACTACTTGCACTAACAGAAAGTTTGTACTTGGTTTTGAAGGAAATATGCCCTAGAGGCAATAATAAAGTTATTATTTATTTCCTTATATCATGATAAATGTTTATTATTCATGCTAGAATTGTATTAACTGGAAACTTAGTACATGTGTGAATACATAGACAAAACAGAGTGTCCCTAGTATGCCTCTACTAGACTAGCTCATTGATCAAAGATGGTTATGTTTCCTAGCCATAGACATGAGTTGTCATTTGATCAACGGGGTCACATCATTAGGAGAATGATGTGATGGACAAGACCCATCCGTTAGCTTAGCAACTTGATCGTTTAGTTTTATTGCTATTGCTTTCTTCATGACTTATACATGTTCCTATGACTATGAGATTATGCAACTCCCGAATACCGGAGGAACACTTTGTGTGCTACCAAACGTCACAACGTAACTGGGTGATTATAAAGGTACTCTACAGGTGTCTCCAAAGGTACTTTTTGGGTTGGCGTATTTCGAGATTAGGATTTGTCACTCCGATTGTCGGAGAGGTATCTCTGGGCCCACTCGGTAATGCACATCACTATAAGCCTTGCAAGCATTGCAGCTAATGAGTTAGTTGCGGGATGATGTATTACGGAACGAGTAAAGAGACTTGCCGGTAACGAGATTGAACTAGGTATTGAGATACCGACGATCGAATCTCGGGCTAGTAACATACCGATGACAAAGGGAACAACGTATGTTGTTATGCGGTTTGACCGATAAAGATCTTCGTAGAATATGTGGGAGCCAATATGAGCATCCAGGTTCCGCTATTGGTTATTGACCGGAGACGTGTCTCGGTCATGTCTACATAGTTCTCGAACCCGTAGGGTCCGCACGCTTAAGGTTTCGATGACAGTTTTATTATGAGTTTATGCAACTCCCGAATACCGGAGGAACACTTTGTGTGCTACCAAACGTCACAACGTAACTGGGTGATTATAAAGGTACTCTACAGGTGTCTCCAAAGGTACTTGTTGGGTTGGCGTATTTCGAGATTAGGATTTGTCACTCCGATTGTCGGAGAGGTATCTCTGGGCCCACTCGGTAATGCACATCACTATAAGCCTTGCAAGCATTGCAGCTAATGAGTTAGTTGCGGGATGATGTATTACGGAACGAGTAAAGAGACTTGCCGGTAACGAGATTGAACTAGGTATTGAGATACCGACGATCGAATCTCGGGCTAGTAACATACCGATGACAAAGGGAACAACGTATGTTGTTATGCGGTTTGACCGATAAAGATCTTCGTAGAATATGTGGGAGCCAATATGAGCATCCAGGTTCCGCTATTGGTTATTGACCGGAGACGTGTCTCGGTCATGTCTACATAGTTCTCGAGCCCGTAGGGTCCGCACGCTTAAGGTTTCGATGACAGTTTTATTATGAGTTTATGAGTTTTGATGTACCGAAGGAGTTCGGAGTCCCGGATGAGATCGGGGACATGACGAGGAGTCTCGAAATGGTCGAGACGTAAAAATTGATATATTGGACGACTATATTCGGACATCGGAAAGGTTCTGAGTGATTCGGGTATTTTCGGAGTACCGGGGAGTTACGGGAATAGAGGAGAGAGGCCAAAAGGAAGGAGGCGCGTGGCCCCCTTCTGGTCCGAATTGGACAAGGGGTGCAGCCCCCTTTTACTTCTCCCTCTCCCCCTCTTTCCTTCTCTCCTACTCTGGAAAGGAAAGGGGAATCCTACTAGGACTTGGGAGTCCTAGTAGGACTCCCCACACTTGGCGCGCCCCTTCTAGGGCCGGCCTCTCCCTCCCTCCTTTATATACGGGGGCAGGGGGGCACCTCTAGACAATAGTTGATCTCATGATCTCTTAGCCGTGTGCGGTGCCCCCCTCCACCACAGTTCTCCTCGATAATATTGTAGCGGTGCTTAGGCAAAGCCCTGCGACGGTAGAACATCAAAATCGTCACCACGCCGTCGTGCTGACGGAACTCTTCCTCGACACTCGGCTGGATCGGAGTTCGAGGGACGTCATCGAGCTGAACGTGTGCTAGAACTCGGAGGTGCCGTAGTTTCGGTGCTTGATCGGTCGGGCCGTGAAGACGTACGACTACATCAACCGCGTTGTTCTAACGCTTCCGCTTCCGGTCTACGAGGGTACGTAGACACACTCTTCCCTCTCGTTGCTATGCATCTGGTAGATAGATCTTGCGTGATCGTAGGAAAATTTTAAAATACTACGTTCCCCAACAGTGGCATCATGAGCCAGGTCTATGCGTAGATGATATGCACGAGTAGAACACAATGAGTTGTGGGCGATACTAGTCATACTGCTTACCAGCATGTCATACTTTGCTTCGGCGGTATTGTGAGATGAAGCGGCCCGGACCGACATTACGCGTACGCTTACGCGAGACTGGTTTCACCGTTACGAGCACTCGTTGCTTAAAGGTGACTGGCGGGTGTCTGTCTCTCTCACTTTAGCTGAAACAAGTGTGGCTACGCCCGGTCCTTGTGAAGGTTAAAACATCACATACTTGACGAAACATCGTTGTGGTTTTTGTATGCGTAGGTAAGAACGGTTCTTGCTAAGCCCGTAGCAGCCACGTAAATCTTGCAACAACAAAGTAGAGGACGTCTAACTTGTTTTTGCAGGGCATGTTGTGATGTGATATGGTCAAGACATGATGAGTTATACGGTTTTGTATGAGATGATCATGTTTTGTAATGTTATCGGCAACTGGCGGGAGCCATATGGTTGTCGCTTTATTGTATGAAATGCAATCGCCATGTAATTGCTTTACTTTATCACTAAGCGGTAGCGATAGTCGTAGAAGCAATAGTTGGCGAGACGACAACGATGCTACGATGGAGATCAAGGTGTCGCGCCGGTGACGAAGGTGATCATGACGGTGCTTTGGAGATGGAGATCAAAAGCACAAGATGATGATGGCCATATCATGTCACATATTTTGATTGCATGTGATGTTTATCTTATTATGCTTCTTATTTTTGCTTAGAACGACGGTAGCATTATAAGATGATCCCTTACTAAATTTCAAGGTATAAGTGTTCTCCCTGAGTATGCACCGTTGCGAAAGTTCGTCGTGCCGAGACACCACGTGATGATCGGGTGTGATAAGCTCTACGTTCAAATACAACGGGTGTAAGCCAGTTTTGCACACGTAGAATACTCGGGTTAAACTTGACGAGCCTAGCATATGCAGATATGGCCTCGGAACACTGGAGACCGAAAGGTCGAGCGTGAATCATATAGTAGATATGATCAACATAAGATGTTCACCATTGAAAACTACTCCATCTCACGTGATGATCGGACATGGTTTAGTTGATTTGGATCACGTGATCATTTAGATGACTAGAGGGATGTCTATCTAAGTGGGAGTTCTTAAGTAATATGATTAAATTGAACTTTAATTTATCATGAACTTAGTCCTGGTAGTATTAGCATATCTATGTTGTAGATCAATAGCTCACGATGTTGCTCCCCGTTAATCTTTTATATGTTCCTAGAGAAAACTAAGTTGAAAGATGTTAGTAGCAATGATGCGGACTAGGTCCGTGATCTGAGGATTATCCTCATTGCTGCACAGAAGAATTATGTCCTTGATGCACCGCTAGGTGACAGACCTATTGCAGGAGCAGATGTAGACGTTATGAACGTTTTGACAAAAGCTCGGTATGATGACTACTTGATAGTTTAAGTGCACCATGCTTTACGGCTTAGAACCGGGACTTCAAAAACGTTTTGAATGCCACGGAGCATATAAGATGTTCCAAGAGTTGAAATTAGTATTTCATACTCATGCCCGTGTCGAGAGGTATAAGACCTCTGACAGTACTTTGCCTACAAGATGGAGGAGAATAGCTCAACGAGTGCGCATGTGCTCAGATTGTCTGGGTACTACAATTACTTGAATCAAGTGGGAGTTAATCTTCCAGATAAGATAGTAATTGACAAAGTTCTCTAGTCACTATCACCGAGTTAGTAGAACTTCGTGATGAACTATAATATGCAAGGGATGACGAAGTTAATTCCCGATCTCTTCGCGATGCTGAAATCGGCGGAGGTAGAAATCAAGAAAGAGCATCAAGTGTTGATGGTTAATAAGACCACTTGTTTCAAGTAAAGGGCAGAGGGATAGAAGGGGAACTTCAAGAAGAATGACAAGCAAGTTGTCACTCCCATGAAGAAACCCAAAAGCTAAACTCAAGCTTGAAACTAAGTGCGTCTACTGCAAAGGAAATGGTCACTGGAAGTGGAACTGCCCTAGATACTTGGCGGATAAGAAGGATGGCAAATTGAACAAAGGTATATTTGATATACAGATTATTGATGTGTATTTTACTAGTGTTCATAGCAACCCCTCGGTATTTGATATTGGTTCAGTTGCTAAAGAGTAGTAACTCGAAATGGGAGTTGCATAATGAACAGAAACTAGTTAAAGGATAAAGTGATGATGTGTATTGGAAGTAGTTCCAAGATTGATATGATCATCATCGCACACTCCCTATACTTTCGGGATTAGTGTTGAACCTAAATACGTGTTATTTGGTGTTTGTGTTGAGCATGAATATGATTTGATCATGTTTATTGCAATACGGTTATTCATGTAAGTTAGAGAATAATTGTTGTTCTGTTTACATGAATAAAACCTTCTATGGTCATACACCCAATGAAAATGGTTTGTTGGATCTCGATCGTGTGATACACATATTCATAATATTGAAGCCAAAAGATGCAAGGTTAATAATGATAGTGCAACTTATTTGTGGCACTGCCGTTTAGGTCATATTGGTGTAAAGCGCATGAAGAAACTCCATAGTGATGGACTTTTGGAATCACTTGATTATGAATCACTTGGTGCTTGCGAACCATGCCTCATGGACAAGATGACTAAAACTCCGTTCTCCGGAACTGTGGAGCGAGCAACAGAGTTGTTGGAAATCATACATACTGATGTATGCGGACCAATGAGTGTTGAAGCTCGCGGAGGGTATCGTTATTTTCTGACCTTCACTGATGATTTGAGCAGATATGGGTATATCTACTTAATGAAGCACAAGTCTGAAACATTTGAAAAGTTCAAAGAATTTCAGAGTGAAGTAGAGAATCATCGTAACAAGAAAATAAAGTTTCTACGATCTAATCGTGGAGGAGAATATTTGAGTTACGAGTTTGGTCTTCATTTGAAACAATGTGGAATAGTTTCACAACTCACGCCACCCGGAACACCACAGCGTAATGGTGTGTCCGAACGTCATAACCGTACTTTATTAGATATGGTGCGATCGATGATGTCTCTTACCGATCTACAACTATCGCTTTTGGGGTTATGCATTAAAGACAGCTACATTCACGTTAAATAGGGCACCATCTAAATCCGTGGAGATGACATCGTATGAACTGTGGTTTGACGAGAAACCTAAAGCTGTCATTTCTCTAAGTTTGGGACTGCGATGCTTATGTGAAAAAGTTTCAACATGATAAGCTCGAACCCAAATCGGAGAAGTAAATCTTCATAGGATACCCAAAAGAAACTGTTGGGTACACCTTCTATCACATATCCGAAGGCAAGGTCTTTGTTGCTAAGACTGGATCCTTTCTAGAGAAGGAGTTTCTCTCGAAAGAAATGAGTGGGAGGAAAGTAGAACTTGATGCGGTAATTGTACCTTCTCCCGAATTGGAAAGTGGAACATCACAGAAACTAGTTCCAGTGATTCCTACACCAATTAGTGAGGAAGCTAATGATGATGATCATGAAACTTCAGATCAAGTTTCTGCTGAACTTCGTAGATCAACCAGAGTTCGTTCAGCACCAGAGTGGTACGGCAACCCGGTTCTGGAAGTCATGTTACTGGACCATGATGAACCTACGAACTATGAGGAAGCGATGATGAGCCCAGATTCCGCGAAATGGCTTGAGGCCATGAAATCTGAGATGGGATCCATGTATGAGAACAAAGTATGGACTTTGGTTGACTTGCCCGATGGTCGGCAAGCCATTGAAAATAAATGGATCTTTAAGAGGAAGACTGACGCCGATGGTAATGTTACTGTCTACAAAGCTCGACTTGTTGCGAAAGGTTTTCGACAAGTTCAAGGTGTTGACTACGATGAGATTTTCTCACCCGTAGCGATGCTTAAGTCTGTCCGAATCATGTTAGCAATTGCCACATTTTATGAAATCTGGCAAATGGATAACGAAACTGCGTTCTTTAATGGATTTATTAAAGAAGAGTTGTATATGATGCAACCAGAATGTTTTGTCAATCCTAAAGGTGCTAGCAAATTGTGCAAGCTCCAGCGATCCATCTATGGACTGGTGCAAGCATCTCGGAGTTGGAATATACGCTTTGATAAGTTGATCAAATCATATAGATTTATACAGACTTGCGGTGAAGCCTGTATTTACAAGAAGTGAGTGGGAGCACTACAACCTTTCTGATAAGTATATGTGAATGACATATTGTCGATCGGAAATGATGTAGAATTTTCTGGAAAGCATAAAGGAGTGTTTGAAAGGAGTTTTTCAAAGAAAGACCTTGGTGAAGCTGCTTACAAATTGAGCATCAAGATCTATAGAGATAGATCAAGACGCTTGATAAGACTTTCGATAAGTACATACCTTGATAAGATTTTGAAGTAGTTCAAAATGTATCAGTCAAAGAAGGAGTTCTTGCCTGACTTGTAAGGTGTGAAGTTGAGTAAGACTCAAAGCCAGACCACGGCAGAAAAATATAGAGAGAATGAAAGTCATTCCCTATGCCTCGGCCATAGGTTCTATAAAGTATGCCATGCTGTGTACCAAACATTTTGTGTACCTTGCCATAAGTTTGACAAGGAGGTACAATAGTGATCCAGGAGTAGATCACTGTACAGCGGTCAAAATTATCCTTAGTAACTGGATGACTAAGGAAATGTTTCTCGATTATGGAGGTGATAAAGAGTTCGTCATAAAGGGTTACGCTGATGCAAGCTTTGACACTAAATCCAGATGACTCTAAGTATCAATCTGGATGCGTATTGAAAGTGGGAGCAATTAGCTAGAGTAGCTCCATGCAGAGCATTGTAGACATAGAAATCTGCAAAATACATATGGATCTGAATATAACAGACCCGCTGACTAAACTTCTCTCACGAAGCAAAACATGATCACACCTTAGTACTCTTTGGGTGTTAATCACATGGCGATGTGAACTAGATTGTTGACTCTAGTAAACCCTTTTGGGTATTGGTCGCATGGCGATGAGAACTATGGGTGTTAGTCACATGGTGATGTGAACTATTGGTGTTAATCACATGGTGATGTGATCTAGATTATTGACTCTAGTGCAAGTGGGAGACTGAAGGAAATATGCCCTAGAGGCAATAATAAAGTTATTATTTATTTCCTTATATCATGATAAATGTTTATTATTCATGCTAGAATTGTATTAACTGGAAACTTAGTACATGTGTGAATACATAGACAAAACAGAGTGTCCCTAGTATGCCTCTACTAGACTAGCTCATTGATCAAAGATGGTTATGTTTCCTAGCCATAGACATGAGTTGTCATTTGATCAACGGGGTCACATCATTAGGAGAATGATGTGATGGAAAAGACCCATCCGTTAGCTTAGCAACTTGATCGTTTAGTTTTATTGCTATTGCTTTCTTCATGACTTATACATGTTCCTATGACTATGAGATTATGCAACTCCCGAATACCGGAGGAACACTTTGTGTGCTACCAAACGTCACAACGTAACTGGGTGATTATAAAGGTACTCTACAGGTGTCTCCAAAGGTACTTGTTGGGTTGGCGTATTTCGAGATTAGGATTTGTCACTCCGATTGTCGGAGAGGTATCTCTGGGCCCACTCGGTAATGCACATCACTATAAGCCTTGCAAGCATTGCAGCTAATGAGTTACTTGCGGGATGATGTATTACGGAACGAGTAAAGAGACTTGCCGGTAACGAGATTGAACTAGGTATTGAGATACCGACGATCGAATCTCGGGCTAGTAACATACCGATGACAAAGGGAACAACGTATGTTGTTATGCGGTTTGACCGATAAAGATCTTCGTAGAATATGTGGGAGCCAATATGAGCATCCAGGTTCCGCTATTGGTTATTGACCGGAGACGTGTCTCGGTCATGTCTACATAGTTCTCGAACCCGTAGGGTCCGCACGCTTAAGGTTTCGATGACAGTTTTATTATGAGTTTATGAGTTTTGATGTACCGAAGGAGTTCGGAGTCCCGGATGAGATCGGGGACATGACGAGGAGTCTCGAAATGGTCGAGACGTAAAAATTGATATATTGGACGACTATATTCGGACATCGGAAAGGTTCTGAGTGATTCGGGTATTTTCGGAGTACCGGGGAGTTACGGGAATAGAGGAGAGAGGCCAAAAGGAAGGAGGCGCCTGGCCCCCTTCTGGTCCGAATTGGACAAGGGGTGCAGCTCCCTTTTCCTTCTCCCTCTCCCCCTCTTTCCTTCTCTCCTACTCCGGAAAGGAAAGGGGAATCCTACTAGGACTTGGGAGTCCTAGTAGGACTCCCCACACTTGGCGCGCCCCTTCTAGGGCCGGCCTCTCCCTCCCTCCTTTATATACGGGGGCAGGGGGGCACCTCTAGACAACAGTTGATCTCATGATCTCTTAGCCGTGTGCGGTGCCCCCCTCCACCACAGTTCTCCTCGATAATATTGTAGCGGTGCTTAGGCGAAGCCCTGCGATGGTAGAACATCAAAATCGTCACCACGCCGTCGTGCTGACGGAACTCTTCCTCGACACTCGGCTGGATCGGAGTTCGAGGGACGTCATCGAGCTGAACGTGTGCTAGAACTCGGAGGTGTCGTAGTTTCGGTGCTTGATCGGTCGGGCCGTGAAGACGTACGACTACATCAACCGCGTTGTTCTAACGCTTCCGCTTCCGGTCTACGAGGGTACGTAGACACACTCTTCCCTCTCGTTGCTATGCATCTGGTAGATAGATCTTGCGTGATCGTAGGAAAATTTTAAAATACTACGTTCCCCAACAGGTTTTACCTAAAGCAATAATATTCACAAAGAAACTCTAAATACAGCAAAAAACAACTTAGAACTAAATAAAGCAGAAAAGGAAAAAAATAAAAAAATGGGCGCTGCCCAGTGAGCCTGCAAGGAAATAAATAAAGCTATAATTTTTTTTATTTTTCTTAGAAATTTGCTAAATATATATGTTAAAAATGTTTTTTTTCATAGAAAGTTTTTTGTTTATATATAGAAAGTTACAATTGTGATGTATAGTTGCTGTATGTGATGTGTATGTGATGTATATGTGTATGTGGCTATATAGTTTTTTGTTTATATATGCTAAATATATATAGAAAGTTTTATTTATGCAAAAGTTACAAATTTAGAAAAAGAATGATACGAAAGAAGAAAATAAGAAGAGGAAAGAAAGAAGAAGAGGAGAGGAAGAAGAGGAGAAATACATAAGAAAAAGAAAAAAGAAGATTCTTCTTCTCCTTTTTTTTCTTCGATCTTCTCCTCTAGCTGTTCCTTTCTTCTTCTCCTCTTTTTTTTTCTTCCTCTTCTTTTTTTATTATCGGGTATGTCGTTGTCGATATACTCCCTCCCGCATAACTTCGACATGAGGGGGGGGGGG
>LR738712.1:767343166-767395738 GCA_902687465.1 Secale cereale
ATATATATATATATATATATATATATATATATATATATATATATATATATATTGACCCCCTTCTTCAAATTAGATGTTTCGGATGCGGAATGAACTCCTAGCTCCAGATCGTCTGCGAGCAATTCAAGAGGAATTGGCGGCATTCTTCCTTGAACATGTGATCGCGTCAGACGGGGAATACTATGTGGACCATGCGTCCATCGTATAGGAGATTATATTTGTAAGAGATAATTATTGTATATATGTACCCGTTAGTGTCGGATAGATATACGAGAACTTGTTGTTCGACCAATCTCTCGGAGAATGAGAGGTGGTCGATATTACTTCTCTCTGTATGCATATATATGTTGATTACGATCTTCTGTTTCCTTCGTTTGCTTACTAGCTAGCTAGTTAGCGTGTCTAGTCCTCTCTATACGTATGTGTAGTACGTAGCGTCGACCAAGCACGGACATAAGAGAGGACACTTCTCTCTATTAATTAGCTAGCTAACACAATATATGAAACACCTAAATTAACCCCCAAAACCTCCAACCCCCCTCCCTTTTCAAAAAAAAAACAAAAACCATAGCCACAGAAATGCTGACGCGTGGACGCCTTTTGGTCCCGGTTGTTGCCACCAACCGGAACAAAAGACCCTCCTGCCTGGGCTCCGCGCACAGGCCACGTGGAGACCCATCTGCCCCGGTTCTGGATTGAACCGGGACTAAAGGGCCAGGGCATTAGTACCGACCCTTTAGCCCCGGTTCAAGAACCAGGGTTAAAGGCCCTAACGAACCGGGTCAGATGTCCCTTTATCTACTAGTGTTCCAAGAAAACTTCACCGTGAATGACCAATCAGGAACCCTCTCACTACAAGCATTACCACGACACCTCTGCTAGCCTATGCCAAACAATCGACCAAAGGCGTTGAGGACAGGACTACTCCAATTTCTAGACGAGCCTTGCAAGGAAAAGGAGGACACCTTGTACCAACATACCCCATCCTATCCATCGCATGCCGGACGTTAGGAGTTAGGCCATCTGCAGCCGGACGTTGCTACGATGGTGCGATGAAATTTATCCGTTAGTGATGAGATTTATCCGTTCTTGTAACGTTTCGCTCCTGACTTGTTATGTACTCCGTACTTCGCTTAATAATTAATAAAACTGGGTGTGTGCATCATAATAATGAAATATGTCGGTTTTTTCAACCTCCTTTAAGAAAAGACGTATTGGCCGGATGTGTATATGCGAGCATCCGCACTCCCACAAGTTATACGATCGAACACAGTAATAATAATAAAATGTGGTGATACATTCTTGACTTCACAATCTCAGATAAACAAGAGGGCAACAAGCCCTTGACCATACTGGCATCAAATGTTTGTTCCATCCACACATTTTAACTAAATAGTGATCTACATACTTTTATATTAATTTACGGAGGGAGTACATGAACAGGTGGGAGCTCAGGAGCAGAGCAAGAGCTTTGCTATGAGCGGTTGACGGGAGGTCCGCCACCAAACGGATTGTCTGCAACCACAAGCATCAAGCAAACCGGCTGTTATAAGACTTCTATACAGTAGTACGAAATAACACAAGAATTCTTTATAGTTGATTTTTGCAAGGTGTCGACCACAATCAAACAGATTGACTAACAATTAGGACAACAATATAATTGTCAAATAACACAAGAGAACTGTCATGTAGTTCGTATTTGTTTCCTACAGCAAATTTGATGTGAACTGAGTAAGAAAAGCAAAATTATATGTACTCACGTCTGCCAAAAATAGGGCCACCGGCTTGGAGGTTGCTTTGAGTAGCAGCAGCAGCACCACCACCACCATCACCACCACTGCCACTGGAAGCGTCAGGGGACATGCCTTGAGTGTCGCTAACAACACTGGGAAGGCCAGGTTCCGGTGTGCCTTGAGCAGCAGGAGAGGCCAATAGCGGAGAGACAACTGGTGGTGTCGTCGCCATTGTCGTTGATCCTCAAGATCACTCTTTCCCTTCTTCAGGAGTAGTTAGCTTGACGAGGCACGAGAACTACAACCCTTAATGTCTGCATATATAGTGTGCGTCGTCCAATGGCGGGTGGCATGAGCGGTCATTCATTGAGCGGTTAAAAGTCGGAGAAACTTATCAAAATCCTAGTGGTTGGATGGAGCAATCTCATCACGGTACTTTAATTACTGGATTATCAGTATCACAGTATGTCATGTGTGACAAAACTGAGCTAGCTTGTATGGACTAGTGCTTGTGCTGAATGATAAACAGAAGGAAATAGTTTTTTTTTTTTGAAAAGGAGGTTATCTTCGGTCTCATCAGAACGATGCAAGCGGCCAATTTATTAATAAGTAAATAGTTCAACAAAGTCTCCAGCCAAGCTATGCTCAACTCTTTTCTTATGTTGAAGAAGAAAACAGAAGAAAAGAGTTGACCACAGCTTGGTTGGAACACAAGATTTCTTGTAAAATTTGTTGGGAATTAGGTCCACAAGATCAATCACATCAAATAACAGTGAACAAGCGCGCACAGAAAACTGATGGCCAAAGACACGTGTCGTGCCTCTCTCCTCTTCTCTTTGTTCTTTTCTGATTTTGCTCTCACGGTTACAAAAGGTCAAGACCTACTGCGTATATATATGCAGCGGACCAAGGTCTAGCAGACCGACTCAAGCTTGTGTCCTAACCCAACACGATTAGTACTCTATTCTAACCCGAACTCAACCTGGACTAGTACTCAACTCCTAATCTAATCACACGGCGTACTAACCTATAGCTAGGACTAACTCCTAACGTGACCAGAACCACGCCGTGTACATCCAAGACTCCTCCTAGCCAGACTAATTTATTTAGCTAGGAACTAATTAGTCAACCAGACAAGATTACTACTAACATTCTCTCCCTAATCTTGACTCCGTGTCTTTTGTGCTCCTCCAGTCTTGGCTTGTTGACGATTGATCATCCCTTGTCGGCTCATCCACTCGCACCACGACAAGTCAAATTGCCGGCTAGATTGTTGTCAACATTCTCCCCTTCAATTTTGACTTGGCGAATTTATGGACCACGTCAAATATGTCTTGGACTATCCAGCCTCGCTAGTCACCTGTGGAAAACACCACCCGATGAACTTCATCATCCATCCTAGCAAGATACATGCCGACTCCTTGTGGATCACACCATCTTGTACACTACACCATGCACTCCAGCCTCATGTAGAGACATGGCCTCATTGAAGAGACTCACCTTCACTGGTTTACCGCCCCCACATAGTTGAACTTCACCCTCTCGTCGAGAAACATAGACGACCTAGGCTTCATCTTCAACACCATATCACAGAAACGAGCACTTGGACATGACGACGCTGACACGACGGCGACTGACCGACCCACCGTGCTAACATGCACGACTCCTTGACTCTAACTCCCACGGACGACGATCTTGATGACTTTCCGGCACCGCACCTCGGCACCATCGCTCCCATCAACGATCATCTTCCGCCGCCTTGCCGATGATAGCCTGTCGCCTCCTTCCATGTCGCTCCGCTGAACGACGATCGCCCGATCCTCCTCGTCGCTGCAGCACCCAACGACGACACCGCCCGCTCTTCTCGTCGCTACACCAGCGACCGTATCGCCCGCCCCGAGGCGCTAGTAGGTCGCCACCCCGAGGCAAGCGCTCAACTCCTGAACCTTGTTATGATACCAATTTTTGGGAATTCCGCTCACAGGATCGATCACATCAAATAACAGTGAATACGCGCGTACAGAAAACTGACGGCCAAAGGCACGTGTCGTGCCTCTCTTCTCTTCTCTTTGTTCTTTTCTGATTTTGCTCTCACGGTTACAAAAGGTCAAGACCTACTGCGTATATATATGCAGCGACCCAAGGTCTAGCAGACCGACTCAAGCTTGTGTCCTAACCCAACACGATTAGTACTCTCTAACCCGGACTCAACCTGGACTAGTACTCAACTCCTAATCTAATCACACGGCGTACTAAACCTATAGCTAGGACTAACTCCTAACGTGACCAGAACCACGCCGTGTACATCCAAGACTCCTCCTAGCCAGACTAATTTATTTAGCTAGGAACTAATTAGTCAACCAGACAAGATTACTACTAACATTCTCTCCCTAATCTTGACTCCATGTCTTTTGTGCTCCACCAGTCTTGGCTTGTTGACGATTGATCATCCCTTGTCGGCTCATCCACTCGCACCACGACAAGTCAAATTACCGGCTAGATTGTTGTCAACATTCTCCCCTTCAATTTTGACTTGGCGAATTTATGGACCACCTCAAATATGTCTTGGACTACCCAGCCTCGCTAGTCACCTGTGGAAAACACCACCCGATGAACTTCATCATCCATCCTAGCAAGATACATGCCGACTCCTTGTGGATCACACCATCCTGTGCACTACACCATGCACTCCAGTCTCAAGTAGAGACATGGCCTCATTAGAGAGACTCACCTTCACTTGTTTACCGCCCCCACATAGTTGAACTTGACCCTCTCGTCGAGAAACATAGACGACCTAGGCTTCATCTTCAACGCATTATCACAAAGACGAGCACTTGGACATGACGACGCTGACACGACGACGACTGACCGACCCACCGTGCTAACATGCACGACTCCTTGACTCTAACTCCCACGGACGACGATCTTGATGATTTTCCGGCACCACACCTCGGCACCACCGCTCCCATCAACGATCATCTTCCGCCGCCTTGCCGACGACAGCCTGTCGCCTCCCTCCATGTCGCTCCGCTGAACGACGATCGCCCGATCCTCCTCGTCGCTGCAGCACCCAACGACGACACCGCCCGCTCTTCTCGTCGCTACACCAGTGATCTTATCGCCCGCCCCGAGTCGCTAGTAGGTCGCCACCCCGAGGCAAGCGCTCAACTCCTGAACCTTGCTATGATACCAATTGTTGGGAATTCCGCCCACAGGATCGATCACATCAAATAACAGTGTACACGCGCGTACAGAAAACTAATGGCCAAAGACACGTGTCGTGCCTCTCTTCTCTTCTCTTTGTTCTTTTCTGATTTTGCTCTCACGGTTACAAAAGGTCAAGACCTACTGCGTATATATATGCAGCGACCCAAGGTCTAGCAGACCGACTCAAGCTTGTGTCCTAACCCAACACGATTAGTACTCTAGTCTAACCCGGACTCAACCTGGACTAGTACTCAACTCCTAATCTAATCACACGGCGTACTAACCTATAGCTAGGACTAACTCCTAACGTGACCAGAACCACGCCGTGTACATCCAAGACTCCTCCTAGCCAGACTAATTTATTTAGCTAGGAACTAATTAGTCAACCAGACAAGATTACTACTAACAAATTTCAGATTCATGTGTTCCAATTTTCTCAGACGGTGAGAAGCTTTCCGCATGTACTTCTTCAAAGATAAGCTCCGCCTAGGATTTTTCACCTTCATATTAGCTTTCCACGCATCCGCTTAGTTCAGTTCCTGAGATCGACTACTCTGTTTCTGGTGGCTTGCGAACGATTACAGGGGCTTATAAAATGATTTGTGTGACTCATAATTTGACAAATTTGACAAACGCATACCATGAAAAGTACTTTAGCGATTCAACCTGGGAGCTACTAACCTGTCAAATCAATTACAAATAATTATGTATCCAAAAGCAACAGGTAGATGTATTCAGAGAGAGCATAGGACAATGTCTCAACCAACTTACCAACTTCTTCCATTGGGAGTGTTCAACAAACACTCGCATAAAGCAATTTCCATCTAGCTAGCTACCCATGCTGCTCTTATTTTTCCGTCGACACTCTTGTCGGTCTTCCCCAACACACACCACTACAGGAAAATCAAAAGTTGCCGTGTACTTTTGATGGTTCTTAGAGCATCTCCAATAGACGGTCCATATGTAAAAATAACCAACTTTTGGAGTTTCGAGAGCAAAAAACGCTGCTCCAACAAATAGTCCATATGTAATAAAAAATGGGAAAGTCTTAGGTTCAACCGGCTGAAAAGCACAGTTGCGTCGGCCAGTCTAGCTGCCATCCGATTTAAATTGATCGCACGGTGTAGAAGTGCTCTCTCGATTCCTCTACATCCACCCAGTCCTTATCCTCTCGTTTAGCTTTGCATCCTCAATCTCCAGGGCGTGTCCGTGTCGGTAAGTAGCCAACCTCTCTCCCTTCACTTTCCTGCAACTTGACCCGTGTTTCAGAAGCGTTTCCGCAACTCAACCCATGTTGCGGACCGCATTGTCGCCGAGCTTTTCTGAAGGAGATGCTGGAGGCACCGCCGCTTTCATGTGCGGGTGTTCGAGGGTGAATCTTCAAAGTTTCTGCAACATGGTAGTTGTTTCTGCAACACAGCCGTTGTTTCAGGAATTGTTTTTGCAATATCCAAATTTTTGCAACATGGTAGTTGTTTCCGCAACACAGCCGTTGTTTCAGGAATTGCTTCTACAACGCAGCCGTTGTTTCGGGAATTGTTTCTGCAACGCGATCATTGTTTCAGGATTGTTTCTGCAATGCGGCCGTTGTTTCTGCAACTGGTTTAATATTTCAGGAATTAGTGTGTCGGGACGGCGACGAGGCGCGTGCGAGGAGCTAGATCAGACGGCTCGCGTACGGAGATCTGACGGCTGTTGAGGTGATGGATGTTTACTAAACGTCTACCGGTAGACGCGTAGCGCTCCCCATAAAGAATACATCACCGCCTCCGGGAGATGTAAAATACAACACTTCGTGATGCAAATTTGCATCACGAGATACATGTGATGTAGAACTGCGGCCGCCCGCGAAACCACCAACCGCCCGTTCATTTCATTTCCCTGCCGGCCCGCTCGCCTTCTCCGCCGCGTCGAACTCGCCCTCCGTGATCGCGTCCATGCCGGTGCCTCCCGGCAATTCACCGCCGCGCCGGCGGTTCCTACGAAGGCGACGAAGACACGAGGCTGATAAAAACGGTCGTCGAATCGCAGCCGCAACCCGGCCGAAAATGCGGCTTGGCCAGCCAAAATCTTGAAGGCAGCCGCACCGACTCGGGCCGACGATTTGCAGCCAAGGCCGGCGGCGTCCTCTGTTAGGTAATCCAAACATAAGTTAATTTTAACTAGGTAAGTTCTAGTTATGTGCAAGCTAGCAGGCTGCGTGAGACACAGGGTTGAGTCCGGTTAGGATTAGTAATGTGATCAGCGTTTGCCGGTAATTAGATTAGAAAAGCAAAGTTGATCTAGGTGCCATGTACGAGTACTAGTCCTAGTTCGGGTAGGTATGCTAGGTTAGCTTTGGTTGTGTCCGTGTAGGACAAGGGGTCATACACGTAGCTATACGGTCAGGTCGGTCATGGCCTCGTGTATATATACACAGCCCCGGCGGTGGGTTTTGTAACCGAGAGATAATGAGAAAAAGAAAAATAAAGAGGAAATTGTAGGGTACGAGACGTACCCGCGGCTAAAAGTGTTTATCGCGTGTGTTCGTGATATTTGATGTAATCGATCCCGTGGGCGAATTTTCAACAATTGGTATCTAGAGCAAGGTCAAGGTGAAGCTCTGCTTTCCCCGGGGTGGCGACCCGACTAGCGTCTCGGGGCGGGCGATACTGTCGCTGGTGTAGCGACAAGGAGGAGCGGACGATATAGTCGCTGGGGTGCAGCGACAAGTAGGAGCAGGCAATTGTCGTTCGAGCGGCGACAAGGAGAGGATTGGCCAGTTGTCGTTCGGTGAATCGGCGACAAGAAGGCGACGAGGACGCTGTCTCAAGCGAGGCGGCAGGTGATTGTCGTTCGATGAAACGACCTGGAGGAGGTTGACGGGAGTGGTAGTGCCGAGGTGCGGTGCTAGAAGATCTCGTCAAGATCATCGTTAGAGGGTGCAAGGTGGAGACGGCAAATTTGCGAGACGTCGTCGAGGTGTGCACATGAGTTCTTGTAAGGTGCGTCCAAGAATTCAGGGGTGTGAGTCGTCTACTGCAGTTGAGATGCGTCACTGGCGGAGAAGAAGTGAGAGTGAGAGCGGATGGAAAAAGGAAATTGTGCCTTGCGTTTTCGTTCGTGATCAAGGAATTCCGGCGAGTTTATATACGGTGAAGTTGAGTTGCACATATATGGCGAGTCGTGTTGCCGCTGAACAGAAGGTGTCGTTTGGTCAGCTGTGTCACCAACGACAACGGGAAAGTGAAAATGTGACAGGTGAAAAGATGTGTCTCCTCGTGCACAAGCAACCTATGAGAAGATGAAGATCAAAGTGAAGAGGACGCGCACCAATTAAGTTGAGTTCCAGCATGAGGCTATGCGTTTAGTCGGCATGTAGCACGCTAAGACGTGGCAGCGTAGCTGGTAGTCCGGGTATTCGTTGGTTCCAGTCTACAAGTCGGCATGAAAAAAAATATGATGATGAAGTGATGGTCATCGTTGCAAAAAGAGAGAAACCGCGGTCCGATAAGTCGCGTCACCGGAGGCAATCAGCGGGACAAGATGAAGAGGTCATCGTCTACGTGTCTCGTCGAGTAAAAAGTCGGATATTTTGATTAGGGGTAATTGTTAGGTAATCCAAATATAAATTAGTTTTAACTAGGTAAGTTCTAGTTATGTGCAAGCTAGCAGGCTGCATGAGACACAGGGTTGAGTCCGGTTAGGATTAGTAATGTGATCAGCGTTGCTGGTAATTAGATTAGAAAAGCAAAGTTTATTTAGGTGCAATGTACGAGTACTTAGTCCTAGTTCGGGTAGGTATGCTAGATTAGCTTTGGTTGTGTCCGTGTAGGACAAGGGGTCATACACGTAGCTATAGGGTCAGGTTGTCTGGTCGGTCATGGCTTCGTGTATATATACACAGCCCCGGCGGTGCGTTTTGTAACCGAGAGATATTGAGAAAAAGAAAAATAAAGAGAAAATTTTAGGGTACGAGACGTACCCTTGGCTAAAAGTGTTTATCGGATGTGTTCGTGATATTTAATGCGATCGATCCTGTGGGCGAATTTCCAACATCCTCCAGCAGCCAAGGAGTCGTTCCTCGACCTCCACGGCCACCACCGCCGGCCATGGAGGAATATGTGGCCACGCCGATGGCCACCGTCTCCAACATGTTCGATGATATATCGCAAAGATAAAAAAAAATGTGCTCTCGTTTGTTGTTTTAAATTGAATGAGATGTTGAATGTTTGTACGTCCAATTGTAGTTTTGATGATGAAGCTTTCATGCACGTGACAAATGTGGCAAATGATGATTATGTGTTGCACGAGTATGTGTCACAAGAATATGATGATCAATGCAAAACCGCGGCTGAACAGCAGCCGCGCGGCTAGCGGCCGGTTTGACATCTTTGTTTTGGACCGTCTATTAGAGATGCTCTTTTACATCTCCGTTTTTGACCATCTATTGGAGTTGAGCTTTTTCGGAGATGTAAAAAACACTTTTTGGTGTTTCAATTTTTTACATCACCGCTTTGAAGCATCAAAATATACATCATTTATTAGAGATGCTCGAAGTACAAACAATATCAAATGATGTCTAAGAGCTAGGAAAGCATATCAAAACTAGACACAACTACTTTTGATGAAGTCATGACTCACCTACTATTGGCTAGTAACGGACATGGTACAATTTCAGGCTCCTTATATACCAGCCTTACTCTTGTGCAGCTGAACAAGCGGTTTCCTGTCCTTCCCACCAAAAAATGTATCATTATTCTCTTAGCTCCTCAAGTACTCTAGGAATTGGAAGTGTTGGGAAGCATTCAGCAACACGTTGACACGTAGCGATAGAGACTTTGTAGAACCCATGGGATTTCATCCAGTACATTTGCCAGGTTATGTTACTTGAGGGTGGTTGTACGAGAGTGCTCTGAGGATCTCCTTCAAATAAGTTAGGGATATTTTTGCTCCTATGTCTATATTTCTAGCGGCAACGGATTTGCTTGTGATGTCATTCAAGTAGACGGCCCAGATAGAAGGTACCGTGGAGCTCGAGCTCCACTACAACTTTGCAATGTAGATATTTGTAGCTCGAGCTCCAGAAAGCATACTATCTTATCCGTGCAGAGATATGTGCTATGTGAGCTGTCTTTGCCCGTAATTAATAGACGAGAAATAGTGCATCGCCCCACCAAGCGCATGCTGCGTTGTATATAAAATAAATAGGCTGATCCCCTAGGCCTGCATAGGCTAGTCTACTCCATGCACATCAGTGTCCGTTCACGCATGTCTCAAATAAAAAAATATGTCTCATTTCACGCCTTTGTCTCACATGCATGCAGGTTTCCTCTCTACTCACATCTTCTCTCTTTAAAAAATTATGACTCGGAGCTCTCACTCGGTATCATAAATTATAAGAAGAATTGTGTACTTTGAGAAATTGAAGAAATAAATAGGGATTGTGAGAGAAAACTCTAGTTTTTAAAAAAGTGAGATCTCAACTCTTGTTTGCACGAGATAGATGAAGTAAATCATGAAGGAACTTTTTTCTGGAACTAAATTACTTTAGGTCCTTTTATCCATGGTTTCAGCATTTACTAAGACAGTACAAAATTCTGCAATTGCAATCAGGACTTGTTGTCTGGTGCATAATTTGGTAGCACGTTCAAATAATAATATGCATCTCGCGCAAAAAGTGTATCGTCAGTAGAGTTTTGTTATTTAGTTTTATTTGATAAAATATTTCTTTAAAGAAGAGAGAGACAACCTGTGTGTGAGAGGGATACTATGCATGCATGTGCAGCATGTGACCATGCACTGGGTTGGTCCCATGTGCGCCAGGATAGTATTCCCTCCGTCCGGAAATAGTTGTCATCAAAATGAATAAAAGGAGATGTATCTAGATGTATCTTAGTTCTAGATACACCCCTTTTTGTCCATTTTAATGTCAAGTATTTTCGGGCGGAGGGAGTAGTTGTCTTCTCGACCAGAGAGACTGTGTAGCTGGTCAACCTCTGCCTAATGACGCTGGTGCAGTCAGTAAGTTGTCATGTGACGCACGGATCTCCATTCAAGTAGACGGCTCAGATATAAGGTACCATGGAGCTCGAGCTCCACTAGAACTTTGCTTTATGTGTTTTTATGAGATAGTGAAAACATGTGTGGTCCTCTATATTGTTCAGCGGTATGACTAGGAAATTGGATCAATGTTGTCTGCCTAGCTAGCAGCTTGCAAAGTTCTGTGCGGGTAGAGGTGAGACAATTCAGCTCTCGATAGATAACTGGTCTAAGTAGACTGTGAGCAACATTTCCCCCCACACTCCTTTGCAAAGGATAAACCAATCATTATGGAAGTAGCCAAGGAATATGGCCACTGGATGTCTAGTACTCCCTCCATCCCAAAATTCTTGTCTTACATTTGTCCAAATACGAATGTATCTAGTTACACTTTAGTGTTAGATACATCCGTATCTAGAAAAATTTAAGACAAGAATATTGGGACGGAGGGAGTAGAATTTAGCGATTCCTGCACATTGCCACCGTCACCGCCTACAACGACAACAGCGCCACTCCCATTGTCTTGGTCTGGAGCAAAAACTTAGTAGACATAACTAAGAGAACCGACACTTGCTCCAGGCACATGTGAAGAGAATTTAACATGGAAATCGCAAGGGCAGAACAAGGCAACACAACTTGCATAATCCAAAAGATCAAATACGACAGAGACCAACACTTTACTGCAATAACTACGACATGCACAACAAGTTGAGAATATTACCTCCCATTTATGACAGTACAGGGTACCATAAAAACGCTAAAAAATAAATGTACCTACATTTATGAATAAAGTGTTAACCATCATCTGCTCTGTTTTCAGTTGACACTGTCGAGAATCTAGTACCTTTTCATCATCTCTAGTCCAGACCGCTAAAGAACTTCAAGTTACACCCTACATATAAACAAAATGATGTCAACTGATGTCGCGTTATACCCGCCTTTCCGTCTGGATACAGCAACCACCACCATAAACTCTCTTTCACCACATCAGACCTCTAGGTGAACCTCAATGGTCAATACTCCCTCCGTCCCACATTATAAGAGTGTTTTCGACACTACGCTAGTGTCAAAAATGCTCTTATATTATAGGATGGAGGGAGTACATGTTTGGTTAGCCAAGAAGGTTGGACAAACAACAGCAGACAGAAGTCCGAATTCCTTTCATCAGCATGATATTCAGTTCTACCAGTGGAAAGCAGTTAGTTCAGCAGTAGGATTCTACCAAGGAAGAAAATATGCAAGCCAATGATACAATAGTCATTGGCAGGTACTCAAAATTTAAGAAAACCAGACCAATTCAATCAAAGAAAAGGTGAAAAAACTGTGTGTACAATTGATAAGTGCTATCCAATCCTTCATTCCCTCTTACATCCTTGGACATTGCATACAATCAAATCATATCCTGAACTCCAACACCATTTTCAACTATAAAAAATGTTACATGACTGCCGAATCATCACTTTTTCCACCTCAACCTCTACAAGAAAGCAGACTAACATGTCAGGCATTGAGTCATGGGAAGAATAAAACAATCTCATCAACCCAACACTTCATTGCCACCTTTCCATCTGTGGCAGCGACGACGATGTGTCCTTCCACATCCCAACATAGCCGGACAATAAATCTTTGAGTTGGGGTCAAGGGGTACATTGCTCTGATTATAGTTCTTCAAGGCACAAGTTAAACGACATTAGAGTTGCAGTGGTAGCTAAACTGAGAAAAACGTTCAGCTATCAAAAGTGGACGTTCTCCTGTTAATTTTCTAGTGTAAGGCAGTGACATTCGGCATTGATGCCTGAGTCAATGTGGAGCTCGGTTAATATACAGTAATCACTCTGAACATCACTGAGGAATTCCATCCACTATTTAAGATGTCACTTTTCCAGCAAAATTGACCAATTTGAACTTGACATTCCTAACTAAATATATCAAAGGGGAGTGGTTACTTTATTGGAGAAAACACAGGGCAAAAGACAAGATATACCAGATGCCGGCGCTGCTTTTGTCCAGGCACATCCAATGAAGATGGGAGGCTATGTATGTCCTGATGTAGATCAGATCCTAGAGCAGTGCCCTCTTTTCGCCCTCCGGCATCGTTGCACCATGGTCCTGGCGCGTGGAGATGTGGAAGTGTCATCGAAGAGTTGTGGTAGGTAGCGTGGATCGAGCGCTGAGGAAGATTGGTCCGTCGTGTTTGTCGGGTGTGGTGCAGTCGATTTTAACTAGATCTTCAGAACGAATCTCTGTACTAATCTTGTGCGGGTTTATGCACAAGGATTTGAGTCATCAGATTTATTTGGTGTCCAAGGAAAAATCAGTCTACTGTAATTAGGTGCCGTGCCTCTAGAGAGAGAAGATTAATCTTCCTAGGGCAGCATCTTGTGGAAGTTAAGATACCATGTGGAAAGATTAGGAGGCCAAGATGTTTTTCTTGTGCATTGATCTGACACCCTCGTGGGGGTATATATAGATGTACAATGGTATGTGTGTTAAAACTATTATATCACTTTATCTCGAGCTCAAATGTATTTGTATCTCTCTTTATCTCTAACTCAAATGTACTTGTATCTCTAGAACTCACCCTTGTTAGGATTGATCTCCTCCGCGTGGGCCCAACGGCCCACCGGGCCCTTAGATCCGCGCCCTGATCGGGGGCGCCCAACCCATTATGGTTGGTGGGCCCCTGTGACCCGCGCTATATTAACAGAGGTAGGGGCTGGGGCACGTCTCACGAGGTTGATCGCTGCCACAAACCCTACCTACACGTCCTACCGATCTAGGGTTAGCGCGGTGCTCACGGGAAGCACCACCACCGCCGTCATCTCCCTACCATCTCCGGCCTCTACTTCATCATGGCCGACGCTGGATCGTCCTCCTCTGTCCAGCATGAAGGTAGGACTACCGGATCCATCTAGCCTACCCGATCCAAGGGATCTATCAATGGTATCAGAGCCATCTAGGTCTAGATGATTTCGGTACAAAAGTGAAACAGAGAAATAAATCACAGAAAAGAAATCCCCTTTTCCCCAAGAACCCTAGAAGGGCATAGAACCACCGGAAAGTGGCCTCGGGCCTCACCGGCAAAGAGCGCCGACGCATCGGCCGCGCCTGTTCCTCTCGATCCCCACACGCATCGGCAAGCCGAGGTGCGGGGACGAAGAACCACCGGAGCTACAAAGCGCTGGAAAAGAAAGTCAAAAAGACAAAAAAAGGAGGGGCGCACCGCGGCCCAACCGCTCGACGGCGGCGCGCTCACCCCAAGGGGAACGCACCACCGGCGAAGGGAATGGCAACGACGCCTGCACAGAGGAGCAGAGGTGGTCCTGACCTCGGATCTCTCTCTCTCTCTCTGTGTCTAAAGAGAAGGGGGAAGGGAGAGGACGCGCGCGTTGCGCGGTGGCCTTCGCCGCCGTCGCCGGCGGCCGGGGCAGCCGGCCTGGGGGCGCATCCCCGTGCTCCCGCCGTCGGGACAAAGAAAGGAACGGCGCCCGACGGGAGAGAGACAGAGAGCGAGCGGCGCACGAGAGGGGAGACTGACTGGGGTCACGGCCGATTCGGTCGGGGCAGGCAGTTTTGATCGACCGAGCGGTGCGCTGGGTCGTCGGATCGGATCCGACGGCCACGATGCAAACCCTAGCGCGAGCCGGGCCTTCTGGGCCGAAAGTGAAGGCGGTGGTCAGCCAGCTGGTCCGCGGCCAGCAGTCTCGGGCGCAGGCGCTGGGCTGAGGCCAGCAGCCGCGGGCGGCCCGGTCCCAGTCTAGGCGGCTTGCACAAGCGTGCGGGGGTTCAGGCCATGGGCCATTTTTTCTTCGCTGTGGGCCGTGCGCGCTAGACTGTGCTGCTGCTATTTTTTATTTTCTGTTATTTTTATACAGTCTTATTCAAAAGTACAGAAAAAGAAAAAGGCAAAAAAAATTTCTAAAAAGTTCACGAATTTTTATTCGCGTTTTCCGCTGCGTAAAATTAATAGTGCTCTTTTTTAACACAGAAAATAAAAGTATTATGTTTTCTTTAAGAGCATGTTTTATGAATGTGATTATGCTATTATATATAACCAACGTTGTTAATAGCCTAACCATATTTCATTATTGAAAATAAAGATGCATTTAATTCTGATATTTGCCCAACGGCAATATAGTTTTTAAATGCATAGACAATTATGTGTTTAATTTGACCAACGTTAGATTCATACATATGATTGTTATATTGACATCACTTCATTGTGATTTCAGGAGGGTACCTCCTAATGAGTTGCTTAAAAGATGTTCCGACACTCAAAGGTGACAACTACACTGAGTGGAGGAAGAAAGTTGACATGGCATTTATCTGTGCCGATGTAGACTGGGTAGTGGATCAACCACAACTGGTCAGACCTAAAGAACCAGTAAGAGAAACTACTGATGATGATGCTGCATGGGACAGAAAGAAGAGGGATTATGCCCCTCTGGAATTGTCATATTTCATAGACAATCAAAAGTGGGTCAATGCGAATAAAAAGTGCATGGCCTTTATAAAGAACACAATTGAGAACGCAATCGTGGGATCAATTGCAGAGTCCACAGCTGTTGGAGAGCTGCTGACAAAGATAAAGAGCCAGTTCACTGGTTCTTCAAAGACATATGCCACCCAGCTGTTGAAGCAACTGGTTCCACAGAACTACACTGGCGGTGGTCATGGCATAAGGGAGCACATCCTTAGGATGAGCAATATGGCAGCAAAGCTCAAGCCCATGGATGCGGATCTGGAGATCAAACCAACTCTCCTGGTCCACCTGGTCATGGCTTCTTTGCCAAAGGAGTGTGAGACATTTGTGGTGAACTACAATATGTCACCTGGAACATGGGACATAGAAAAGACCATTGCCATGTGTGTCCAAGAGGAAGAACGGCTTAAAGCTTCACATGGTGGTTCTATCAACTATGTGAAGGATAAGAAAAAGAATTTCAATGAAAACAGTAAGGGTCCTCCCTCAAAGCCTCATGGGAAAGCTCCCTATCAGCGTCAGCATCAGCCAAAGCACTTTGCAGTGGACAAAGACACATGTCTCCACTGTCTCCAGTCTGGTGATGACCCTCAACCGTAAGGGATCTGTTGCAGCGTTTTCGATAAGTAAGAGTGTCGAACCCAACGAGGAGCAGAAGGTATTGATAAGCGATTCTGAGCAAGAAATTACTGCAAGCACTGAAAGATAACTTTTAGGGGTTTTCTCGGTATAAGCAACAGGAATGTAAAGGCAAGTAATGTAAAAGGTACTGAAAGTAACAAGTGGCCCAATCCTTTCTTAGCAAAGGAGAGGCCTAGCAACTGAACTTATATAGACTAAAGCGTTCTTGAGGACACACGGGAGAGGTAGTCATGTGCTTTCGCCATATTCCGTATCGATACTATGTTATGTGTTGATAAGTGTTGAGTGGGTGGATCTATGCTAGTGCACTCTCTAGACTAAGATGAATGCACTCTTATGATTAAACACCTTGCAAGCATCCGCAAATACAAGATAGAATTTAAGGCAAAAGCCTAACCATAGCAATAAGATCGAGGATCCATTATTCCCTTATGCAAAAGCGTGCAAACTGGGGTTCAGGTTTCTGTCACTCCGGCAACCCACCATAAGCATTCTTTATACACAATGCATTCCCCTAGGTCCTTGATAAGGCGAAGTGTTGGGTGTTCGACTCACACAACACCACTAGTAGAATGACAACGCGACTTAAGTACCAAACAACACATATTACTTCAACGGCATATGACTACTAACAACAAGACTTCCCCCATGTCCTCAAGAACTAAGGTAACTACTCACAAGACATAAAAGAGATCATGATCAGTGGGGATAAATATGTGATAAACAATCTGGACATAATAATATTTCTCCAACAAAACTCAATAGCATTCACCACAAAGTAGTAATCAACACCGATGGAGTAGAGAGGATAGGTAGTACGAGTTACAACACGAGTTGCGATGGAAAGATGAGATTTGGATGAAGATGGAGATGGTGCTGGTGTTGGGGATGATGTTGATGATGATCTCGATGATGACCGTGGCGATGGTGATGACGATGGCGACGATCTCCCCTTCCGGGAGGTGATCTCCCCGGCGGAATCTGCCCGCCGGAGATGCCCTTTTCTTCTCTGTAGGTTTCCGCCTCGAAGCGGCGGCGGAACTCCGTAAAAAGTCCCGTGCCTAGGGTTTTCGGGGGACGGAGAACATATATGCAAAAGGGGGCGACCAGAGGTGGGCCAGGGGCTCCAGGCGCCCCCCGGCGCGGCCAGGGGGGCGCCCCCAGGCCGCCTGGGCACCCTGTGGCCCCCCTCTGACTCCCCTTTTGCGTGTCTTCGTTATTCATCTGAAAAATACCTCCCGTCAATTTTCAGGTAATTTGGAGGTGTTCTTCTTCAGCAACTCAGCATCCACTTTTTCCTGCTGAATCCTGCGTCTGCTGTTCCGGCATCGGAAAGTTGCAAACTGTGTAAAATAGACCAAAACAACATAAGAACATCATCATAACGTGAAATATATCAATGAATAAGGATAAATTGTAATACAAAATAGTGATGCATTTTGGACGTATCAACACCCCCAAGCTTAGACCTCGCTTGTCCTCAAGCGAATATGAACTCGGTAAACCTGTCCACAAGTTTAGAGAGTGAAGTGTCGATAAATAGAATACGGACAAGAAGCATCATAGTCTCTTCACCAACTCAAATATCCTCAGCAGCAATCTTCAACTCATAAGGCTCTTATGAAAGAGTGTTAACACTTATATTCGAAAGTAGGACCAAGGAAACTCATTATATCATGGCAAACATGTCCTTTGGTCAAAGAACAACAAATAATTTTAGCTTTTGCTCTTATATTTGATGGGAGTAATTGAAGCTTTTTGAAATAACATGTTAATAAGCAAGAAGTGAAAGTGTTAACACAAAGGAAGATATTTGCCTTAGCTGGGCATGACAAACAACTTACTTATCAAATGATAATGTCAACAAGGATATGATATGACAAATCTTAATGCAGCTTTATATGAATGAATCCTTATCAACATCAAACGTCTGCTCTCTTTGGGAGATAGAGGGAAGTAGAAATAACTGACTCAACTTAAAATTAAAAGATAGGCCCTGCTCTAGGGTAGTAGGGAAAACTCATGTTCTATCCTCAAATCAAACAGAATGAAAACAAGTTTTGAGAGGTGCATGATTCGTCAACGAATGCTAATAGATAACTCAATTACTTCTTGAACTGGACAAGTTTCGAGGAACGGCTCCCGTATGAGGACGATAACATCCTCTTATTCTCCTTTGTTTATCACTGCCAAAGTTTTCTGATTTCTCATGAACAAAGCGTGAAGGAGGGTTTGTTTGTTATATTATTTTTAAGCCGGGCGCACTCAATGCCAGTTCCTTTTCGTATTATGGGTTTGCACATTATACATGCAATCCCGGGGTGAAGCTTGTCCAACTCAAAAAGGTCATGAATTAGCTACTACTTCCTCATGAGCTAAAGCAGGGGCACAAAATAAAAGATTTTGAATATTTAAGGATAACACATAAATTATATACTTTAGGAGGTGGTAGTGGAGTACCACGAGTAGGTAGGTATGGTGGACTCATATGGAAGGTATTGGCTTAAGGGTATGGATGCACAAGCAGAATTCCGCTTAGTACAGAGTTAGGCTAGCAAAGGTTTTGAGAGAGCAGACAATTGATGATGACTAAGATGCAAAGCAATATAAAGCATGAACATTGAAATAAGCATAACACATCAAGTTGTCTTCCTTGTCAACATAACACTTCAAGCATAATAACATAAAGGTTTTGGCTATGTGGATACTTTAAGAAAATCATGCTTGTTGTTATGACCAAAGCTATGTTTGCCAAGATTAAATAAAGTTTCATAGCCATACCTGACATAAGGTCAATACTCCCCATAAGAATCATCCTATAAGGCCGATTGCGTGAAGAGAATACCGAGTGCAGCAAAAAGGAACCGATAAACTTCTCATTAATATTCCATCATAAACGACTCCACACACACGGATACAATTCTTCACCAAGGGGGCGATAGACCTCAATGCACACACCTATCTCATATAATAACTTCCCTAGACATGATACGACTCTACTTGACTTCTGAAAGACAAAAGGTAAAAGATAAAGATACGTGGCACTCCCCCAAGCTTGGAACAAGCCAAGGGAATGCCATTACCACGGAGATTTCACCCATTCTTGTTGGAGTTAATCACGTAGTCCTTGGCGAAACGCTTCCATGGATATCTTGCTAACGTCTCTTGTGAGAGGCTCATCTCCTGAATCCTGCATTCAGCACCCAAACTCATGCGCATAAATCTTAGTTCATACTCACAGTTCTGGTTATATAGATCATTAATTTGCCCTTGGAGTTCTATAATTCTGTCTTCAGACGCGGCGATTCTTTCCCACATCTCCTTCATCTCCTTCAGAAAGTAGTTCTTCAGCTCGTTGGTGATGTCAAAGTTAGCTTCGACACCACGCTCGGTCATCTTCTTGTACTTGAAGACTTCTTGGTCCACTTCTTCCAGCCTAGCCTGGACGCTCCCCTCCTTGATAGGTCCCTTCAGATCTTCTTGATGAAGGACGCCTTCCTTCATCTGAACAACCTGAGGGTGCTTCTTCACCTCAGCGAGGTAAGGGTTGATGACGTTGACGACGAACGTGTCCTTGGGGGAACTTGGAGAAGCCATGGCATCTAAATTTAGCTGAAAGATTTCCTGGCAGAAACAGATCGAAGAGAAAACACGCGAAATCGCAAGATACGTTGCCGGAACAACCCGGGCAAATATATAGGAAAAATTTATGCACAGAAAGGAAGGTAACGGACCAAAGCGGGGTCGGAGACGGGCTCCAGGGTGTCCAGGCGGCCTGCCGGCGCGGCCCAGGGGGGGCGCGCCAGGGGGGCGCCTGGACTCCCTGGTGGTCGTCTCCGGCTCCACTTCGACTCGGAATTTTACTAATTTTGCAAAAACTCGTAATATGGAACTTTTATGATGTTTTGCGGTGTTTTCTTACCGTCCTACATACCTTTTCTTTATTCTGCTTCTGCTGGCGTCTGAAACAGGGCTGCAACATGTTCTTCGTGGGTTGTTGTGTATATTATATTCACATCAACATCGACAGGGTCTCCTGCTATGTAATGTTTAAGTCTTTGCCCATTCACAACTTGAGGTTTGGTGCCTTCAAAATTATTAATCTTAATTGCGCCAGACCGATAAACTTCTTCAATATGAAATGGTCCTTCCCACCTGGAAAGTAGTTTACCTGGAGAAAACCTGAAACGGGATCTAAACAACAAAACTTTATCACCAACTTTAAATTCACGTTTCAGAATCTTCCTATCATGCCACCTTTTTACCTTTTCTTTGAACATTTTAGCGCTCTCGTAAGCTTCACTTCTCCATTCATCTAGAGAAGTCAAGTTCATGAGACGCTTCTCACCAGCTAGTTTTGGGTCAGCGTTAAGCTCTCTAACAGCCCAGAAAGCTTTGTGCTCTAGCTCTAATGGTAAATGGCAAGCCTTGCCATACACCATCTTATAGGGAGACATGCCCATGGGGTTTTTGTAAGCAGTTCTATATGCCCACAAAGCATCTCCTAATTTATTTGACCAATCCTTCCTATTTCTGTTTATTGTTTTCTGCAAGATCAACTTAATCTCTCTATTGGTGAGCTCAACTTGCCCACTAGTTTGAGGATGGTAAGGTGAAGCAATTCTATGATTAACATCGTATTTAGCCAAAGCTTTTCTAAAAGCTCCGTGCGTGAAGTGTGATCCTCCATCGGTCATTAGGTACCTTGGTACACCAAACCTAGGAAATATTACATCCTTAAGCATTTTCAAGGATGTTTTGTGATCAGCACTTTCAGTGGGGATTGCTTCAACCCACTTGGTCACATAATCAACAGCTACTAAAATGTGAGTGTACTTGTGCGAAGAAGGAAAAGGACCCATAAAATCAAAACCCCAACAATCGAAAGGTTCAATCACTAGTGAGTAATTCATAGGCATCTCATTCCTTCTACTAATGTTACCAACTCTCAGACATTTATCACAGGCTAAAACATAATTTCTAGCATCTTTAAAGAGAGTAGGCCAATAAAAACCTGATTGAAGAACCTTATGTGCAGTCCTCTCACCGGCATGATGTCCTCCATAGGGACTATCATGACATCGTCGGAGAATGTCCTTCTGCTCATGTTCCGGAATGCATCTTCTCACGATCCCGTCGGGACCTTCTTTGAAAAGATGTGGGTCATCCCAAAAGTAGTGCCTCAAATCATGAAAGAACTTCTTCCTCTGCTGAAATGTTAGACCTGGAGGCAAATACTTCGCAACAATAAAATTAGCATAATCTGCATACCAAGGGTCGGAAAGAGGTTGTATTTTTACAACGGCAAGTTGCTCGTCTGGAAAACTATCGTTAACTGGGATGGGGTCATGCGGTATATCTTCCATTCTTGAAAGATTGTCCGCTACCGGATTGTCTTCCCCTTTCCTATCAACAATCTGCAAATCAAATTCTTGGAGAAGGAGTACCCATCTGATAAGCCTTGGCTTGGCATCCTTCTTTGTCATAAGATATTTAATGGCAGCATGATCAGTATGAATAATAACTTTGGAATCAACAATGTACTGCCTAAACTTATCACAAGCAAAAACTACAACTAAGAATTCCTTCTTAGTAGTAGCATAAATTCTTTGAGCACTATCAAGGGTTTTACTAGCATAATGTATAAGATTCAATTTCTTATCAACTCTTTGTCCTAAAACAGCTCCAACAGCAAAATCACTTGCATCACACATAATTTCAAAAGGTAAATTCCAGTCAGGTGGTTGTACTATAGGAGCAGTTATTAAAGCTTTCTTAAGGATTTCAAAAGCTTCCTTACAATTTTCATCAAACACAAAAGGAACATCCTTCTGGAGAAGATTAGTGAGGGGTCTCGAGGTTTTAGGAAAGTCTTTAATAAATCTTCTATAAAAACCTGCATGACCGAGAAAACTGCGAATACCTTTGATGTCCCTTGGATAGGGCATCCTCTCAATAGCTTCGATCTTGGCTTTGTCCACTTCAATCCCCCTTTCGGAAATCTAGTGACCAAGAACAATTCCTTCATTAACCATAAAGTGGCACTTCTCCCAGTTGAGTACCAAATTTGTCTCCTCGCATCTCTGCAAAACTTTATTAAGGTTGTGAAGACAATGGTCAAATGAAGTTCCATAGACGGAGAAACCGTCCATGAAGACTTCCATAATATCCCCGCAGAAACAATGAAAGATAGCAGACATACACCTTTGAAAAGTAGCAGGGGCATTACATAAACCAAAAGGCATACGTCTGTAAGCATAAGTACCAAAAGGACAAGTAAAAGTGGTCTTCTCTTGATCGGCGGTGTTAACATGAATTTGAGAGAAGCCAGAATAACCATCGAGATAACAAAAGTGGGTATTTTTGGATAACCTTTCAAGCATTTGGTCGATGAACGGCAACGGGTAGTGATCCTTCCTGGTGGCCTTGTTCAACTTCTTGTAATCAATACACATTCTATATCCAATAATAATTCTCTGAGGTATTAGTTCATTTTTATCATTAGGAACCACAGTTGTACTTCCTTTCTTAGGAACACAATGTACCGGACTTACCCACTTACTGTCAGCTATAGGGTAGATAATACCTGCGGCTAGAAGCTTGAGAATCTCAGCTCTAACGACATCCATCATCTTCGGGTTCAACCATCGTTGATGATCAACAACTGGTTTAGCATCAGGCTCAAGGTTGATAGTATGTTGACAGATAGATGGACTAATCCCCTTAAGGTCATCAAGGGTGTAGCCAATTGCGCCTCGGTGTTTACGAAGTACTTCCAATAATCGCTCTTCTTCATATCCTGAAAGGTTAGAATTGATAATAACAGGATATACTTTCTTTTCATCTAAATAAGCATACTTGAGCGTATCGGGAAGAGGTTTAAGATCGAACACCGGGTCTTCTTTCGGTTTTGACAAAATTCCCAAAGGTTCAACCGGAAGGTTGTGCTTCAGGATAGCAGGCTGCCTCAAGAATATTTCATCTAGTTCATTTCTTTCCTGCATATGCAAATCATTCTCGTGGTCCTCCATGTATTGCTGTAAAGGATCATCAGGGGGAATAGCAATAGAGGCAATACTTTCAATAATTTTATCATCACTAGGTAAATCAGTACCACGAGGCTGCTTAGAGAACTTAGAAAAATTAAATTCATATGGCTCACCATCGAATTCAACAGAAACTTTACATTTCTTGCAATCTATTATAGCTCCACAAGTTCTAAATAAAGGTCTACCAAAAATGATGGGACAAAAATTGTCCCTGGCTGAACCAAGTACCAGAAAGTCGGTAGGGTATTCTACCTTTCCACATAGGACTTCAACGTCCCTCACAATTCAGATAGGAGAGATAGTTGATCTATTTGCAAGATGAATAGTAACATCAACTTCTTCAAGTTCACAAGGGGAAATCTCACCGATGATTTCTTCATAGAGTGAATAAGGAATAGCACTTGCACTCGATCCTAAATCGCATAGCCCATAATAATTGTGATCTCCTATTTTAACAGATACCACCAGAGTACCTGAAATTGGGCCTTTGTTCTTGGCTGTGACAAGGTTAGTGGAAACAGCACAAAAAGTTATATTGGAATCCAAAACATCGTCAGTAGCAAGGTCTTTAATCAATGCAACTCGAGGATCGACCCTGATCTGTTCCTCAGGTTCATCAACTCTTCTCTCACTTTTATTTATTATGCCTGTTACAAGAGAGTGTTCCTTTATCCTCGTGGGAAAAGGAGGCTTTTCATATATGACTGTAGGCAAAATAGGCTCAGCAACATAAATATCAATAGGTGGTTCTTTAAAAGGTGCATGGTGCTGGTCTTTCTTCTTTTTGAAAGAATCAACGTGAGAGGCAAAATTCTTACACAAATCAATCACTAGATGGGAATCAAGACCAATCTTAGAGCAAAAAGTATTTAAGTAATCAGTTTCCACATAGCTCTCAATATAATCATGTTCATAATTTATAGCGGGTTCAATACCTTTATCAATTTCCCAATCTTCGGTATTCCTCTGGATTCTTTCAAGGAGATCCCACCTTTCTTCAACACTCTTCTTCTGAAATACCCCACTAGAGGAGGCATCCAGCATCTCCTTATCCTGACGAGAAAGCCTGACATAAAAATTTGTAAGTATAATTTCCTTGGGAAGCTTATGAATAGGGCATTTGAGCATTAGGGACTTCAATCTCCCCCAAGCTTGAGCAATGCTTTCTCCGTCACGAGACCTAAAGTTATAGATATAATTCCTGTCTCGATGAATTTCATGAAGAGGATAAAATTTAGTATAAAAGAGAGACATAAGCTCCTGCCAGTCCAGCAAGTGTGGGTTATCGAGAAGCCCATACCAATCTGAAGCTTTATCTATAAGGGATACGACAAACAATTTCCTCATGACAAACTCCCTCGATACACCTGCAAGCTTAAATAATGAACATAGTCGTGACAAATATAGCAAGTGTTCACCGGGATGTCTGTCTCCTGCATAACGATTAGTCAAAACATAATCGATAATGCCAGCTGGTATTTTATAAGGCACAATTTCAGTAGGGGGAGGATCAACCACCACAGGTGTGGGGTGTCTTCCCGCAAGCAACGCTCCAATAATAGGATTATCCATAAGGACAAAGAGCAGCAATAGCAAAAATAAAAACAGAATTATAAAAAGACTTTCTTACCAGTTTCACTTTACCAATAGCGCTACGCTCCCCGGCAACGGCGCCAGAAAACGGTACTTGATGACCCTCAACCGTAAGGGATCTGTTGCAGCGTTTTCGATAAGTAAGAGTGTCGAACCCAACGAGGAGCAGAAGGTATTGATAAGCGATTCTGAGCAAGAAATTACTGCAAGCACTGAAAGATAACTTTTAGGGGTTTTCTCGGTATAAGCAACAGGAATGTAAAGGCAAGTAATGTAAAAGGTACTGAAAGCAACAAGTGGCCCAATCCTTTCTTAGCAAAGGAGAGGCCTAGCAACTGAACTTATATAGACTAAAGCGTTCTTGAGGACACACGGGAGAGGTAGTCATGTGCTTTCACCATATTCCGTATCGATACTATGTTATGTGTTGATAAGTGTTGAGTGGGTGGATCTATGCTAGTGCACTCTCTAGACTAAGATGAATGCACTCTTATGGTTAAACACCTTGCAAGCATCCGCAAATACAAGATAGAATTTAAGGCAAAAGCCTAACCATAGCAATAAGATCGAGGATCCATTATTCCCTTATGCAAAAGCGTGCGAACTGGGGTTCAGGTTTCCGTCACTCCGGCGACCCACCATAAGCATTCTTTATACACAATGCATTCCCCTAGGTCCTTGATAAGGCGAAGTGTTGGGTGTTCGACTCACACAACACCACTAGTAGAATGACAACGCAACTTAAGTACCAAACAACACATATTACTTCAACAGCATATGACTACTAACAACAAGACTTCCCCCATGTCCTCAAGAACTAAGGTAACTACTCACAAGACATAAAAGAGATCATGATCAGTGGGGATAAATATGTGATAAACAATCTGGACATAATAATATTTCTCCAACAAAACTCAATAGCATTCACCACAAAGTAGTAATCAACACCGATGGAGTAGAGAGGATAGGTAGTACGAGTTACAACACGAGTTGCGATGGAAAGATGAGATTTGGATGAAGATGGAGATGGTGCTGGTGTTGGGGATGATGTTGATGATGATCTCGATGATGCCCGTGACGATGGTGATGACGATGGCGACGATCTCCCCTTCCGGGAGGTGATCTCCCCGGCGGAATCTGCCCGCCGGAGATGCCCTTTTCTTCTCTGTAGGTTTCCGCCTCGAAGCGGCGGCGGAACTCCGTAAAAAGTCCCGTTCCTAGGGTTTTCAGGGGACGGAGAACATATATGCAAAAGGGGGCGACCAGAGGTGGGCCAGGGGCTCCAGGCGCCCCCCCGGCGCGGCCAGGGGGGCGCGCCCCCAGGCCGCCTGGGCACCCTATGGCCCCCATCTGACTCCCCTTTTGCGTGTCTTCGTTATTCATCTGAAAAATACCTCTCGTCAATTTTCAGGTAATTTGGAGGTGTTCTTCTTCAGCAACTCATCATCCACTTTTTCCTGCTGAATCATGCGTCTGCTGTTCCGGCATCGGAAAGTTGCAAACTGTGTAAAATAGACGAAAACAACATAAGAACATCATCATAACGTGAAATATATCAATGAATAAGGATAAATTATAATACAAAATAGTGATGCATTTTGGACATATCATCTGGTCACTACAAGAAGGACTGCCCTGAATGGCTGAAACACATAATGGCAAAGCAAGGTAACAATGTTGTTTCCTTAGTTAATGAATCCCTATATACACAGTTTTCGAAATCCACTTGGTGGATTGACTCAGGAGCAACTGTTCACGTTGCAAATTCTTTACAGGGATTCCATTCGACCCGGATTACGCAAAGAAGAGAAAGAAGAAATGAAGTAGCAAATGGAATTCAAGCGGAAGTTGAAGCTGTCGGCGACATCTCCTTGGAGTTAACTGATGGATTCAAGCTTCTACTTAGAGATGTTTTATATGTTCCTTCATGTAATAGGAATTTGATTAGTGTTTCTTGCTTGGACAAAGATCATTATGAATGTTATTTTGGACATGGCAAATGTGCCATATGGTTTAATAATGCTTATGTGGGTGATGCTTTACTCCACGATGAGCTTTGTTTATTATCACTTCGTGAAAAAGTTTATTCTGTATGCAATGTGAATGAGCATATTTCCGCGTCGAATAAAGTACAAAAGAAAAGAAAGAGAACTCACGACTCATCGAAATTATGGCACTGTCGTCTGGGCCATATTTCCAAGGGGAGAATAGAGATACTCGTTAAAAGTGAAATTCTTCCTCCATTAGAGTTCTCAGACTTAGAACAATGCATAGATTGCATTAAAGGAAAGTATGTAAAACAAATCAAAAAGGGTGCAAACCGTAGCACACCAACACTAGAAATCATCCACACTGACATTTGTGGACCGTTTCCGGTGAAAAGTGTGGATGGCTATGACTCGTTCATAACATTCACAGATGATTACTCTCGCTATGGTTATATTTATCCAATCAAAGAAAGATCAGAAGCATTGGATAAATTTAAAATATTCAAAGCTGAAGTTGAAAATCAGCATGACAAAAGAATAAAGATAGTAAGGTCCGACCGGGGGGGAGAGTACTACGGTCGGCACACTCCATATGGCCAAGTCCCTGGACCTTTTGCAAAGTTCTTGCAGGAGACTGGCATAGTCGCCCAGTATTCAATGCCGGGCCAGCCTCGGCAAAATGGAGTAGCCGAAAGGCGTAACCGTACCCTTATGGATATGGTGCGCAGCATGATGAGTTACTCCACCTTGCCATTGGGATTATGGATGGAGACGCTTAAAACCGCCATTCACATTCTCAATAGAGTACCAAGCAAGTCAGTGCCCAAAACACCGTACGAGCTATGGACAGGAAAAGTGCCCTCCCTTCAACACTTCAGGGTGTGGGGGTGCCCCGCAGAGGCCAAAATGTTTAATCCAAACATTGCAAAGTTAGATCCCAAAAAAGTAAGTTGCCACTTCATTGGCTATCCAGACAGATCAAAAGGTTTTCGTTTCTACTGTCCAGACAAATATACAAAGTTTGTAGAAACAAGACATGCAGTCTTCTTAGAGGACGAAATGATGAGGGGGAGCTTGGTAGCTCGGAAAATTGATCTTGAGGAGAAGAGGGTGCATGCACCTAATCCGATGATTCAGGAGCCATTTTTCTCACTACCAGTTGCAACTCCACCCATGACAACTATGGGAGAAGACCCGGAACCTGTCCGTCAGGAGCCGACTGAACCCGTTGTTGAGCATGAAAAGGAGGTGCAACAGCAAATTTTAGAAGAAGTGCCAGACGTTGAGGCACATAATGTGCCAGAAACTGAGACCCTTAGAAGGTCTACAAGACCAAGAAAGTCAGCTACTGACTTTAAAGTTTATAACACAGAAATGATTCATATGGAAAAAGATCCCACCTCATATGAAGAAGCCATGAGAAGCCCTCATTCATCGGAGTGGATGAAGGCAATGGAAGATGAAATGAAATCGATGAGTTCCAAAGATGTTTGGGACTTAGAGGAAACCCCTAAAGGAGCCAAAACAGTAGGCTGTAAATGGGTCTACAAAATTAAGTATGACTCTAAAGGGAATATAGAAAAATATAAAGCTCGACTCGTGGCAAAAGGATTTACACAAAGAGAAGGGATAGATTACAATGAGACATTTTCTCTGGTCTCATGTAAGGATTCCTTCAGAATCATAATGGCATTAGTTGCTCATTTTGATTTAGAGTTATATCAAATGGATGTAAAGACGACATTTCTCAATGGGGATTTAAAAGAAAATGTCTACATGAAACAACCCAAGGGTTTTATCATGGAAGGCAAAGAAGATATGGGATGCCGCCTGAAGAAATCCATTTATGGATTAAAGCAAGCCTCTAGACAGTGGTATCTAAAGTTTAATGAGACAATTAAAAGTTTTGGATTTAAAGAAAATGTTGAGGATAATTGCATTTATGCAAGGTTTAAAAATGGGAAATATATTTTCCTAATATTGTATGTGGATGATATCCTGCTTGCTAGCAGTGATGTTAGTCTACTACAAGAAACAAAGAAAATTTTATCCTCAAATTTTGACGTAACGGATCTTGGTGAAGCATCATATGTTTTGGGCATAGAAATTCACCGAGATAGGAACAATGGAGTCTTAGGACTATCGCAGAAAGCATATTTAGAAAAGGTTCTTAAAAAGTATAATATGCATGCGAGTAAAGCCACACCTGCTCCTATAGTCAAGGGCGATAGTTTTGGGAAATTCCAATGTCCCAAGAATCAGTATGAGATCGATCAAATGAAAGGAGTACCATATGCTTCGGCCGTTGGAAGCTTACAGTATGCACAAGTGTGCACTCGCCCGGACTTAGCTTTTATCACCGGTGTACTCGGTAGATATCAATCCAATCCAGGCATAAAGCACTGGAAGATGGTAAAGAAAGCATTGCGTTATGCGCAAGGCACGAAGGAATGCATGCTAACATATAGGAGATGTGAATCCCTAGAGATAAAGGGGTATTCAGACGCAGATTTTGCGGGGGACAGGGATGATAGAAAATCCACGTCAGGATACGTATTCACTCTCGCTGGGGGAGCTATTTCGTGGAAAAGCTCCAAACAGTCAATAGTTGCATCATCCACGATGTATGCAGAATTCATAGCATGCTTTGAAGCAACAGGGCAGGCGATATGGCTAAAGAAATTTATACCCGACTTGAAAGTGGTAGATTGTATTGACAAACCACTAAAGATGTACTGTGACAACGAGCCCGCAGTATTTCATGCTCACAACAACAAGTCGAGTAATGCTACAAAAACGATAGAGATAAAGTATTATGTTGTGAAGGATAAAATCCAGGATCACACTATAAGTCTCGAGCATATAAGGACAAAAGATATGCTTGCGGATCCGCTAACGAAATGCTTACCACCCAATGTGTTCAAGGAACACTTAGCCGGCATGGGTTTAGGGGAAAGCCTATGATTCCTGGATAGGCCCAAAAGGAACGGAATTTGCTTCTGAACAAAACGTATGTTGTAGCTGTATGATTCTATCGGCAATTAAGCCGTGACGATGAAACATGCTCTTTGTACCAATATGTGATGAAACAAATAAACTAGAAAGTATAAGGTTAAAAGTAAAGGTGAGATCAAGGGGGAGATTGTTAGGATTGATCTCCTCCGCGTGGGCCCAACGGCCCACCGGGCCCTTATATCCGCGCCCTGATCGGGGGCGCCCAACCCATTATGGTTGGTGGGCCCCTGTGACCCGCGCTATATTAACAGAGGTAGGGGCTGGGGCACGTCTCACGAGGTTGATCGCTGCCACAAACCCTACCTACACGTCCTACCGATCTAGGGTTAGCGCGGTGCTGACGGGAAGCACCACCACCGCCGTCATCTCCCTACCATCTCCGGCCTCTACTTCATCATGGCCGGCGCTGGATCGTCCTCCTCTGTCCAGCACGAAGGTAGGACTACCGGATCCATCTAGCCTACCCGATCCAAGGGATCTATCAACCCTCCCTCTCTGGTGTAGCTGTTGTGTCCCGACATCAACGGCACTGGAGCACCTGCGTGAGAGATACAATGCAAGGGAACGGACTTGATTTAATTCAACTAATTTTGCTAGGTTTGATTCACAAGGGTATTTAGCCACCAGATTTATCGTGTAATCTGAAAAATCGTGTAAAGCTTTTTCAAAAGTGCAAATGACAGTGTCAGGCCAACTACAATGAAAACGAGCGCAAATTATCAGTGTTCTGGGAAAGGTGGGTAAAAGATCAGTTTCGCATTGGTATGTCTGCCATGAACTTTGAACCTTGTTTTTATTTTATTTTTTTAGTATATATTGGGTTCTTTGATTTGGCAGTTCCTACCTACTATAGATGTTAGAATTGTCTCATCAATCACATGTCTACCTTTCATTGATGACTCTGCAACGTCATACCTCAACCACTCTGTTGAAATCACACAATATATATCTTCGTAGAACCCTCATCTCCCCATCAGTTTGTCTTCCTCAACCATCTGCTGTCGCACGCAAGTAGACATCTAGTTAGAAAATAAAATCTGGGATCTCTCTTGTATGGAAATCTACTATGGCCGTTTGTTGTACAATCTGTTACGCACACGTGGTATCTCAGAATGAGAGGTATCAAGAATATATACATCACAGGTCTGTCTTGTTGCGCGAAATCAAGATGGTTTAATCTAAATATAAACTTAATGGAGAATAATTGTATACACACTGCTCATTATATCAGAATACGAGCCATCATCGGTTTTAATTAGCTCGTGAGATGAAAAAGAGCAGAGGAGTGCACGGTGTTAGCTAGGATTTAATGTACACATAAACTAAATTTGCTTGTCAAGTCCAACCCATCAAAGAAAGTCCAGCTGAAGTTCTACGCATTTGCATTTTTCAGCTCTATGCGTATGCATATGTTGTGAGCAAAAGAAAACATCATCTTCCAATCAAATATCTTCGCGTATTTCTCCATTGGAGATGACAGGCAGCATCTGTTTGTCAGTAAATTGATTTGATGTAGATTACTTGACTTTGGCAAACTCCTCATGCATGATGTAAAAACTTTGACAAAAAAATTTGAGTTTCTCTCCTTAAATCTGCACCTGCGTGCATCTGAACCAAACTATGATGGGGTTGAAGCGTGATAGTCCAAGTGGTATCATCCCAAATCCGACCAATTAAAGGTCCTGTTTGTTTGGCCTTATGCTTCTGCTTTTGCAGTTTTGCCACTTCGGTTTAAAAGCCAAGAACCCTTACGAATCAATATTGTTATATAATGTCATAAGCTAGAAGCTGAAGCCAAAAGCCCCTATTTCGTCAAAGGGGGTCGGCATGAGGCTGGATGATCAGATCTTGAGATCCGTCATCTACTTCCGGCTGCGAGTCGGGAAGACATAGTTGCCGGTAAAAACTGAGCCGACGGGAGGTGACGGCGGCGTTATGCATCTTTACCTTGATGAAGGCATCATTGTGCAACGACTGTTGACCCACTTGTGATGCTCCGGGGGAAACCCTAGGATCTCGTCTTCGAGATCAGACGATTTGCAGTATTGCGGTATCGTTTCTCTCTTGGGAGCATCGTTTGTGGAGCAGCGCTGGAAGACAGATGCAGAAGGTGGAGCGGCGTCGTCTTGCGCGGAGTTCCGGTGGAGATGTCAAGTCATGCCTGGCCAACAGGTGCTATGATGTGTCATGCCTGATCGGCAGGTGCTACGCACGACAGATGTTCCAGAATCTTTGCGTCAGGATGGACGAGCGTGGGGCGGTGGCGTCGTCGACGGATTGACAGACTGGCAAGAATGATGCGGATCTCTCTCTCCTAAAGATGGGTCAGCGGTCTGATGATGATGGCGGCGTCTAATATGTGTGCATGTGGCGTATGCTTTAGGTCTGCTGCACCGGCTGTTCGTTCCGATAAGTTATATGGATGGATCGGCGACGACACCGGTTTAGATAAGGAGAGTGAGAGCACTCTATATTATCAAGTTATGTAGGTGTGAATGGTGGCTTCGGGTGGCTTGATGTATGTTCTTATTAGACTTTGATGGAATAATAAATAAAGATGGCCGCATGCATCGATTGATGCAGAGGCCGGGGGTTTTAACCTCCTTTTTTTCAAAAGAGCTTTTTGGCTTTTAATTCAACGTGGAAAAGCTACAAAAACTAAGTATAAGCCCAAACAAACAGGGCCTAAGTCATATGTGACATATTCAAATTTTATAGATCACCGAGATAGAGCATCTACAACATCATCATGCACAAATCTGACTCCTCAAATGTATGTGGACTCCTTCGGTCAGTGTCCAGGCGTGTCCACCGTGGCCCCACTTCCTTTGAAAAATAAGCACACCCCTAATATTATCAGGTCACGTGTATATGATTGTTGAAGACAAAGAGGGAGAGAAAAAAAAAGAATGAGAAAAGGTAGTCTCCGGTCGGCCGTATCTTACATTGCGGACTGCCCAAACATACCCGGACATCCTCATATTATCCTCATATATTGGGTTTGATATGAGGATTTGTGGACTGGTCGGACTCTCCCGATAAAAACAAGGAGTCCAATTAGGTGGGTTTTTTCTTGTCTCGTTTTCGGACGGTAATCGAGCTGTCCGGCCAAACGTTTCAGGAGGATATGAGGACTCCGGTTGTAAATGCCCTTACCATGGGCGAAGACAGGGGTCGGCATGGGCTAGACCCCTACCAATGGCTCTCGACCTCAACTATTTTTAGCACGTTGAATAATGTATATGCTCTAATGGTAGCAATTAATTCATTTTGTTTAAGACAAGCAACTAATTACTACTTTCATATTAAGTGTCGCTCAAACGAACATATCTAGATGTAGATACATTCATTTGAGCGACACTTAATATGGGACAAAGGGGACTTCATTAGGGCAAATCATATATGGTATCAGTTGAACTTCATTCTACAAAATGAAGCACACGCCCCACCCCGCTACCTCTGGGTCTGTCCATTTACATTTTATGGATTTGCAGTAACCATTAGGCAATCTTGACGCTTTGCATACCTACTTCTTTTTCTACATTTCTACTTTAGGAAATGCCCCTTATGTTTTCTAATTTTTACTTTTCTCAAATGCGTAAACTATTTTGGAATTGATAAACTTTTTTCCAAATTCGGTGAACTTTATTTCCAAAATCAGTGATTTTTTCCCAGTATTGGTGATTTTTTCTACTTTGGTGAACTTTTTCAAATTCGATGAACTTTTTAAAAATTGAATGATTTTTCTTCAAAATCGAGGAACTTTTTTCAAAATTGGTGAATTTTTTTCTAATTCATGATTTTTTAACTGTTTATTTTTTTCTTTTTCTGTTCTTTTCAAAACGCCACATCTTCTTGGGCCGGCCCACGAGCGAGGGCGCGTGGACGCCAAGACGCTAAACCGGCGCCACAGCGCCCTATAAGAGACCCCCTTCATTGGCCCATCCGTGAATAAATCATTGTACTTGATTAGTGAACTAAAGAAGCCCAAAACTTCGTATTACCAATAGCATTGTTTTGGCCACGCCAGTTCCTCTCCACAAGGAGAATATGTACTAAATAGGAGTTGCGCAACCTGGGCCCCCTTCCTTCAGCGCCTTCGACCGATTCACTGTGGACTGGCCTTTAAAATGTAAAGATATTCGAGTGAAGTTTGGTAGCTTCTTTGTCTCCTTGCTTGTCCACCTTTGGATTGCTTTAGTATGTGTGCGTTGTGTTGGGTATAGACGTTAAAGGGTATACCTGTTTGCAGTATTAAATTTAGACATTGATTGCAAATTACTAATTAATTCCATTTAACTGCATGTTAATTAGTGATCACATGCTCTAATTTGGATGGAGGCATTAATTAGCATGCACGTACCACACACTGCCTAATTTGGTCACGCATGTGCGTGTGAAACAGAAGAAAATTTCTCTAGTGATTAATGCATAGAAGGAAATTATTCAAAATTGTCTAATTTTTTATGTACATATTAGTATTATTGCTGACATGTCTTTTAAACAGAGGTGTGCGTATAGTTGCTATGGGTATAAGAAATACCTACATTTTCCTTGTACTATACCTAGTAATTTTTAGGGTATAGACCCACAAATTGCGTGAGAATAATACATATTTTTATATGATTCATCCAGTATCACACATTTGATACATCTCTATCATGGTATTTTGTATAGATATTTATATTTATCTAAATGTAATATATCATCTGTCGAGGTATTTAGTATTTAGTTCACGTATGTGTATCCACTTATAAAATAGGTAGTGACATTAATGGGTATATATACCAATAAATTTCACATCGAGGTATTTACAGAAATATCTTGAGTATACACTATTATTTTTTCAGAAGCTTGAGCATCAACGTACAAATATATCGGAGTACGTTTTGTAGATATATAATACCTAAAATAAATCATAGAGTATATACGTGCATGCAGATTGTTTGGAATAAATTGTAGGGTATATACATCTGTATATATCTAATACCTAGAATAAATCATAAAGTATATATGCGCATGCAAATTATTTGGAATAAATTGTAGGGTATATAAGTTGTAGATATCTAAAAATACTTACAATAAATCATAGGGTATATACGTTTGTAGGTATAGATTCTAATACATATTATAAATTATTTGGGAATCAATCTACAATAAATGGCCATGCAGAATACAAGTGCATGCACGCAGAAAAGGAAAGCAATTTTTTTGGAAGGGTAGTAGTGATTATTTATAAGTAGGAAATGCATTAGCGGGTTGGATCCGAACAAGGTGCCCAGGCACCTAGGTGCCCCAGTTATTTTACCTAACTTTTTAAAATTCATGATTTTTGTCAAGATCAATGAACTCTTTCCTTAGTTTTTGTGAACTTGTTTCGAAATTTTTGGAACTTTGTCAAGATCAACTAGGAACCGCCGAACCAAGTGAACCAGGGAAAACATAAACCAACTACACATCCGGTCTCTATATTACTAGGATACACAGAGGCAACACTAACACATGCACAAAAGTATCACGTCGTAAATAAGTCATTCAAGATTGAAACTATTCCATAGAAGGAGGGAAAAGAGGTTTTTTAAAAATGATGAAAACAATTATTGTCGAGCCCTGGTATCTAGTGGAGGCACCACCGCGCTGGGGGGAGGCCGCGCACGGGTATCTAGTGGAGGCTGTGGGCCTCCGTTTGCGTTGATTCCACCTCGTAAATTTTTATCGTGTTTGGACTTTGTTTGATATGGATATTCTGCGAACCAAAAAACATGCAACAAACAGGAACTGAGACTGGGCACTGGATCAATATGTTGTCCAATCATATAAAATGTTGCCAAAAGTATGTGAAGTTGTATAATATTGGCATGGAACAATCAAAAAATTATAGATACGACGGAGACGTATCAGTGCCTAGCCCGGCTAATCGACCAGCGGCACCGAAACCCTACCATCCACATTTTCCTCCGTCAGTCCGCCGCCGCCGCAACTTTCCACTCCTCCCGTCCACCTAGTAACCATGACCCGATGCCGCCGGGTGAGGAGCGAGCCATTTCTAACGCCGGAGCGCCGGCTCGAGCTCCTTGAGAAGATCTGGGCAAGGCACGAAGCCCACATCGTTGTTCTACCTTCGGATGTAGTGGAGCCGGAGGAGGAGTTTTGAGGAGGAGGAGGCGAAGGAGGACGAGGACGAAGAGGAGGTTGAGAAGGAGGAGGATGAGCCGAACGCAGAGGAGGATGTGGGGGACGCTGGCGAAGCGGATCTGCAGGCCATCGTCGACTCCCTCCGATCGGAGTCGACCGTGGAGGCCAGACGCCGTCGCCGGGAAGAGATTGAGGTGGAACAGGTCACGAAGGAGGCGGAGATGCTCGCCTACATGGATGAGGTAGAGCAGGAGGAGGATGAGCTAGAGCCTTCCTACCCGCCCGTCCAGCCGGCGCCCGGCACCGTCGTCATGGACATCTCTGACGAAGAAGAATAGTTAAGATAGTAATTAGGATTTCTTTTGCATGTTTTGTATGAATATATGGGTTGAAATATGAGAGACTCGTATGCAGAGTGGCTAATGTGAGGCATGACCGGTCACTGTCCGTGGACGCGCCCGGTCGCGTCCGCGGACGTTTGAGGGGCCGGATTGATAAAGTCTGGCTGTAGATGCTCTAATAATAGTAGCTTAACATATGTACAATCAGCAATCATGGGCTGGCACCAACTGTATACGAGTACTGTTCGGTGAACTAATTGTCGTATTAAAATGGGAGCACCTAAAACTCAGCTACCTGAGATTTATCTATGGTCTCATTCACATGACATCATCATATATTTTGGCTGGACTTTTTTCCTCTCCCCACGATTTGCACATGGCGTGTTGTTTTGTTTGGGGCTTGGACTTTTAAAACATACGAATCCATAAGAGCAGCACATACGTCTTAGTGGGCTCACCTGCACAACATATTCTTAGTTGCCATAACACAGATGTGGATAGTGTTTCCTTTGTTATTTTTTCAGTTTTGACCAAGTTTATCAGTAATCACCAGCATGATGCCTCTGGTGCACAAGATCTAGCCCGGTCTTGTCCCGTGAATTATTTATTTATTTTTTTGTCAAAAATCCATCTTTTTTAATTTTTAATTGATGCAGCTCGCGGTTGCAACCCGACTTCAAACTTGCACTTGCACCCCTCTTTTAGTACTTGCAGTTGCGGCCCACTAGCAAATTTGCAGTTGTAACCCGACTTTGAAATTGGCGTTTGCAGCGACTTCAAAACTTGTACTTGCACTTCCCTTTTAATGCTTGCCGTTGTGGCCCCACTTGAATACTCGCAGTTGCGACCCGACTTTTGAAATTTGCAGTTGCGACCTGACTTTGAAAACTTGCAATTTCGACCCGACTTTGGAAACTTGCAGTTGCGACCCGACTTTGAATACATGTGGTTGCGACTCGACTTTGGAAACTTGCAGTTACGACCCGACTTTGAATATTTGAAGTTGCGATCCGACTTTGAATACTTGTAACTGCAACCCGACATTGAAAACTTGCAGCTGCGACCCGACTTTGGAAACTTACAATTTCGATCCGGCTTTGAAAACATGAAGTTGCGACCCGACTTTGGAAACTTGCAGTTGCGACCCGACTTTGGAAACTTGCAGTTGCGGCCCGACTTTGAAAACTTGCAATTGCGACCCGACTTTGGAAACTTGCAGTTGCGACCTGACTTTGAATACTTGCAGTTGTGACCTGACATTGAATACTTGCAGCTACAAACCTGACTTGAATGCCTGGAGTCGCGGCCACATTTGAAAAAACGGTTGTTCGCGATCAAATTTTGGAAACCTTGCGGTTGCGACTCCGTCTAAAATCTAACAGTTGCAACCCGACTTGATAGATTATAATTACGACCCAATTTAAAAAACTTGTAGTTGTGACCAGACTTAAAAACTTTGGCCGCACAAATGTTGATGGAAAAACTAATGGAGGAAGCATTTCTACCGAGAAGGAGGAATGGGCTTTGATGTCATCAGAATAAAACTGATAGAAATAAATAAATAAATAAATAAGTGGAATAAAAATAGAAAATAATTCTAAAAAATGAAAAAGCAAAACAAAAAATATAGAAAATGGAAAAATGGAAGAGAAAATACAAAAATAGTGAAATCCCTGAACAATCATTTTTCAATCTATGGTAACAAATGAATACAAATCTAAAAAACAAAATGAATACACTAAACTAGGAAAAGGGGTAAGAGTGGAATAGTGTTCTGCTAACATATTAGTGAAATACCAAAAATAAAAACTTGAGAGAAAAATATATGAAAAGGAAGTTTTTACAAAGAGCTGACCCTGGAAGCTACGGTCAACAAATGACCCTAACATGATTCAAAAAAAAAAAAAAACAAGTGACAATGACATGCAAGGAAGAATGCAGTTAGCTAGCAACGATTCGCATCCTTCGATCATATCCTCTTTGTCCTTTTCCGCTGGGTAAAAAAGAAGTAGAAGAAAAGCCATATAGCCCGTAAACGGAAAAACTAGAAAGCTACATCTATACCTATAATATAATATAATAATCTTTACCTAATAATAAAGCACGGAACGAGTTCGTCGGGTTCACCGTCACAATACGCTTTCTTCTCATGTCATAATACGCTTTTGCGATTTGTATAGATAAAATTTCTTTATAAACGAGGTGGTACTAATAATTTGAGGATGTCCTGTCTTTACCTATTAATTAATTAAAGGAAGGATTGTTTTTCCACTTTTTTTGTCTACGGTGGACCTAGATATATTGTCGTACGTCATGCAACCAACGTCCGAAATCATCTCGCTCTCGCGCTGGTAAAAAATCATCAAAAAAGGAGGCCCAGTGGGAGTCGAACTTGCAACAAACAGCATGTACACCTGCGCTGCTAACCAGTGCGTCCGTCTTCCTTTTGTATTCAAGTAGCAGCGCGACTTTTAATTAAAAGAAACGAGCGGCGGTGGCAAAACATAAAAACAACTAGCAAAGGTCTATGCCTGAGTGGAATTGAACACAGCACCTCGCGCGAGTTAACCCATAGACAGTGTGGTTCTTCAATTTGTTGTTTATAAAAATTGCAGCTCAGCTTATATAAACTATATGCAGCGAAAGATGTAAACTTTTCTCTCAAACATGATTTTTTTTTAAGTAAATAGTTTCGGAAAAGCAAACACTTTCAAAATATGCTAACAAATTTTTAGAGACTTGAACATTTCTCAAAACTACGAACAACTATGAATATGCAAAGATTTATTGAAAAACAGGAACATAATTGAAAAATGAGAACACTTTCTGAAATTATGAAGATTTTTTCAAAACCCGACATTTTGAGAAATTTCCCTAAGAATTTATGAATATGCAAAGATTTATTGAAAAACAGGAACATAATTGAAAAATGGGAACATTTTCTGAAATTATGAAGATTTTTTCAAAACCCGACATTTTGAGAAATTTCCCTAAGAATTTACAAACAAATTATGAGAACATGTTTTTTTTAATTTATGAACAACTATGAATATGCAAATATTTATTGAAAAATGGGAACATTTTCTGAAATTATGAAGATTTTTTCAAAACCTGACATTTTGAGAAATTTCCCTAAGAATTTACAAACAAATTATGAGAACATGTTTTTTTAATTTATGAACAAAATTTGAAAACAGAATTTTGTTGTCTAGAAAAGCGAACATATTTTGAAATTTTGAACAATTTTCGAAACCCAAACATTTTATGAAATCCCCTGAACATTTTAAGAATTTGAAAATAGGAATGCTTTTTTTAATGATTGAACAAAATTTGAAAAAAAAATCTGAAATCGCGAGCATTTTTAGAATCTATGAAAATATATAAAAATGCGAATACTTTCAGAAATTTCTAACTTTTTGGAGTTTCCACTAACGTTTTCCAAATTTCTGAACATTTTTTGAAAAAAGAAAAATATACCTTGATTGAGTAAATTGAGCTAGCTAGCACTTGCGTCTATTACCTCCATCCATTATTATTAAGCCAGGTGCAATGAGTAGGTTCATTGTTTTGGGGTCGTTCGTGAAAAATGTTGATTTAATCTCTCCAGCAGATCGTTACAGAGCACCAGCCAATGTATGTGATGGGTTTTCTTGCCTCCAATTGGAAGCTGCTTCTTCATGCTGTCGCTGGCTACAATTAGATGCGTTTAATCTTCATGCGAGGTTATCACTTGGTCGTAGAGTTTTGGCCGTCAAGCCCTTGAAATCCCGACGAGAGGGTTTGTTTGCTTATCAAATAAAATAATCGCCGTCTCATTTTTAGAAACTAAATTTCATCAATTTATATACATTTGCAAGTTGTACGAAAAATCAATAAACTGCTCCAGCAATCGATAGAGAGTGAAGAGTGGGTCCCGATTATCTCTAGAAAAAACGAAGACACCATTGTGTTGTTACAGATGAGGAGGAATAATTCAACTCCGCATTTCTCAAAAAGAAGAAATTAACTCCCAATACTTTAGATGCTTTGTACACGGGATTGTGGGAAAGTGGGATTATGATATAGCTTAACATATAATTGCAATCGGCCCGTGTTTAACTTGGCTGGATGGTCAACTTCTCTCCGGTGCAACGCACGGGAATATGTGATAGTCTTTACCTATAATCTATACCTAATAATAAAGCACGGAACGAGTCCGTCGGGTTCACCGTCACAATACGCTTTCACCCAGTCGTAATACGCTTTCACTTCGAATTTAAAACATATACGCGAGGTGGTACTAAAAAACCGCTTCGTTGGTCACACACTTTTTGCAAAGAAGCCCTTGCATTTTTCAGTATTTGAACCCGCAATCCTGATGAAGTCACGAGCTCACGAACCGGTATGGGCGAGATAAAACAAAAACGAAAAATTGCAGCCGCGCGGACGACCCTGCCTCCTAAATCCCAATCCCATCTTGACTCCAGTGCGCCGCCTCCTCTGGCCCCGCCCCGCCCCGCCGGCGCGCGGTCGCACACCGCCAGACCGCCTACCGTCGTCGCGCGTTGCCACCGCCAACCCCGCGCGCGCCTACCCCTACCCCAAGTGTCCCCACACCCGTGCCCATCACCGGCGTCCGTACGCGCGACATATTGCTCTGTCGCCGGGCTGCTGTAGGAGGTGGCCGGCGTCACCCCCCGTCATCAAATCCCGTAGCTGCTCGATCTCATATGCATGCTGTTGTCCGTACAGGATTGACGCGCCCTATCTTCCGCCGCCGCGCCCCCATCCCTCCGCCGCCGCCGTCCGTCCACTCTTCGGTGCCCGTCCTCGATCCGGTGTCTCCAAATCCAGACAATATTGGCAGGATCCGCCCCATCTCCCTCGAAATCCATCCGCGAGCTGCTCGTCAGCGGGAAGCACGGACGAACTGCTCGTCGACGTCCATCCCGCAGCCCCGCCGACGACGGTGCCCAGCCTCCTCGATAGCGCGCCTCCTACTTGCCGCACGATATGTCTCCCCTGTTGCATAGATGATTGACAAGCACCACCAAGATCTGTTGACTCGACCCCTACCCCATCCCCTGTTTCTGATTGCAGCTAGATTTTATAGTAGGGGAAGGATGGATACTATAGGGCTTTCATATGTTTTTTGATTTTGCGGATAGGGCTTTCCTATATTCTGGCAAGATTCAAGCTAGCAACCGTGAAGATGCAGAATTCATGCAACTCCATCTTACTCCAACCCTCAGGTTTGTCTTTTTCCATCCTTAATCACATGTATAAAGCACTAATTGTCTTTGTGATGTCTATATGCAGCGAAATTGTAGCCTAAATCAGCAAGATCTCTGGCGATTTCCTGCAATATGCTGTGATTACTGCATGCTAATCGTGGGGCGATTTCCTAGCAGCGAATGAGACGCGATCACAGCCAAATCGCCTGTGATTTGAAATCATAGTATAAAGTAGTTCGGCTTGATATTCAATGTTGAGTGTTCATACATATGATTAACATCATACCATCTTGTTTTGTAAGTTCCATGGCGGCAACCATTAGTATTATAATTCTTCTGTTTTACAAGATTATCTGTTCAATTGCTTCCAGTCACAGAGTAAGGAGGCCATCTTCTCCAACCAGCAAATGAGTTTTACATTTGTTGGTCAGTGTCCTACTCTGAAATTGTTTGTAAGATAGTGCTTTATTTTGTATAGCAAAGGGAAGGAGCCTCAGTTGGTAGCTATGGAGGTGAGTGATCCTTCGTTGGATGAAAAATTGGTGTAAAACTGAGAGACTGACTGTTTTTTATAGTAGCATACTGTTGGTTGTTAATTTTAGTGTAGCATCAGTATTTTCAGGCAATGAAGTTATGCTCACGACATGGAGAACTTCAAGGATAACCTGCCTGAACCATTTCTAACTGATTAGTGAGCTAGGCCATTTACTATACAGATAGTTATTTTGTTGCAAGTTACTTCCGTTGCTTCTAAATACTGCACTTTTGGTTGCATTTTGCAACTAAAAATGACACAAGCAGATGCTAAAACATCCAAGCAACGCCCTAGGATAGTACAAGAAGCGTAGTAGTTTAATTTAGTAGAAATTTTCCTTTATTCCACTACTGTGAACATGGACGTGAGTAGGTAATTGCTCCTAAAAGAAACCTAATTACTGTATTGGCAACCTAATCTTGAGATAATTTTCGTTCTACCATTGTACAGTGCACATTAGCATCATCTAAATCCATATGTCCTCGGGGGTTTATTTTTGGTGGCAAATTCATTCTTGCAATCATAGTGGAAAGGCCAACAATAAGGCACTTTACACTGATGAAATCTGCTTAAGTATTTCTTTTTGTGCTAAGATTTCACAAAAAGTTCCAACATTAATATGTTTACTTATGTAAATATTGAACCGAGGCACCCACCCATACATGTATAAGCTCCCCAAAAAATAAAACAATATGCAAAGAATTGTTCAGCTTTTGGGCTATAAGCTTTAGACATTTTTGTAAGAAATGCTGAATGTTAGTATTAATTGAATCAATTTAACCATATATGCAGTGCATGTACTGTTAAATCTGTAGATCTTTAATTTATTCACCTGTAACTTAATTTTTTTTCACTTCTTTTTTTATAAATGTCATGTAGTCAGTTATAACAATGATATTTTTTCGGGAGTTTGAGAGAGAAATTGTGCGTCTGCTTTGGTACTCCCCTGCCTCCTCACCGCCGCCTACAAGAGCACGCACCGGACGCGGCTGTCCCCGCGGCAGCCTGTGTTCCAATGGGATGACCTCAGGAAGGAGAACCTCGCCGGCCTCCCCCCGCCTCGCTGCCACCATCGATGCCGCAAGGTATGTATGCTTTTCTAGGTGCTTGCTAGCTTCAACTTGGTGATGACGACTACCTATGGAGTAAAGTTAAAGGTCATGTGCTCCTGTTGTTCTTCGGGACTTCTTTCTTTTGCTCAAACCATCATAAACTATTCGGAGTTTTAGATGGAAAATTGGTCCTGTGCTTCCTCATGAAATACAAGAAAAGCTCAATTGTTCAGAGGAAGAGTACTTCAGGAGCCACTCTTCAGCCATTAAGTCATATATTTCAGAGCTGGATATAGATTTAACAGTGGTATGTATATTTCCAGTCTCATTTGCTTTTGGGGGGATGAAACACGATTGCTAGACTTCTTTTACAGTTTTTATAGGACATGGTACCCCCCAAGGATCCTTATATCCAAGTTCGGGTACTGGAGGACTTTGATGAAGTATCTCTTGGTGACCATTCCATATCATTAACCAAAATTCACTCCACTTCCTTAGGCGCACAGATGCAAAACAATTTATATCACAGGTTTGCTATTTGTTACGCTGTATTTTCCCACTCTGAAATCTGAATATTTCAAGTGCGAATAATATTTTGTTTATTTTTAATAAGGTCTCATGGAAGAATTTCTGGAGTAGGGATCACATATGATGTAAAATAGGTATTGCTCCTCAGTCCTCATTGCGATCTTGTTAGTTACTTAAATGGCAGCGTGAACGTAATACAGTGACCAGTGCTGGCAGCATGTCTTAGATATGAAAATGCTTGATGCTTACTGAATACTTTTGGCTTTGGTGTTTATTTTCATGTTTAACTATTTGGATGTGTTCTTTGAATGCCTCTGATTGTCTGCATGTAGTGTATCTAAGCATTCTTCCTTTTCTTTATTATTAAGATAACTAAACTTTGGATATTCTTTCATACATTTGATATTTAATTGTGTATTGTGTATTGTGTACTGTTATGTTGTTAGATCAGAAAGTGAGACTTTAAACCGTTTGGCCATGGCCATATAGTTAGCTGCTTGGAGTACATTACATGCACAGGTTCCTTTAGTTACATGGTCCATGATGTATGACAGCTGACCTCCCAATTGCCTGACGATTTTTAAATAGATAAGACAAGATTCATATGATGTTTTCCTACAAATCTAACTGTAAATCCTAGAAGTGAGTTTTTAGTAATTTGCTTATTAAATTATCGTGTTGTTGTTTAATTTGGCCTGATTTATTTCTGTGAAACATACATGATCGTCTATAGTTTCATTTGGCCTAAAACAAAATAAGTTGTATTCACTCCAAACCTGCGTATTTGTTAGCATATTTTTGTGTTTGTTTTGGTCGATGGTTAGACATGCTTTGCATCAATCATTTCGTTTTTACATGAGGATGTATGCAGTAAACATTGTATTGCAATCTTAATTTTTCTATAGGGTGAACCTCTGGACCTCTCAAATTAGAAGTAACCAAGAGCTGCAAGGCAAATTTTACAGATTTTATTTCAAATGCTTGTAGGTTTCATTTTCACAGAATTTGCCGCACATGCAGCCTAACACGGCGAGGTTGAACCTTAAGTGACATAAGTATTAAAGTGCAGTTTAATCTCATTTACTCAGAAGCTTAATTTGTTGTAAAGATGATGCAGATTGGAAGAGGTCATCCCTATCAACATCAGAAACACGCTTGTGATTTAGGACATCGAGCCGACAGCCAGATGGCCTGCGCTCAGCACCGTTACCGGAAGCACCATCTCCATAGTCAGGTCCATCTGGAAGCACATGTAGAACCATAACTTCTATACCAGTTGCGTTATCTGAAAGCAGACTTTGGAAGATATATATTTTTTCTTCTTTGTGTCATATTTTTGGACAATTGGTTAATTATATTAGGCAGATTCAGTGCTTTATAGAGCCACATATAAAGGTAATAGTTTTTCAGTCTATCATAGGTGATATGTACTGCTGCTACTCTTTTTTATCATTGTAATCTAAGAGTTACTTACTTTGTAATCTAGGGTAGTTAGTGACTTTGCTGGAATCAAATGTACATTCTAGGAATTTCTTGCATACCATTTAATGGCTATTTGTTGGGCTCTTCAAATAGGAAGATTTACAATTGTTAGTATTGTGGGGTGCCTGATATTTTAAAAATGTATATTCACGGCCAGCTTAGTTTCAGTGGCTTATTCTTAAATTTATGCTCATTGCCATACATTTCGTTCCCTCACTTTTGTGTCTAGGTGGTCTTCAATTTTTTTTGTTATGGTGCGCAATGATTAAATAAATGTTTGTACTTATCATTTGTACGAGTCATCTTTTGTTTTCACCACTTCATAATATCAAATTGATGAAGCTGAAGTAGCCCAGTTTGTAGGAGAAGTTGGCCCAATTTGGCCCCGACCACATTTTTTGGGGACACATTTTGGCACCAACCACATTCTTTTCCTCGACAACAGTCGATTTGTTCTCTGGAAAGAAAAAAACACAATTAGCGGCTACTGGTCACCTGAGCTTGGACAGAGTGTGCCGATACTCCTTGTGCATGTGGTCCACCGTGATCCAAACCAACGGACACAAAAGGAAGTCACTCATATCCATCGTGATGCTCACATTGTGGGAGATTTGGAATGAGTGGAATGCCTGGGGTTTTCCAGAACATTTACACCTTGCCAACAACGATCTTTACAAAGATCAAGCGTGAGGTGGCATGTTGGGGCATTACACTTGAGATGATCATGCCACGAGAGTAATTCCTTGCATGTTATTGTGCCCTCGGGCAAGTGTTGTAATCGTAAATCTTATTAGTGAAATGAGGCAAAGCTATTGCCCATATTTTAAAAAAATTATCCGTGGCTGAGGTGATCGGTCCTGTTGTAATGGCCTTCCTTGATGATAACCTCCCCTGACAAAGGATGAAATAAGGCCAAGCTTTAACATTTATTTAAATTGGGTATGAAAAAAGGTGCACGATGAAGCATGAAGTAGGCTGTGCTCATTTTCACCCGGTGCAATGCACGGGCATTTGTACTAGTAATAATAAAGCACGGAACGAGTCCGTCGGGTTCACCGTCACAATACGCTTTCTTCTCATGTCATAATACGCTTTTACAAATTGTATGGATAAAATCGTAATATAAACAAAGTGGTACTAATAATCTGGGGTACGCACTAAAGGAACGAGTCCGTCGGGTTCACCGTCACAATACGCTTTCTTCTCATGTCATAATACGCTTTTACAATTTGTATGGATAAAATCGTAATATAAACAAGGTGGTACTAATAATCTGGGGTACGCACTAAAGGTTAGTTCGACTTGGTACGTCAGTTTCCTTCGTCAGCGAGCGAACCAGCCCATGTGTTGTGGCCCAGCAAATCCAGCCCACCTATTCCCGATTAAGAGGCAAAAGTAATGCTATTCGTCCAGTAAGTAATATCACGACCAACTAAGCTAACGTCCTGTGTGTACAATGAAAGGTTGAGGCCGATGTTAAATAGTCCCACCTCGCTGATTTACATACAATCTATCTTATTTATATACATCTTTAATTTCTTGGGTATCAGAAAGTCTCTCAGGGATCATGATAAATGAGGAAGGAACGAGAGGATAATTACAAGAGAAGTAATACACGGAAAGTAAAGCAAGGAAAGATGTAAAGAAGAAAAGAGAGAGGCTAACGCTTCCATATGTGTGGGGTGGGCTGCATATAATTTAAGGACAGAAATACATGCGCTGCTGCATATAATTGAAGGACAGAAAAATCTAGAAGAGATAGACGAGGACCAGAATAATTGAGGACAGAAAAAAAGCAGCAGTGGGAGCCCAGTTGGTCAGCTTACAGAGGAGAAAGGTCGCAACAACTAATTTGCCATTCTTCTAATCTTAAAGAAGAAGAAAGAGCCGAGGTTAAGATTCAGAAAAATTATCCAAGTGCCCATCGGTGAGATCTGGGCACGAAGGCACGCAGCGGAGGGTGGGCTCGACACGACCACGCCGATCCGGAGCCCGGAGCCCCGGCGCAGATCCACGCGGCCCCGTCAAGTAGCAGCCAAGGTGACCCTGAGCAGGCCACCGCTGTCGCGCCTCCGCCACAGGCCAAGCTAGCCCCCGCGCGCGCAGGCCCGGCCACCAGGAGCCCAAATGGTACGCAGGCGCAGCCATCGGTCGCGGGCGAGAGCGGCCTGGGAAATCGGAAGAGAGAGACGGGGGTCAAGGGAACGAACGCCAAGATCAGGGGCGGGGAGGAAGGAGCGCACCATGCTCGATCCAAGCGGCACGGTAAGGAGAGAGAACTGGTTGGAGCCGTGGGCTGGAGCCAGGGGAGGAGGAAGAGAGGGGAACGCGGCGTTTGTGGGCTGGAGCCACGGGATAGAGAGAAGAGGAGCAGCAACCAGATGGATTGGTGGGTGCGATGGATGGACAGAGAAAGCAAGAAGAGCTATCTCGGTGGGGTTTGATTTATTTTTTACTAGTACAAATGCCCGTGCGTTGCACCGGGCAAAAAAAAGACACATGTGACATTGTACATCATTTTTTATATCCAATTTTAATAAACACCAATAATAAGGTTCAACATGGAAAGTTCCTTATTTTTAATAAAAGTTAAGATTTTCATAAAAATTGGAACACTTAATAATTAACGTTTTTATGAAAATTGGAACATTTCCCTAAAAAGAATAGTTTTTTAGGAAAAAGATTATTTTACATATATTTTTTAGAGCATTTTTGTTAGGGAATTTTTACAGGTTGTTTGCTTGGGAAGAGTTTGTTCCTTTTTTTAATGCCCGTGAGTTGCAACGCGTACAATCTTGCAAAACCTGCTCCATGTGTCCTTATGCACCATTTTCTTTTATTCAAATATGATAATTAATGCTACTCTTATTCAAATCTGATAATTAATGTTTCACTGATTATTGTTTTTTTTTAATTTTGGTCATTAAAAAGCCACCATAGCGTTCTTCGTTTGATTGAAGAGTAGTGGTTCATGAAATAGTCTCTAAACTGGTTTTATTTTTTGCTTTCCACCACGGTTGCCGCAGAGGGAGGACAAACGGTGCACGAAGACCACCAGGGTTGGCACGGAGGGAGGACAACGGCGTGCGAAGACGCCTCGAGGGAGATAGGATAGGTCGTCGGAGCACCAAAACAATGTGGCCGTGATTCTCTGTTTATTCCCAATCTTAATGAAGAGTTGCCACACACTGAAGAAATAGAGCATCACCCATCGGAAGCATCACACAAACCAGGAGGAGCAGCATAGTTCATATCTTCATATTGAGGGGAACATGTTTGTGGAAGTTAAATAATAAGAGCACTGCAACTGCTAGTAAACTACATGATAATTTCAAGCAATACACAAGACCACCATCAAGCACATAATACTGTTAAAGAGTATAGGTCAAGATTTCATTTCAAGCTAGAAACTCAAAGTCATTTACAGTCAACTATATTTAATTGACCCAACTGGTCCATATCCAATAAATTACGAGGCGCCCTTTAATTTGCTAGATATCTAATGCGAGCCAACAAAGAAGCTTCTATTTTTCAGAAATAGCACGCACGTCCTGTTTGAACAAATTGAAGTTAGCACGATCAATCTTGAAATAAGAATTTGTTATTATGAAACCTTACGAATTGTAGTATTTAACATACTAGTTTTACATTGAATTTTCCTCATACAACTGATGAATTCAAGTACTCCGGCAGGCATTTATCTTCACATTCATTGTCCTTGAATGTTAGCAGTTGGCCCAAAATTAGTTTTCTGAGTTCATATCCATCCTATACATCCATATTTTTTGCAAACGAATGACATCAGAATCAGATGTGTAAATATAATAGTAATGATCTATACGGTCACGATATTTACCTTAAAAATGGCAAATGTGGTCTTTCATCTTCCCATGTAGACATGAACAGGGGAACAAGATAACTGGATACTTCTCTTATATATAAGAATATATATGTTAGTAATTAATATTGTATACAAATTCAAAACAACAAATGCTCAGTATATAGTAGTCATCTCTTGAAAAATACATGTTGTAAACTGGAATATCATCTAGTATTTTTTGATGCCATAGGAGAATATTTTTGTTCCATATAGACCCAGGGCATGCTTTTGACATTGCTTTCGGTAAGTGTTCTGAAATCCATATAATTTGCTTCACATATTTTGCGAGCAGATTGCATCGGTACATGGGATTAATAGGAGTAGGGTCCAAAATGTAGATTGTTCTGTTATATTTGTTCAATATGAATAGAATGAATTCACCGTTGGATTGTACTGGAATATGGACCTGAAATAGGCTACATATTAGATGCAATACAAATTTTCTGGTGTAAAGTATACATAAGTGCTCTTACCGATTTGCATCTTGAGACATTATATTTGATACCAGTAATAATAATAAATCAAAAACAGCAGCAAATGTTTTGCACAAATGACATGTATAAAAATTATGCAATTTGCATGGGGAAACCTTACATTGTGCACGCCGGTGTCATTGAGTGTTACTGGTGGCATGTCCGAGAACCGAACCTCCTTCGCCTCCACCTGAGATGCCTTTGGCACCTGCACGCGCACAAACAACAAACAACAGAGACATCAAACAATCATCCTACACTTCAAGAGTATGCCAAAATTCAGAATCAGCATGCCGCGCACGGGCTCGTCAGGAATCCAGTGGACTGAACAAAAGAATGGAAACTGAACCGAGTGTGCGCACGCTCGGATTTATATTGGATTCTAAATTATGTGTCATTTTTCATGTTTGCATTTCAGTGCAATGCTTACAATCAAGATGCTTCTACTATTCATCATGATTTCACATGAATCTTTGTGACAGTTGTGTTTGACTTGTATTGAAACATGTGATGGCATGATCATGAGTTCAAACCTTGGCAGTATCTGTGTCACTCAACATAACAGGAGCTCCTTTTTTTTGGCAAGATGAACTGAAACATTGAGTAAGGAAAGAGTGATGAAAATTCAAAAAGCAGAGACGATGACGCCCCATGACCAAAAGAATAACAAATTCTTCAAGAAGGTTCAACCATATCGAAACTGGAATAATCAACAGAGGAACTAAGGTGCTGATCAACTAAGCATTCCAAGAATATCTTCCAATCAACAAGATTCAGGAAACAGGGGCAGACATGAACATTTAAGAGTTTAAACAACATGCACTTTACAAGAAAAATTGGACTGGTCTCTCTTGTCATTATCTTTCAAGTAGATTCCTTATCTTTTAACAGAATAACAGATTCAGATTCTACTACATATATATGTCAATGTGTTTTCTTATGAGTCCTGCTACTACAGACTTGAGCTTCCTTATTCCGAGGTAGTGAAGAAAAATTGGACTGGTCTCTCATGTCTGATATTATAGTAGATTGATTGACACTCTTGCCTAACATGCTGAATTCTACACATGAAAAACCATCACCTCGAGGGTCAATTCTAGACATGAAAAGCATCACCTAGAGGGTCTGAAAATTAACGCAATGTATTGGATTTGGATGATGATTGACGCTCAGGTCTGGTGTGCGTACATGGTTGAATCAAATGTTGGACTTGGCCGGTGTCTCTACTCTGCTCACGGTGCTTGTTAACAGGGTTCAAGTGGAAGCATACCTCTGGTGTAGATGCCGTAGGCGACATTGGAGCGCTCGATGGATGTTTGTGTACCTCCGGCGAACTCGGAGCTTCTTCCTCCTCTGACGCTCTTGACTGTCGTATCTGAAACTGATGAGAATTTTGTTTGCAATCAATTAGGTGATGATATGGAAACTGCTGTACCCACCCAAGAATTGGAAAAGGAGGCCATGGATCTTCAGAACGAAGAGCAAAACAAGCTGGTTGAGGATCAGTGTCAGGAAGATGCAGCAGAAACTGCACCAGTTTCCTCTGACGAGCAAGATGGTAGCACTTAAGAAATAGAAGAAGAATTCATGGGTCCTCATAACGTGTTAACAGGGTTCAAGGGGAAGCATACCTCTGGTGTAGACACCGCAGGAGACATTGGCGAACTCGGAGCTCCTTCCTGCTGCGAACTCGGCGGAAACATTGGATGTTTCGTCGACAATTAACGTGATGGGGATTCCAGCGTAGTACTCTTCCTTCTTATAGCAAAAAAGAGCAATCCGGGTCAAACGCTTGATTGAGTTTTGTTGGACAAGGACACGGTCTGCATCATCTAATCGTAATCAGATCCCCTTATGTACATGTCTGCACTTTGTCTACTGCACTTGCTTCTTCCTGATCCTGCCCCATCTTGCGCAGCTCTTGCTTTCCTGGATCTTCCTCAGCCACTGTACAAGAGATGATTGTGGAATGGACGTTGAACACCGAGTACCCGCACTCGGCCCAGCTCTCGACAGACACCGAGGGAGTTGGGAACACGCGCACCTGATCGCCGCTGGCATACATGAGCTGGTGGAGGCGTCGGTCGGCGTGCGGGATGGAGCCGGTGGGGACGGCAGCCACGACGCCGTCGCTGGCTTCCGAATCTCCGCGGAGGAGGGGGGTGAGGCGGGCCAGCTGGATGCGCTCCACACCGGCGGCGGCCACATCCTCGTCCCGCAGGTAGACGAGGCAGGCGAGGCGGCCGCGATGCGACCACGCCCTGGCATCGACGGCGCTACAGCTCATGTTGGTCAGCACGGCGAACACCTCGGAGATGAGCCCCGTGCGGTCGGCGCCCGTCCGTTCAAGCACGGTGGCCGTGGCCGCCGCCGGCGACGCCGTTTATTCGCACAGATAGGCGAGGTCGAGGAGGAAACCGGGGTTGCGGAGCACGGCGGCGCGGCGTGACTGGGGCCTCATGGCACAGGAGCTCCAGCGTGAGCGCGCCTCTCCGCGCCGTCCATCCTCCCGGCGAGCGCACTCCATCCTCCCGCGCGAGGTACGGCGGCCACCGGCACACGACGGAATGGGCGTAGCCGCCGGCGCGGAGTGGATAAGAGGAAGGAAAGGACCGCGGACTGAATTGAAATGCTTGTAGGTTATTTTTGTAAAAGTGAAACGTTTTCTCTGGGTGCCACTAAAACAGGGACTGCGGGTTGATTTCCTGTAAACCGAGGGGCTTTTTTGCAAAACATCACGACGGACGGGCTGAAACCCTATTTTCTTTATTATTAGGTAAAGAATGGCTGCACCGGCCAGAAGGTGCTAGCACCTATTGCAATTTTTTTCAGTGAGCACCGATATAAGGACACAAAATGTACGCGGATTTTGCCGTGTTTTTTCTGTTTGGATCGGTGTTTTTGACATTGTCAGCTCCGTCTGCGTTTGGTTAGCAGTGCGTCAAACACTTCGACGCATTTTCGTCCGCATAGTCGATGTGCGGTCACTTTTTAAACTCTTTTTGCGTACATATAAAAAAATTACACAAAGTTCACATAATTCAACCAAATACAAATATATCATAGTTTCACAACCAAATAAAATGTCATAGTGTACAAACTAAATAACATTTAAATTGTCACAAATACATTTGAAAGATAAAATTTAAATCTCATAATAGCCGCGCTTAGAGCATTGTTGCCGGCGGCCGAGGCGGGGGGG
>LR738712.1:767395819-767422903 GCA_902687465.1 Secale cereale
GGGGGGGTGGCCTCGGTGTTGGGTTGCTGCGACGGCGATGCAAATAGTCCACCAATGTCGGCAACGACGGAAGCCGGGTGCGGCGTGCTGATGGGGTGGTATGTGGGTGCGGGCGGTGGCCCAGGCACCGGAATTGGGCGGCGACGGCGAGGGAGGGCGGTCGAGTGTGGTGGTTGTCCATCGGAGAGAAGAGGAATGACCAATGTGCCACCGACTAGCATGCCAGGGGGACAAGGACGGGTGTCACGCCTGTCCGCTCCGTGTCCGTGCCGACGCAAATCCAACCCAAATTTGGGTCCGAAATGGGTTGCGCGCTGACAAAAAAACAGACGCTCATCCATTTGCGTCAGCGTGTCGGGCCGTGATTTGTGTCTATTTCGGCCTAAACAGACACAGCCGAATAGTTTGCGTCGACGCGTTGGAGTAGTTCTAATTACTTGCTTTTTTTGTTGTTACTATCATAGTTTAATATTCATGTATACCGCATCTTATGAATACATCATCAGATATAATAATTAAAAGTGAGTGAAATATTGGAAATAAATATTTCTTAAGGGAGAAGATATTTGGAGCTCACTAGGACTTCCTGACAATTAAGATATTCCTCAACTCTAGATGTCATCGATGTAGTTGGTGAGACTGGGTGGAGAGAGGGATGGATGAAGAGTAGAGAGAAAGTGACAACGGTGTATCTTGAAATTTATCTTTTTTTAGACAATTCAACCAAAATTTATCTGTGATGGGGAATAGAGAAAAGCTTGTTTTTCTATGGTGATGATGGCCAAGTTCAAATAGTACAAAAGAAAAGAAACATAATATAATCTCGCAAATGAAATAACCAAGATTTTCTAAAAAACAAATTACCATAGTAAAAACCTATTTGCTTTCAAATATTAAAAAGTGTATATAAACAATCCCACTTAAATGCACGACTACACTTCAATCCCGACAAAATCGTTTGCAAATCTTTTGGAAATTTTAAGAAGAACTTTTGGATTAGCTGTTAAACTCTCGAATAGTATACAACAAGTCCACCATTTGTATATCCTGCTAAAAAAATTACACCATTCCTCTTTCACCCGATGATAGTGCTAAGCTGAAGGAGGCGCCATCAATCGACATCCCTATGACTTTCTCAACTTTATACTACATGGTATGGACACCAACAATCCTTTTTTTAATTGCAGACACCAAGCTTGTGTTCTTATAAAGATAAGTGTTTCAATTTTTTCTTGCTTTAAACAATTAATGCTTTTAAATATGTTCATGCTTTTTAAAAACATCAAAATTCCCCAAAAGAACAATTTATTATTAAAAATCATTTAAAATTGATCACAAAATTTTAAAAGTTCTCTTTCAAAGAAAACATGTGTCCAAAAAATGTCCATTTTCAAAAAATGTTTCATTCTAATAACAAGATTAAAAATTTGAAATTTGTTTAATTACTTTAAAATAAAGAAATATTTGTGTTTTTTCTGAAAAATAAAATATAGAACCAATTACTAAACTATTTAATGCACCACTACTCTTCCATCGGATGAAGGATGTTAGGGTGGCTTCTTTATGTCCACACTTCATACTTTGAAAAGCGATAGCAATAATCTTATTACTGATGTTTATCTGAATTGTACGTACGAAATGGTGCGTACTGTCACACGGAGCATGTTTTATGATATTTTTCGCCCGTTGCAACGCACGGGCATTTGTACTAGTAATAATAAAGCAAGGATTGAATCCGTCGGGTTCACCGTCATAATACGCTTTCATCCAGTCGTAATACGCTTTTACGATTCGTATATACAAAATTGTAATATAAACGAGGTGGTACTAATTTGGGGATGTCCAACGACCCTTCCTCTCGATCCCATCTAGACCTGCAATTGAACCGTCAAACAGAGCGAACAGGATGCCGTCGCAGTCCCATGCGCCGTGCAAAGCACTGGTCCAAGGGGCCGAGGCGCTTCGGTGGTCGGCGAGGACGCACAGCTGCTCCCACCGGTGGCCGGAGCCGGCCGGCGTGAGCGCCCAGAGCAGGATGTTCTGCTTGGCGTCGTCCCACATGCAAACGCAGAGGCGGCCCCATATCTTCATCAGCCTGGACCGGACGTGCTTGCCCGGCGGCAGGGCAATGGTGGATACTGCCTCGTCGTCGACATCGAAAGCTAGCACCGCTGATGGCTTTCCGGCGTTGCCGATGTTGGCAAGCAGATATATCTTCCCTTTGCCATCCTCATCATCCATGTATAGACCGGCAGGGCAGAGGAGCGACTTCCCCGGCAAGAAGAGTACCGTCCTTGGTTTTTGGTTTTGGTCGCGGTGACCACCAAATGAGATGACCATCAGCTTGCCGCCGCCTCCGCCTTCGACTGCACCATGGCTGATGCTTTCTTGGTCGACGCACACCAGCACCTTGTAGGCCTTGCACCTAGCGCCGTACCCGAAACCGACGAAACGCCGTCGGGACTTAATGACGCTGGCCTGCGGTAAGGAGAGGCGGATCACGGCCTCATCTTCCTTCCTCGTGGCCGGGTTGAAGAGGATGCCATCGATGTATCGGCACCCGTCATCGACGGACGTGGTGAGGAGCACCAGCCCGTTGCACGTGCCGGCGTAGAAGTGCATGGCCGGCGGCGATCCGACGACGCGCTTCACAGCGAGTGCGGGGCCGACGAAGTCGAACGCGGGGATGGGGGACGTCGCCTGGCCGTCGATGCAGTAGCGGAGGAAGCATGCGACGTGCGGGCGTGGGAGGTTAGCGGCTTAGCGCCCAGGTAATGGCGGCGGAGCCAGAAGTCCGTGGTGGTGGTGAGGAGGCGGCGGAAGTGTTTGGAGGGCGTGGGAGGTGATCTAGATTTTCTTGTCGATGCGGATGAAGAGCAGAATCATATCCCAACCTAAAGCATAGCTTAGCCATAATTCAACCGCGGCAACATGAGGCATATTCACCTTATGCGAATGCGGAAAACCTTATTTTTGACATTCAGTTTGGATATAAGAAGTGGCACGTAGTGGCACTCGGAGCAGGAGTTGGGTTTACAAAAAAGATCGCCCGGTGCAACGCATGGGCATTTGTACTAGTAGTACTCATGCACATGGGCTATGTCCCGTGCGAGAGTAGAGCCGCGTCGTTCGGACATTACGCACAACGACAACAACCTGATGTGCAGCGATCGGACGGTCAAAAAAGTGATTGAGACCACAATTAAAACTCAGCTAGCTGAGTTTGAGCAAAATTGGTAAACTCATATCGAAACTTAACACAACTACTTTTGATGAAGTCATGACTCACCTACTATTGACTAGTAATGGACATGGTACAGTTCCGAGCTCCATATATGCCATCCTTACTCATAGCCGTGCAGCTGAACAAGTGGTTTACTCTCGTTCCCACCTTAACAGTGTGTCATCACCTGCTTTGCTCCTTGACTACTCGCATGAATTGGAGGTATTGGGAAGCTCTCAATTGCACGTTGACAAGTAGCCATATACAGTAGATCTTATCGAGTTTGGTAGTGAAGAACCCATGGGATTTCATCAAGTACATTTGCCAGGTCACGTCACATAAGGCTGTTTCTACCATGAGGGTGCTCAATGTGTCACCATTTGCCAGGTAACGTTACACGAGCAGGTGCGTGCGGTAGCTACTCCTCGACGCAGACCAACTGAGTGTGACAACGGCTGCTCAGGGCGGAACAGGTTCACAAGGGTCAGCTTGGCAGTGAGGCCGTGGCCGATGTGACAAAAAGGATAGATGCAACTGTTGCACGTTATGTGTTTGATGAAATGCCTCCCGAGAGAGAGGAGAAGAAAAATAAGATGATAAGGTGGACTGCAACATGTCTTGTTGTGTCAAAACCACGCCATGCCATTCACGGTTTTCGGTAAAATCTGGTTTTGGGCGAAACATACCCGTTTTTAAGACTTGAGGGGCCAAATGTCGCCCAAAAATTATTTTTCATCGACAACGAGTGGATTTTATTATATCAAAAGATAGCATCAAGATGATACAAACACAGTGAGCACACACCCAGATGCACACGGGCAACAACAACGCGCACACACAAAAATCACATTGACAGCTAGCAAAAACCAAACAAGGCCGAAGCTATGCCTTGGTGGAGTAAAAAAGAAAAAGGCTCGGTAGCGATTAAAACAATGATCAACAAGCTATGTCAGCAACCGTATCTGCACCAACCATCTTTTGACATCATATGTGATGTCATCACCACTTTCTGCAATCCCGACAGCTACATACATAGCACGGTCTTGATGTGAGGTGCCACGCAAATGAAGACCCTGCTTGCGCAAGCAGACAGTCAAACCACGACAAAGGCCAGTCGCCACCAAGAACACCGAACAGCGAAGGTCATTGTCGCGCTTTGCAACCGAGATCGATGGAGGAAGCTCACTGACACCGTCAAACCCCAATTTTGAACGCTCCGGTACCGTTCTCATGCTTGGTCTTTCTCGTCCGTGATGGCTGAATCAGACAGCAAAACAAACACGTCATCGCCACGGAATGTGAAGATTCCAATCCCAGTCCCATCTCCGCAATCACCAAGCAGTGCAGAACCAAGCCTTCGCCTACGCGCCCGAGCGGAGATCTGTCGTAGCAGGACGTAGCAGGCTGACATTGTCGCCCACGTACCTGCAAATGGAATCTTTGCCATCAGCATCTCAGTACCATAGACTATCAGCCCAGCCATAAATCGCCGTCGTCGCTGCACATCCGTACCCTCCGCCTCAAGCAGCCGTCCATAGATCTCACTCTGGAGCAACGCTGAACAAGCTACCTCCGGCACCGGTGATTAAGTCAGCTCAAGACAATGCCCAAAAAATTCTTAAGGTACCAAATATAGACTTTTGGTGAACTTGAAAGATTAAATCAACAACAGATGTGGCCAGCGGATACTCATCCACAAACGTTGAAGTATGTGCCTAGCTTGAAAGCAAGGGGGGGGGGTATTGAGTAGCAAAATGTTTCTGGGTACATTTGGAGTCGGTATGAGAGGGAACAAAAACAAATGAAGGGGCGAGGAGAGGAATCCATCTAGGATGACCAGTAGGAAAATACAACTTCGAGTTGGGGCTAGGTGGTACATTGCCCTGATTCTAGCTCTTCAAGGCGCAAGTTAAACGGATTAGAGTTGCAGTGAAAATTAAACTGAGAAAAACACTCAGCTATCAAAAGTAGACGTCCTCCAGTCATTTTTTTAGTGGGAGGCAGTGACATTCGACATTGATGTCTGAGTCAACGTGGAGTCCGTTATATATACAGTAATCACTCTGCACATCACGGAGGAATTTCGTCCACTATTTAAGAACGTCACTTTTCCAACAAAATTGACCCATTTGAACATGGCATTTCTAACTGGATAGATCAAGAAGAGTTGTTATTTTATTCGAGAAAATGCAAGGAGAAGACAGGAAATATGGTTTAAGATTTCTCTATCTATTTCGTAGACTCTTGTGTGAACAAGGTGTTATTGTATTAAACTCAATAAACATATATCGAAAGTAGGCACAGTTATTCGCAATGAAGTAATGACATACCTACCAAATGCCTATATTTATATAGTGCCTAGTAATAGAGATATATAGTACAATTTGAGCTCCTTACATATACCCTTGCCATTGAACTACCATTTTGCTCCTTTCTACCTCAATAATGTGCTATATCTTGTCATCATTTGCTTTGCTCCTCGAGTACTCACATGCATTAGAGGTGTCGGGAAACACTGACCAACGCGTTGTCATGTACTGATAGAGATGTAAATGGGCTTAATAAAGAATAGTCCATGAGATTTCAGTAAGTACGTTTGCTCGATGCTGTAGCGAGGGAGTGGTTCTACAGCTAAGATTCCAGACACCATCTCCCGCGCTACAGAATTTGCTTCAAAGCAATGTTCTAGGGGGTTGAATGAACTTCATGGTTCAATTCGGAGGGGAGCCATCGCCTTTGGTGGATCCCCTATTAAGAAAGCGAAGAAGAATTAGCAGGAAGAGATCCTTATAAAAAATGTTAGTACTGAGTGGAAGCAATCATCGCCTTTGATGATTTTTTGTACATAGTTAATGTCCCCATGAACCTTTCATTCTTTTTCACAACTCTAATTTACCAATTGCTGCTCACCATAGATCTCACCAATACCATCTCCAACAACAACGGTGCCAATCTCTATCGTCTCATGCTAGTGTTAAAGCTCGCACACAACTAAAGAATAGCAAGAGAAGCAAATCATTTCAAATTCCTTGCTCCCGAAGAGAATCGTTGCAGTCTTCAAATCCAAAGAATCATTCTCCTATCTTACCATGAAATAGATTTATGCTGTCATAAATACAAAAATCACAGAGCTTGAGTTCCTTGTAGTATTGAATACTCCCTACACATACAAAAATCACGGAGCTTGTAGTATCTATGTTGTCATACATACAAAAATCTCTTGGTGCTCCAGAAAGCGCGTGTTCCTGCGTGCAAAATATTTTTTGAAATTCCAAAATAATTACAACAAAAATTCTAGGTGTTCTTTGTCACATCCAAATGCTAAATACAAATTTGTAGGCAAAAAGACTAAACATTTTGGCCTGTTCAAAAAAAAAAACAAATGTTACCCCAAAATCTTTAGTGATCTAGAAGATCTTATATTTCTTTACATAGGGAGCACTTAACAGTACATGGAATCTTTACTCATTTTCAAATTCGTAATACTTCATCCAATGCCAATTATGTTTCAGGATTTAGTTAGCACACAAATCATGAGAATGTACATACTTCCCAAGTGATCACAAAATCATTATTATGAACTATACATGATCCCAACAGAGCAGAGAGCAAAGCTTGATGGAGTACAAAGGAAAAGTGATAATGACCACAATAGACAGCTGCTATGCAGAGCAATAACTGACTACAATAACTATGACATGCACAACAATTTGAGAATAAAAATATGACACTGGGATAAAATAATTGAACCTGCAGCTATAACTAAACAGCTAACCATCGACTACTCTGTTTTCAGTTGACACTGCCCAGAAGCTAGCACCGGATCATCATCTCTAGTCCATTGCTACAGAACTTTAAGTTACACCCTTCATATAAACAAAATCATATCAAATGGGCCGTGTTATCTCCGTCCTTCCGTGTAAATACAGAAGCCACTACCATGAACTCTCTTTCAACACATCAGACCTCCAAGTGAACCTGCGGCCATAAAAACGTTGTTTTGTTAGCCAAGCAGGTTGGACAAACAACGGCAGTCCGAATTCCATTCATCGGGGTGATCTTTTGTGCTACCAGTGGAAAGCAGTTAGTTCAGCAGCAAGATTCTACCGAGAGAGAATATGCAAGGCAATGATAAATGGTCGTTGGCAAGCACTCAAAATTCAAGATAACCAGATCAATTTTATATCAATAAAAACAGTGGGTGCACCCTCATTATCCACATTGATGTTTGAGTCAGTGTGGGCCCTCTTAAATCCTAGAAATATTGCTTCTCAGAGTCAAATCATATCTTGAACTCCAACACCATTTAATTGTATGCACCCTCATTGTCCACATTGATGTTTGAGTCAGTGTGGGCTTGTTTCATTACAATAATTACACCGAACATCACTGAACAATTCCATCCACTATTTAAGATGTCACTTTTCCAGCAAATTGACTAATTTGAATAGGACGTTTCTAACTGGATAGATCAAGGAAAGTGGTTATTTTATTGGAGAAAATGCGCGGCAAAAGACAAGATATACCTGCTATACATACTGCAGATGAAGAATCTGCTTTGTCTACAGAAGAGCTTCACACGTTGCCTTGTTGTGGCCTGCCTGCTTGCACCTGCTACAGAGCCGTATAAGGGTGGTCACCTTGTTGGGATTAAACCTCTTTCTTCTCGGTTTTATCTGATGTCCGTGGTTTGGGAGGTGGGATAGTTGCCCCAGCACTAAAATCAAAGGTATCCATGTCAGGAATTGGGAGGAATGTTCCTGAGTATGTCATATGGTAGCTCTCTATTTTAAAAAACTTGGAACAGTAGTCGTAGAAAGATCTTCCAATCCTGTTAATCACGGCAACAACATGCATACAAGGGAGGCCAGAAAGTTGCCACCTCCGACATGTGCATTCCCAATTTTCAAGATTAACAACAAAAATACCGCTGCCCCGCACTTCAAGATTAACAACATATATACACTGCAGGTCATGGCTATTGTACTATGGGATATTGATGAGACGAATAAAGAAAATACGTGCACAACACGTGCCCTTGGCCACAAAGTTTTGTGCGCGCGTGTTCGTTGTGATTTGGTGTAATCGATCATGTCGGCGAATTTCCAACAGTGTACCGGTCAGAGGTGCGCTGTCACTCTATGTCGCAGGCATGCCAATCCTACTGGAGAATGTGCTAGAAGGCATAATAGGGGATCTCAGGAGACTACATGACGATGTGTTGTCGACAAAGAAGAGCCTTATCGCCTCGAATGATCTAGGATACCCGCTTTGCGTGGTTCATGTGCCCATAGCCATGTTGTACGTCCATACATGCCCCGCAGACATGTTTTTACAGGTATTTGATTACATCTTCGAGATGTTTCATATGAAGCACCTCGATTTTACCTTCGTCCGCCTTTATGCGTTGTATATTAACCACATCATCAGAAAGGGGCAATTCTCTCAAATCGTGATCGTAGACCCGTACTATATGCACGAGGGCCTGCTGGCCAAGAACCCAAAAAACCGTGGATACAGGAGGAACTACATCTCAAACTTTATGGTCACCAATAAGGACAAGGATACGATTCACCCGCCTTATCATCCCATGTAAGTCATTCGCACATAGCCAATATAACACATACATCCTTTCGTATGGAAACTAATTTGAGGTGTACTTAATTTGCGTAGTGATGGACACGCCGTGTACCTTGTATCGCATTCAGCAAGAAATTAAGTACGATGAGGACGGCGCGTAGACAAGAAATTGTTGAATGCGATGTAACTTCCCGTGAATAACTCCCATGTAACTTCTATCGCATTCAGCGAGAAATTGCGTAGATCATCATCAGAGAAGTCCTCGACAAGAATGGGATGTCCCATGGCGACCCAATGTCACGGGCCGACGTCAAAACTCATCTATCCCTACAACGTCTGGGAAGTACGCCTTTCGCGAAGCTAGGAGACATCCTCCTGGATTTGGACGGATGGAACATTGAAACTTAGTGTGATGAAACTTTGAAATTGTGTATGATGAAACTTTGTGTAATGTAGACGGTGTCACACTCTAGTTAATTAGTTTGGGCACGATGAACTTCCTTAATTATATATGTTTAGCATATGTTGCTTCCTTCTATTTGCTAACGCTTTCTATTCGTGATGCTCAAGTATATTATGTTGCATATTATTGTTGCTAATATTTTTGCTTCTATTTGATAACTCTTTCTCTAAGTGTTGCTCAAGTATATTATGTTGCATACTATCATTCAATTCACGTGATGACGATGCATCTCTAACAGGTGCATAGATCATCGATGGCGAAGAAGTGTTATGCCGTGTACATAGGGCATGTTCCGAAAGTGTAAGATGAGTGGCCAGAGTGTCAGACCCAAGTGTACCACTTCCCGGGCAGCAGCCAGAAAGCGTTTGATAGCAGAAGGGAAGCCAAAGTTAGTTACTTGAGGTTTACGCTAGCGTAATAGATGAATCAGAACATGCGCCTCAAGAAGTATTACAGAATCCCGCTCTTCCTCATCGTCATCGCTCTTCTCTTGTATATCATAGTTTAGATAGATGATGAAACATGTACTTCTCTTCTATATTATAGTTTAGATAGATGATGAAACATGTGTATGCGATGACCATGTAGAGACATGTGATAACTTGTATCGCTATTTCAAGATGATCATGAGACATCATTTGTGTTGGATCATGATGATGATGATATGATGAGACTATGTTGTACCACTTCAATTATGATTGATGATGACGACGATGAGACATTCTTGTCTCATGTATTTCAATGTATGTTTATGTCGCTATATTGTATAAAACATGTATAAATACAACATAAATACAGGGTAAAAATACATAAAATATTAGCAGTAGCACCGGGCAATGAAGTAGCAGCAGTGCGGCATTAGCAGTAGCGAGGCTTAAATACCCGCGTTGTAGCTAGTTAGCAGTAGCGCAAGATGGACCCACGATACTAATATGTATGGTTAGCAGTAGTGCGGTCTAAAACCAACGCTACTGCTAAAAATTAGTTGTAGTGTCCTAGCAGTAGCGCGGGTGCCCGTGCTACTGATAGCCTCCTAAACCCGCGCCACTGCTAGAGTTTTCCCTAGTAGTGTTGGGTTCCTTTATTTGGCAATGCTACCTACTATAGATGTTAGAATTGTCTCATCATTCACATGTGACATGTCAACCTTTCATTGATGAATCTTCAATGTCATACCTCAACCACTCTTTTGGCTCAACAATATATATCTTTGTAGAACCTTCATGTCCTTGTCAGTTTGTCTACCTCTACCATCTCCTCTTGCACACAAGTAGAAATCTAGTTAGAAAATAAAATTTAGGATCTCTTTTGCGCCGCAATCTCCTATGGTAGTTTGTAGTATAATCTAACACACATGTGTAGTGTCTCGGGATGAGAGGTGTCAAGAACATATACATCACACAGCTCCCATGTTGCGCGAAATCAAGAAAACTAGTGTGAAGAGGTCGTGATGTGGTATTCTCAGTTCTGGTCAGAACCTCGTTCTAAATATAAACTTAATTGAGAAGAATTGCATACACACTGCTCATGATGTGAGATCACGAGCCACCATTAGTTTATTTATTTTCGGGCAATCACCAGTATAGTTTGCTCGTGAGAAAAAAGGACTAAAGAGTGCACCGTGTTGGTTAGGACTTAATTTACACATCAACTTAATTTGCTTGTCAAGTCGAACCCATTTAGGAAAGTCCAGCTGAAATTCCCTACTTCACCGGGTTCCACGCCTTTGCATTTTTCAGCGTTGTTCTTATATGCCGATGTTGCCATGTTGGTGAGCAAAAGAAAACATTATCTCTCAATCAGATATCTTCTCGTATTTCTTCCATTAGAGATGACTAGGAAACATGGCCATGCGTTGCAACCGGAAGAACACATGGACCTAACTCCGTAATCATGACTTATAACCCCCTACTCCCACACACATAGGTCATTTAGGGACCTCTTTTTTAGTACGACCCCCGTTAGTTCTGACGCTTATCTTCTTTCCATTGAATTCAATATTGGATCTATTTTTGATATGCGGAAGTTGGAAAGCTTATGAATATAAATAAATAAATAATTCATTGGTTGCAAATTATAGTTGCCTCCAAAAATAGAATAACCAACTAAGTATGATTAAATAATCTTGTTAAACTAACAATATAATTAGGTAAACTTTGGTGCGGGGATCTACCTAAATGTTACAAAATAAGAATTAACATACTCTAAATATTCAAAAGGTAAATGTTCAAAACACACATTATTTTACATTGATTTGCTGAAAAATTATGTATTTTTTGGAAACGGAAGGAGAAATTTTAAGACCTAAAACCTATGAGAGGGAAATGACTTTCATGAGTATGGAACTATCGGTGCGAAGACTCAAGTAGAATCTACAATAGCAGATCCATTTTCAGTAACATCAATAATCTGACCATGCCGATAGTAGTAGTAAAAATCATTTAAAGATTTGAGATGTACATTACAAATCCTATATGTGATCCACATACCAGTATTACAATATATTAAGTTTGCTCATGGAGAGTTTTTGAGAGCTCCACGTGCATAGTAGGCCTATTCAAATGAGTGTCCTAGTATACTCCTTAGAGAATGAAATGAATATAAACTTGCATATTTTTTACTAACATAGCAATCATGGGGAAAAAACATATATCACCCATTGTATCGAGAAAGAGGTATTGCAGATCACCAAAAAATCGTATTGTAATGGCCATGATCCCAAATATTAAATTGTAAGATGTTGATAATGCATACAGATTTATATCCCTCTATATTTTTTTATTATCCCTCTCGTTGGAATATAATATGATATAGAATTTAGCATGTATATGTGCAAAGTTAGCAAGTAGCCAGATATAAAATATTGGTCGGAAATATGGATCGGGTAATAAAACACAAGAGATGCCCAACATCTTAATCAATTCATTTCTTTAAGACATTTCGTCTAGCAATAAACCACATCAAGTGCCATGCGTAGAATGAGGAAGATTAGATGGACGGTGCTACATGTTACAAATATATTAATCTCGCACACAACCGCGTGTATGTAATGTAATTTTCGATCATAAACAGCGAGCGTAAACAACTATAAATCTATGGAAATTAGTATAGTAAATCTGTAATGTTGTCATCATAGTGATGCACAACCGAATCTAAAGCTAGCTGAGGAGGGCCGTTATGATGCTGCTTGGCTAGCTTTCTATGTAGCAAAGGTTCAGCATAGAATTTTGATATACCTCCATTGGCCCAGCCATGATGGCCCATTAGGAATGAAATAGGCAACCGGGAGGCTGAGATGCTTACACACCATCAACATAAGATAGTTGCCCATAAACTACATCCGTTTCTGACCATGGTTATTGGTTAACATCCGAATTCCTCAAATCAGTGTGTATTCTGCTGACTTGATTCCCCTCTAAAAATATGACAAACGTCCACAACTCTAGACTTCTTTCTTCTCTGAAAAACCTGAAAACATACCAAGATTTTCTTATAGAATAAAATTTTATGATCCGTTAAATAAGAAATTTGTATGGATATATATGAAAAACTGAAATCTCCATTGTTAATTTCTAGCAACACGAAATTTGAGTCACTGTGGTGCTAATTACCAAAAGAAAATTGGGCTTCCTTTATCTATTGGAGGCTTACTGGATTTAGTATCCATCTAATATCCTGAAAATATGAGGTTGCAGGGGAGATCTCTGTGAATCAGAACCTGCTCCAAAGCTTGTTGTGCAGTGATCCTACTATCAAAATGCGAGTACAAGACAGTAATCCACAGCTGGCCGGCATATAAAATTTAGTCTTGTCATGAGGCATGAACGGAAGCATAGTTGAGTCATAAGTTGAATAGTTAGATGACATAATTGCTTTGTCTTGGAGAACTGAGAAGAAAGAAAAGGAACGGGAGCTATGAATCTTTAGCTGACATAATTGCTTCATTGATTTGTCATGGAGAAAATCTTTGGTCCGGCACTTGGGCTGTAGTACACAAAAACAAGAACCGGTATGACATGCCGGCAGCAATGTTGACCGATAAGATTGTGCCATACACAGTTGTGGATTTATTGATTGGAGGAGGAGCACGTACCTGAAGGGAGTACTGTTGTTGCTATTGTTTCCAACAATGATGGCAAGGAACCCCACATGTCGCGTGATTCAGCTCGGCCACACAAGGCAGCATCCTCATTGTTCAAGGCCTCCACGGGGTGGCCTCTGTGAGGCAGCCAAGCCTCTCGGCTGGCAGCCGCCCAGCTGGCGAGATGAGCCTAAATATTGCCCGCTTAGGTCCTGCTGCTGCTGCCCGAGATTGCATGGGGTGAGACCGTGTGAGGGAGCGAACAGCTTATTATCAGGTATGTCTCCGAACGTCATGAAAGCCTAGAGATCGTGCTCAAGATTGCGCCAATGGTTGGCCCCCACCCGCATGAAGCCATGAACAGCAGCTAGCCCTCGTCCTCTCCGAGTTATCCATCACCCGTACGCGCAGGAGCAGCCACCATGCTTTCGCTCGGCGACTCAACGGAGCAAAACTCCGGCCGGTCGCCCAACAGGTCGACGGTGGTGGCGCCCAAGCAATCGTTTGTTTGTCACAAGAACGGCCGTGAGGCGATGTTCGTCGGAGAGGAGGGCTACCTTGTGCTCGATGATGTGCCCCGTGAGATCGGGATCGGTGTAATTATTGCAGGGGTTTAGGGAATACGGTGTGGAAGGTGAAGAAGACGAAGGAGATCGGGTCTGCTGCGGCACCGGATCGAGCTGCTATGTTTTTTTCTGGAGGTGGACGTGCTTATTCTGATAGAGAGGAAGAAGGAGATCGATCCAAGAAGAGGAAGGAGACCTAGTCTCGTCTCTCATTTTTTTAGACAATTTTTTTTTTTCAAAAGGAGGAAGACCCTCGGCCTCTGTGTCTCGGCGATGCATGCAGCCACTATATTAATTATTTATAAAATATCTTACAAAGATATACAACGGTAAGTCCAAAACCACTATCTAGGCAAAATCTATTGCTACTCCTATCCAGTTGACGAAGGGATGCTGATAGTCTGAACCTATTGCACATAAATTGTCATGTTGTTTACACTGAAATAGTCATGATATGTTTGAACTACTTTTTCTTTTATGTTTAAAGTAAATTTCGACATGTTATAAAAAAGGTATTAAAATATTAAACCTGTCACAGTGAATTACTAAAAAAATCATGATCCATGAAATAATTTTAACATGGTTCATAATTAAAAAAGAAATTCGTTGTGAGTTACTTTATTAATACATCGTCAATAAATCAAATGTGTCATGAACCAGAAACTAAAAATGCCATGATGAATTACTTAAATTTTCCATGATACATGAACTTAAATTTACCATGGTTCATACGAAAAATAATTTTCACGGTCAAAATACTAGAATTGCTATAGTTAAAATACTAAAATTGCCATGATCTATAAACTGAATTTGCCATGATCCATGAATTAAATTTACCGTGGTTAATTACTAAAATTTGCCATAGTCAATAAATAAAATTTGCCGTGAAAAGTAGTTGAAATACAATGGCAGCTTTAAATCTAAAAGAAAGAAAAAATGAAACATATAATGACAACTTTAGTGTAAACACTATGGCAACTTCAGTGTAATATTGTGGCAACTTTTGGCATAAAAAAATTTGTCGAAACATATCAATGTGGGATCTAGCTTGTAGGATCTCGTCGAGAAGGATTTAATGATGAAAATGGATTTTTAATAGGATTTTTATTTAAAAGATAAAACATTTTTAAGTCTGAAAAACCAAACAGATTCCGCTGATGATATATGTTTGATGTGGCAAAATAGATGGTAATAAGGGCGTTTGGACCGTGTTGCTTCGTGCCACACATGTGGCACTTATCATTTAGGTAAAACTATTATATCACTTTATCTGGAACTCAAACGTATTTGTATCTCTTTTATCTCTACATCAAATGTACTAGTGTTTCTAGAACTCCTCACCCTCCCTCTATGGTGTAGCCGTTGTGGCCTGACGTTAACAGTATTGGAGCACCTGCGTAGGAGATACAATTCAAGGGAAGGGACTTGATTTAATTCAATTAATTTCTGCAGGTTTGATTCACAAGGGTATTTTAGCCACCAGATTTATCGTGTAATATGAAAAAATGTGTGAAGCTTTTTTAAATGAACAAATGATAGTGTCAGACTGTCAGGCCAATTACAACGAAAACGAATGCAAATTATGGGCTTGTTTGGGACTGCTCCGCTTCACCAAAATCAGTTTCACTTCACCAAATCCGCTTTCGAGCAGTTTCATGCAGAAGTTGTAGCACTACCAAAGATAATGTTTGGCTTCCATGTTGCTCCAGCTTCAAGAATGGAAAATTTGGTGGAAATGATCTATTTGATTGGATGAGAGGGGAGAAACGAAGAGGTATCCACTTACTAGTGGCAGTGGTGTGTAATTTCCCCCCAACTCTAGTGATACGTCTCCAACGTACCTATGATTTTTGATTTTTCATACTATTATTATGATGTCTTGGATGTTTAATGGGCATTGTCATACACTTTTATATGATTTTTGGGACTAACCTACTAACCCAAAGGCCCAGGCCAGATTGTTGTTTTTTGCCTGTTTCAGGGTTTTGCAGAAAAGGAATATCGAACGGGGTCCAAACGGAATGAAACCTTCGGGAGAGATATTTTTGGAGAAAATCACGCACAGGAGACTTGAGAACCACGGAGTAGGGGCTACGAGGTGCCCACGAGGGTGGGCGGCGCGCTCTCCTTCCCAGGGTGCGCCCCCCTACCTCGTGGGGCCCTCGTGAGTCCCCCAGTGTCCTCCCTCCTCCTATATAAGCCTACGTACCCCGAAACCATCAGCAACAGAGAGAAAACCCTAATTCCACCGCCGTAACCTTCTGTTCCCATGAGATCCGATCTTGGAGCCTGTTCCGAAGCTCCGCCGCAGGGGGGATCCATCACGGAGTGCTTCTACATCATCATCATCGCCCTCACCATGAGTTTTGAGTAGTTTACCACAGACCTTCGGGTCCATAGCTAGTATCTAGATGGCTTCTTCTCTCTCTCTGGATCTCAATACAAAGTTCTCCTCGGTCTTCGAGGAGATCTATTCGATGTAATCTCTTTTTGCGGTGTGTTTGTCGAGATCCTATGAATTGTGGGTTTATGATCAAGATTATCTATGAGAAATATTTGGTTCTTCTCTGAACTATTTATGTGTGCTCATAATATCCTTGCAAGTCTCTTCGAATTATTGGTTTGGTTTGGCCTACTAGATCTATAGTTCTTGCAATGGGAGAAGTGCTTGGCTTTGGGTTCAATCTTGCGGTGTCCTTTCCCAGTGACAGTAGGGGCAGCAAGGCACGTATTGTATTGTTGCCATCGAGGATAAAAAGATGGGGTTTATACCATATTGCTTGAGTTTATCCCTCTACATCATGTCATCTTGCTTAAGGCGTTACTCTGTTCTTATGAACTCAATACACAAGATGCATGCTGGATAGCGGTCGATGTGTGGAGCAATAGTAGTGGATGCAGGCAGGAGTCGGTCAACTTGTCTTGGACGTGATGCCTATATACAATGAAAATGCCTAGATAGTCTCATAATTATTCGCTTTTCTGTCAATAGCTCGATAGTAATTTGTTTACCCGCCGTAGAATATCGCTATCATGAGAGAAGCCACTAGAGAACACTATGGCCCCCGGGTCTATTCTCAACATATCAATCTACATCTACTTTACTTTTCCCGCTTTTACTTTCTGTTCTTATAAACAAAAATACTAAAAATATAAACTATCATCTCTATCAGATCTCACTTTCGTAAGTGACGGTAAAGGGATTGACAACCCCTTGTCGCGTTGACTACAAAGTACTTATTTGTTTGTGCAGGTGCGAGGGACTCGCGCGTGGTCCTACTGGATTGATACCTTGGTTCTCAAAAACTAAGGGAAATACTTACGCTACTGTGCTGCATCTCCCTTTCCTCTTCGAGGGAATACAACGCAAGCTCGAGAAGTATCAAGAAGAATTTTTGGTGCCGTTGCCGGGGAGGCTTACGCTAAAGTCATATACCAAGTACCTATCACAAACCATTATCCTTCGCATTACATTTTTGGCCTCTCGTTTTCCTCTCCTCCACTTCACCCTTGACGTTTTATTTGCCCTTCTTCTGCCGTGTGTTTATCGTTCGCTTGCTTCTTGTTTCCTTGTGTGTGCTGGATTGCTTGCTTGTCACTATGGCTCAGAACAATACCAAATTGTGTGACTTCTCCAATACCAACAATAATGATTTTATTAGCACTCCGATTGCTCCTATTACCGATGTTGAATCTTGTGAGATCAATGCTGCTTTGTTGAATCTTGTCATGAAAGATCAATTCTCCGGCCTTCCTAGTGAAGATGCCGCTACCCATCTGAACAACTTTGTTGATTTGTGTGATATGCAAAAGAAAAGGGATACGGATAACGATATTGTTAAATTGCAGTTATTTAGGTTTTCACTTAGAGATCGTGCTAAAACTTGGTTTTCCTCTTTGCCTAGAAATAGTATTGATTCATGGAATAAGTGCAAAGATGTTTTTATCTCTAAGTATTTCCCTCCTGCTAAGATCATCTCTCTTAGAAACGATATTATGAACTTTAAGCAACTAGATCATGAGAATGTTGCACAAGCTTGGAAGAGAATGAAACTAATGATACGTAATTGCCCTACACATGGTTTGAATCTATGGATGATTATTCAGAACTTTTATGCTGTCTTGAATTTTGCTTCTAGAAATCTTTTAGATTCGGCCGCACGAAGCACTTTCATGGAAACTACCTTAGGAGAAGCTATCAAACTCCTAGATAATATTATGATTAATTATTCTCAATGGCACACCGAAAGATCTACAAGTAAAAAAGTGCATGCTATTAAAGAAATTTGTGTTTTGAGTGGAAAGATGGATGAACTTATGAAATTATTTGCTGCTAAGAGTGCTTCTTCTGATCCTAATGATATGCCTTTGTCCACTTTGATTGAAAATAACAATGAATCTTTGGATGTGAAATTTGTTGGTAGGAATAATTTTGGTAATTCCTACAACAACTCTTATGGAAAGATGCCGTCTGAATTTGAAACTAGTGTTAAGGAGTTTATGATCTCGCAAAAGAATTTCAATGCTATGCTTGAATTGAAATTGCTTAAGATTGATGAATTGGCTAGAAGTGTGGATATAATTACTCTTGATGTTGATTCTTTGAAACTTAGATCTATCCCACCTAAGCATTATATCAATGAGTCTCTCAAAGCCATGAGAATTTCCATTGATGAATGCAAAGAAAGAACCGCTAGGATGCATGCTAAAAGAGAGAATTATATTAAAGCGTGTTCTTCTAGTTATCATGAAAATAAAGATGAAGATCTGAAAGTTATTGATGTGTCTACTATTAGATCCTTGTTTTCTAGTATAAATCTTGATGAAGATAGGATTGGAGATGATTCTGCTTTAAGGTGTCCCAATGATTCGGAGTTTTTAGATCTTGATGCTAAGATTGTTAAAAGTGGGAGTGAAGAGATTAAAACTTTGGATAGTGATGAACCCACTACTTTGGATTTCACGGGATCCAATTATGATAATTGTTCTTTGATTGATTGTATTTCCTTGTTGCAATCCGTACTAAATTCTCCGCATGCTTATAGTCAAAATAAAGCTTTCACCAAACACATAGTTGATGCTTTGATGCAATCTTATGAAGAAAAACTTGAGTTAGGAGTTTCTATCCCTAGAAAGCTTTATGATTAGTGGGAACCTACTATTAAAATAAAAATAAAAGATCATGAATGCTATGCTTTGTGTGATTTGGGTGCAAGTGTCTCCACTATCCCAAAAACTTTGTGTGATTTGCTAGGGTTCTATGAGCTTGATGATTGTTCTATAAATTTGCATCATGCGGATTCCACTATTAAGAAACCTATGGGAAGAATTAATGATGTTCTTATTGTTGCCAATAGGAATTATGTGCCCGTAGATTTCATTGTTCTTGATATAGATTGCAATCCTTCATGTTCTTATTGTTGCCAATAGGAATTATGTGCCCGCAGACCTTTCCTTAGAACGATTGGTGCAATTATTGATATGAAGGAAGGAAATATTAGATTCCAATTTCCATTAAGGAAAGGCATGGAACACTTTCCTAGAAAGAAAATCAAATTAACATATGAATCTATTATGAGAGCCACTTATGGATTGCCTTCCAAAGATGGCAATACCTAGATCTATTTTGTATCGTCCCTAGCTAGGGGCGTAAAACGATAGCGCTTGTTGGGAGGCAACCCAATTTTATATTTTTTGTTTTTGCTGCTGTTAGGGAATAAATATTGCATCTAGCTTCTGTTTAAATGTGGTTTCATGTTTTGTTTAGTATTTGTGCCAAGTAGAACCTTTGGGAAGACTTGTGTGAAGTTTATGTGATCTTGCTGTGAAAAACAGAATCGTTAGCGCTCGCTAGAATGGTCACCAGATTTTACTGGAGCGTGCTATTTAGCTTATTCTTTTTGCAGATGATTAATAGACAAATTCCTCGCGTTTACCAATTTAGTTTGAATTTTTTGGAGTTACAGAAGTATGCAAAACCTGCAGATTACTATAGACTGTTCTGTTTTTGACAGATTCTGTTTTTCGTGTGTTGTTTGCTTATTTCAATGCAATGAGTAATATTTGGAGGTATGAACCATAGAGAAGTTGGAATACAGTAGGTTTAACTCCAATATAAACAAAGAATGAATTCATTGCAGTACATTTGAGTAGTGATTTGTTTTCTTATACTAACGGAGCTCACGCGAATTTTTGTCTAAGTTTTGTGTTGTGAAGTTTTCAAGTTTAGAGTATTGCTTTGATGGACTATGGAACAAAGAATAGCAAGGGCCTAAGCTTGGGGATGCCCATGGCACCCCAATTAAAATTCAAGGACAATCAAAACCTAAGCTTGGGGATGCCCCGGGAAGGCATCCCCTCTTTCTTCTTCATCCATCGGTAACTATACCTGGAGCTATATTTTTATTCACCACATGATATGTGTTTTGCTTGGAGCGTCTTGTATAATTTAAGTCTTTGCTTGTTAGCTTGCCACAATCATCCTTGCTGGACACACCTATTTGAGAGAGTTAAATATGGCCTAGGAATTGTTAGAACACTCTATGTGCTTCACTTATATCCTTTGAGTTGAATAGTTTTGCTCTAGTGCTTCACTTACATCTTTTAGAGCACGGTGGTGATAATATTTTGAAGAAATTGTTGAACTCTCATGCTTCACTTATATCCTTTTGAGAGTCTATTAAAACAGCATGGTAATGTGCTTAGGCTATAAAACTAGTCTTCACATGATAGACATCCAATATCAATGTAGTAAAAACTTTCACACTAAGTGCATTGAATATGATGTGATGTTGGATGCTTGATAATTGTTTTGAGATATGAGGATAGTGATATTAGATTCATGCTAGTGGAGTTATTATGAAATTGAGAAATACTTGTGTTAAGGTTAGTGATTCCCGTAGCATGCACGTATGGTGAACCGCTATGTGACGAAGTTAGAGCATGAGGTATTTGTAAAGTGCCAACCTTTGTGTGAAGGTCGGGGGCGCGCGATGGTTAACTCCTACCAACCTCCCCCCTAGGAGCATGCGTTGATTGCTTTGTTTTGATGACTCGTAGATTTTTGCAATAAGTATATGAGTTCTTATGACTAATGTTGAGTCCATGGATTATACGCACTCTCACCCTTCCACCATTGCTAGCCTCTCTTGTACCGCGCAACTTTCGCCGGTACCATACACCCACTATATATCCTTCCTCAAAACAGCCACCATATTATTCCTCAAAACAGCCACCATACCTACCCATCATGGCATTTCCATAGCCATTCCGAGATATATTGCCATGCAACTTTCCACCGTTCCGTTCATATTACACGAATCATATTGTCATATTGCCATTGCATGATCATGTAGTTGACATCGTATTTGTGGCAAGGCCACCATGCATAACTTTTCATACATGTCACTCTTGTTTCATTGCACATCCCGGTACACCATCGGAGGCATTCATATAGAGGCATACTTTGTTGTAGTATCGAGTTGTGATATCGAGTTGTAATGAAAGTGTGATGATCATCATTATTAGAGCATTGTACAAAGGACAAATCAATAAAGCCCCTCCGCAAAAAAAGGACAAAGAAAAAAGAAAGGCCCAAAAAAAAGAAAAAAAAAGAAAAAGAAAAAAAAGGGACAATTGCTACTATCTTTTTTCCACACTTGTGCTTAAAAGTAGCACCATGTTCTTCATTGTAGAGAGTCTCATGATTAGTCACTTTATATACTAGTGGGAATTTTCATTATAGAACTTGCCTTGTATATTCCAACGATGGGCTTCCTCAAATGCCCTAGGTCTTCGTGAGCAAGCAAGTTGGATGCACAACCACTAGTTTCTTTTATTGAGCTTTCATACATATTTAGCTCTAGTGCATCCGTTGCATGGCAATCCCTACTCACTCACATTGATATCTATTGATGGGCATCTCCAATTCTCCATAGCCCGTTGATATGCCTAGTTGATGTGAGACTATCTCCCTCCTTTTTGTCTTCTCCACAACCACCTCTCTATTCCACCCATAGTGCTATGTCCATGGCTCAGGCTCATGTATTGCATGAAAGTTGAAAGGTTTGAAAGAATAGAGTATTAAAACAAGTGCTTGGCTGAAATCGGGGTTGTGCATGATATGAATATTTTGTTTGATGAAGAGGGAGCATAGCCAGACTATATGATTTTGTAGGGATAACTTTCTTTAGCCATAGTATTTTGAGAAGACATGATTGCTTTGATAGTATGCTTGAAGTATTATTATTCTTATGTCAATATAGACTTTTATCTTGAATGTTTCAGATCTGAACATTCATGCCACAATTAAGAGAATTACATTGAAAAACTATGTTGGTTAGCATTCCACATCAAATATTCTGTTTTTATCATTTACCTACTCGAGGAGGAGCAGGAAGTAAGCTTGGGGATGCTTGATACGTCTCCAAAGTATCTATAATTTTTGATTGTTTCATGCTATTATTTATGATGTCTTGGATATTTAATGGGCTTTGTCATACACTTTTATATCATTTTTGGGACTAACCTACTAACCCAAAGGCCCAGTCCAGATTGCTGTTTTTTGCCTGTTTCAGGGTTTTGCAGAAAAAGAATATCAAATGGAGTGCAAACGGAATGAAACCTTCGGGAGAGATATTTTTGGAGAAAATCACGCAGGGGAGACTTGAGAACCACAGAGTAGGGGCTACGAGGTGCCCACGAGGGTGGGGGCGCGCTCCCTGCCTCGTGGGCCCCTCGTGAGTCCCCTGTGTCCTCCTTCCTCCTATATAAGCCTACGTACCCCGAAACCATCAGCAACAGAGAGAAAACCCTAATTCCACCGCCGTAACCTTCTGTTCCCGTGAGATCCCATCTTGGAGCCTGTTCCGGAGCTCCGCCAGAGGGGGGTTCCATGACGGAGTGCTTCTACATCATCATCATCGCCCTCACCATGAGTTGTGAGTAGTTTACCACAGACCTTCGGGTCCATAGCTAGTATCTAGATGGCTTCTTCTCTCTCTCTGGATCTCAATACAAAGTTCTCCTCGGTCTTCGAGGAGATCTATTCGTGTAATATCTTTTTGCGGTGTATTTGTCGAGATCCTATGAATTGTGGGTTTATGATCAAGATTATCTATGAGAAATATTTGGTTCTTCCCTGAACTCTTTATGTGTGCTCATAATATCCTTGCAAGTCTCTTCGAATTATTGGTTTGGTTTGGCCTACTAGATCTATAGTTCATGCAATGGGGGAAGTGCTTGGCTTTGGGTTCAATCTTGCGGTGTCCTTTCCCAGTGACAATAGGGGCAGCAAGGCACGTATTGTATTGTTGCCATCGAGGATAAAAAGATGGGGTTTATATCATATTGCTTGAGTTTATCCCTCTACATCATGTCATCTTGCTTAAGGCGTTACTCTGTTCTTATGAACTCAATACACTAGATGCATGCTGGATTGCGGTCGATGTGTGGAGTAATAGTAGTAGATGCAGGCAGGAGTTGGTCTACTTGTCTCGGACGTGATGCCTATATACAATGATCATGCCTAGATAGTCTCATAATTATTCTCTTTTCTATCAATTGCTCGACAGTAATTTGTTTACCCGCCGTAGAATATCGCTATCATGAGAGAAGCCACTAGAAAACACTATGGCCCCTGGGTCTATTCTCAACATATCAATCTACATCTACTTTACTTTTTCCGCTTTTACTTTCTGTTCTTATAAACAAAAATACCAAAAATATAAACTATCATCTCTATCAGATCTCACTTTCGTAAGTGACCGTAAAGGGATTGACAACCCCTTATCGCGTTGACTGTGAAGTTCTTATTGGTTTGTGCAGGTGCGAGGGACTCCTGCGTGGTCTCCTACTGGATTGATACCTTGGTTCTCATAAACTGAGGTAAATACTTACGCTACTGTGCTGCATCTCCCATTCCTCTTCGAGGGAATACAACGCAAGCTCGAGAAGTAGCATCTAGCTTCTAGAATTTTTTGGAGCACCCCCTCACGAGCTTCATAAAAACTGGGAGTTGTAACCCAGATTCTAATTTTTTTTGTGAAGCGGCGTATCGTGGAGCTATCCCATTTGGCTTTAGTTTTCTAGAGCGAAGCTGAATTTTAAGGAGCAGAGCAGTCCCAAACAGGCTCTATGAGTGTTCCGGGAAAGGTGGGCAAAGGATCAGTTTCCCATTTGTATGTCTCCCATGAACGTTGCGCCTTTTTATATATTTTTTAGTATATAATGGGTTCTTTGATTTGGCAGTTCCTACCTACTATAGGTGTTAGAATTGTCTCACCAATCACATGTCTACCTTTAATTGATGAGTCTGCAATGTCATACCTCAACCACTCTGTTGATATCAAACGATATATATCTTCGTGGAACCTTCATCTCCCCATCAGTTTGTCTTCCTCAACGATCTGGTCTCGTACGCAAGTAGACATATAGTTAGAAAATAAATTCTGGGATCTCTTGTGTATGGAAGTCTCGTATGGTTGTTTGTTGTACAATCTGTTATGCACACATGGTATCTCGGAATGAGAGGTATCAAGAATATATACATCATAGGTTTGTCTTCTTGCGCGAAATCAAGAAAACTAGTGTGAAGAGACCATGATGTGGTACTCTCAATGGTGTTGAGATGCTTAATCTAAATATAAACTGAATGAAGAAGAATTGTACACACACTGCTCATTATGTCAGATTACGAGCCATCTTCTGTTTTAACTATTCATTGGTTGTCACATCAACTCGAACCAACAGCCAGGATCATCCCATCAAAAAATCCAACGAACAAAACTTCTTTGGACAGCTAATCGGATGGTCGAGAGTGCAAGTGCCCTGAGAAAGCTCCATGTAAGACTCCAATGTAACAATGGGATTAGCTCGTGAGATGAAAAAGAACAAGAGGAGTGCACGGTGTTAGCTAGGCTTTAATGTACACATAAACTAAATTTGCTTGTCAAGTCCAACCCATCAAAGAAAGTCCAGCTGAAGTTCGACGCATTTGCATTTTTCAGCTCTGTGCGTGTGCATATGTTGTGAGCAAAACAAAACAGCATCTTCCAATCAAATATCTTCGCGTATTTCTCCATTGGAGATGACATGCATCGTCTGTTTGTCAGTAAATTGATTTGATGTAGATTACTTGACTTTGGCAAACTCATCATGCATGATGTAAAAACGTTGCGAAAAAATTTGAGTTTCTCACCTTAAATCTGCACCTGCGTCACATCTGAACCAAACTGTGATGGGAAGTAAATAGCATAAAACTACTACTTTACAGGCTAGAGTTCTAAAAAACTACCGATTTTTAATTTCTCTCAGATAACTACCAAATGGATGGTTGACTGTTTCAAAAAACCTAAATCGTCGAGTGCTTTACGATTAATCATGATTATGACAGTTCGGACCCGCACCTAAACAAACCGTCTGTTTGACCGTTTGTTTGACTGTTAATTGACATGTGGGGCCCACATGTCAATGTATCCTCTTCATCATCTCTTTCTTCTCTCCCTCTCCTCCTCTGATCTCTCTCACTCTAGCACGGCGCCACACCCACTCCGGCGATGCGGCCACTCCGGCGATGCGACAAGCAGGCGAGCAGGGCAGCGCGGAAGCTGCGGTCAGAGGCGAAGACGTGTGCGGTGGCATGCTGTAGTAGGAGGTAGGCATGCACTGGAGCTGCTCGATCTGAAGCGCGGGCGTCATGGCGGGCGGTGCTCCTTCCCGCTAGCTGCTGCTCCTTGCCGCTGCTATGTGCTGCTCCGTGTCAACGCCCTTGATGCTGCTTCCATCTAGCTTCTGCTGCTCCTTGCGGCTAGCTTCTTCTGCTCCTTGCCACCCCCGCTGCTTCTTGCTACTCCTTGCCGCTGTTACTTCTACTTGCCACCGCCGCTGCTTCCTGTTGCCCCTTGTCGCCGTCGCTGCTACTTGATGTCGTTGCCGCCGCCACTATTACCTGCTACCGTGTGCCTCCTCTCATCTTCTTGCAGACTTCTTCGAGGATGACGGACGGGAGGTCCGCGGCGGGGCCATGGCTGCTGCTGTCGAGCTCTCGATCCGAAGCACAGCCACGGAGGACCCGACTGCTTTTTTCAAATTTATTCAAGGGCCCGATTGCTTTCTAGAAAAATTGCAGGGACACGATTGCTTTTTGTAAAAAATTATATGAGGGAGAGACATTGACATGTGGGCCCCACATGTCAGTTAACAGTCAAACAAACAGTTTGTTTAGCTGTGGGTCTGAACTGTCATAATCAAAATTAATCGTCAAGCACTCGACGATTTGGGTTTTTTGAAACAGCTGACCACCCATTTGGTAGTTATTTGAGAAAACTAAAAAATCGATAGTTTTTTGAAACCCTAGCCCGTAAAGTAGTAGTTTTATGCTATTTACTCGGGTTGAAGCGTGATAGTCCAAGTGGTATCATCTCAAATCCGACCAATTAAGGTCATGTTTGTTTGGCCTTATGCTTCTGCTTTTGCAGTTTTTCCACTTTGGTTTAAAAGACAAGAACCCTTATGAATCAATATTGTTATATAATGGCATAAGCTAGAAGCCGAAGCCGAAGTCAAAAGCCCCTATTTCATTAGAGGTGGTCGGCATGAGGCTGGATGATCAGATCTTGAGATCGGTCATCTAGTTCCGGCTACGAGTCGAGAAGACAAAGTTGCCGTTAAAAACTGAGTCGACGGCAGGCGATGGCGGCGTTATGCGTCTTTACCTTGATGAATGCATCATCCTGCAACGACTATCGACCCACTTGTGCTGCTCCGGGGGAAACCCTAGGATCTCATCTTCGAGATCGGACGATGGCGATATTGCGGTATCGTTTCTCTCTTGGGAGCATCGTTTGTGGAGCAGCGCTGGAAGACAGATGCAGAAGGTGGAGCGGCTTCATCTTGCGCGGAGTTTCGGTGGAGATGTCAAGTCATGCCTGGCCGATAGGTGCTACACACGACAGATGTTTCATAATCTTCTTTTTGTTTAGGACAAGCAACTAATTACTACTTTCATATAAGTGTCGCTCAAACGAACATATCTAGATGTAGATACATTCCTTTGAGCGACACTTAATATGGGACGGAGGGGACTTCATTAGGGAAAATCATATATGATATCAGTTGAACTTCATTCTGCAAAACCAAGCACACGCCCTCCCCCCCACGTGAACTTCATTCT
>LR738712.1:767422913-767439769 GCA_902687465.1 Secale cereale
CTGGGTCGGTCCATTACATTTTATGGATCTGCATTAACCAATAGGCAATCTTGACGCTTTCCATACCTACTTCTTTTTCTACATTTCTACTTTAGGAAATGCCACTTATGTTTTCTAATTTTTTCTTTTCTCAAATGCGTAAACTTTTTTTAATTGATAAACCTTTTTTCAAAATCAATGATTTTTTTTCCATTATTGGTGATTTTTTCAACTTTGGTGAGCTTTTTTCAAATTCGATGAACTTTTTAAAAATTGAATGATTTTTCTTCAAATTCGAGGAACTTTTTTCCAAATTGATGAACTTTTATTCTAATTCATGATTTTTTAACTGTTTAGTTTTTTATTTTTCCGTTCTTTTCAAAACGCAACATCTTCTTGGGCCGGCCCACGAGTGAGGGCGCGTGGACGCCAAGACGCTAAACCGGTGCCAGAGCGCCCTATAGGAGACCCCCTTCATTGGCCCATCCGTGAATAAATCATTGTACTTGATGTAGTGAACTAAAGAAGCCGAAAACTTCGTATTACCAATAGCATTGTTTTGCCCACGCCAGTTCCTCTCCACAAGGAGAATATGTACTAAATAGGAGTTGTGCAACCTGGGCCTCCTTCCTTCAGCGCCCTCGATCGATTCACTGTGGACTGGCCTTTAAAATGTAAAGATATTCGAGTGAAGTTTGGTAGCTGGTTTTGGGAAGCTTTTAGAAGCTTCCAGGCCGGTTTTTGGAAACTTCTGGAAGCTTCCAGCGGATTTTATTTTTTCAATTTTTTGTTTGTTTGGACAGGTTTTATTTGGGATTGTTTTCCTTCTTTTTCTTCATTATTTTTGCTTTTCTCTATATTTTTTATTTTCATATTTTAAATATATGAAGTTTTTCTATTCAATTTTTTTGATATTCATGAATTTTATTGGATTTTTGTGAACATTTGTCCTTCGAATATGTGAATTTTTTGCAAATTTTTGAACATTTCTCGTCAAATACATGTACTTTTGTCAAATCCACAAAAAATGAATCCATGAACTTTCTAAACCGATGAAACTTTTTAAAATTCGCGATTTTTGTCAAGATCAATGAATTGTTTCCTCGGTTTTTGTGAACTTGTTTCTAAATTTTGGGAAAAAATCCAGGTTTGTGAAGTTTTTAAAAAAATATTAATTTTTTTCTTTATTGCATGAAGTTTTTCAAATTTGTGTACTTTTTATTTTCAAGATTATTTTATAAAAATTGAAATTTTCTGAAAAGTGAATGGTCAGCATGGGTCTTGGTCCACGGTCAACAGCGGCCGATCAACTAGGAACCGCCGAACCAAGTGAACCACGGAAATCATAAACCAGGTACACATCCGGTCTCTATATTACTAGGATACACATAGGCAACACTGACACATGGACAAAACTATCACGTCCTAAATAAGTCATTCAATACTTAAACTATGCCATAAAAGGAGGGAAAAGAGGTTAAAAAATGATGAAAATAATTATCGTCGAGCCCTGGATCTAGTGGAGGCAACACCGTGCCGGGGGCAGGCCACACACTGGTATCTAGTGGGGGTTGTGGGCCTCCGTTTGCGTTGATTCCATCTCCTAAAAATCACATATATTCCAAAATAATTCTCCATAAATTTTTATCGCATTTGGACTTCGTTTGATATGGATATTCGGTGAAACAAAAAACATGCAAGAAACAGGAACTAACACTGTGCACTGGATCAATATGTTAGTCCAATCATATAAAATGTTGTCTAAAGTATGTGAAAGTTGTATAATATTGGCATGGAACAATCAAAAATTATAGATACGACAGAGACGTATCAGTGCCTAGCTCGGCTATTTAAATCGACCGGCGGCACCGAAACCCTACCATCCACATTTTTCTCCGCCAGTCCGCTGTCGCCACTTTCCACTCCCCCCTTCCACTTAGTAACCATGACCCCATGCCGCCGGGTGAGGAGCGAGCCATTTCTAACGCCGGAGCGCCGGCTCGAGCTCCTTGAGCAGATCCGGGCAAGGCAGCCCGCATCGTTGTTCTACCTCCGGATGTAGTGGAGTCGGAGGAGGAGTTTTGAGGAGGAGGAGGAGGCGGAGGAGGACGAGGACGAAGAGGAGGTTGAGGAGGAGGAGGATGTCCGAATGCGGAGGAGGATGTGGGGGACGCCAGCGAAGCGGATTGTGACGACCCGTGTCATTATTAATATAGAAAATGACACTAGTCCTTGGATTCTTTCTTGACAAAATCTTGTCTTGTCAAATAATAATCCATGTCAGAGATTTGCAACAGGGAAATAGCTAGAGATGGTCATTATATTACAATACCATGCCACAAAGGGCTAAAAGTCACAAGTAAGCTTCTCACATGTTTGCCATATTATTACATCTCCTAACACTGGAGTTCCAACTAGTAGTACTAGATAGATGGTGATAAATAGTTTTTGGATTACATAGCTAGATCATAGTTACTTATCCATCCCAGCCCCCATATGTGGCGTCCAAATCATACATGGCACTAGATGGATCCACATCTAGGTCCCCTGTGTAGTTGTAGCCATCACCTTTGCTCTCCTCACTTGGTCCAGTAGGATTCTCATATAAGCTTTGCTCTAAGAAAGAGATGTTTAATAGAAAGAGTGAGTACAAAGTACTCAGCAAGCTCAAAAGCAGAATGCAACACTCATGTTAGCTCAATATAAATCAACAAGTCCTACCTCAAGTCAAAACTTTTCAAAATAAACATTTGTTGCAGAAGTTCATTTTAATTTATAAAGGCTATCAAACACTCGTATTGCGAGATAGACCAACAATAGGTCCCCGTAGTCTCCAATCCAAGAGACTAGCATGAATTCATGATTGTCTTTAACTCTGCAGAGTCCGTACCACTTTACCCATAGAGCTCGAAAACCATAACTGCCATTTGCATTTCCTTAGATGCGAGGCATGGTTCAGAACATAAGCTTTTCCCCGTTTATGTATATTATATCTCCACCCGGCTAGTGTCACTAGCCGTTGTGTCGAGTTTAGGAAGCCGCACTCCACCAACGCTTCATATATAGCGCTTGCTAATGCACCCATTCGGCATTAGCTTGGGACTCATCGCCCATCCTATTTCTACTTACCCATGTGGAGATTATAATAACTTGATGGATATTGGGCTCAACCCGTCTTAGACGAGACCATGGTTGATATGGTTGTAGTACGGCGCATAAAACGAGATTTTCTTTAAATCAAATACCATAGCCATATGTAGAGGGCCCCACCTTCCAGTATGACTATTCCGGGCACCCTCTACCCACCAAATAATTCAAAACAAAACTGGTTTAGCTGCTTCATCAGCTAACCCAATTATTTGCTAACACTCACACCACACAATTTTATTTAAAAACATTTTTGCAAGTTGATGATAAGAGATAGCAGAGAATGGTGTTTTTGGGAAAATATTTCTACTCAGCATGATCGAGGAGAGCTTGCCTGAGTTCTCGTACTCAGACCCGAACCCAGTTTGCTTATGTAGCGCCTCCTTCTCCTGACAGTACTCGCTTCCTCCAGTTCAGCGAATATATATACCGAGGCTAAGTCGAGTGAATAACTTTGGAATAAAAAAAATAAAAAATATATATACGTCGGTGCAGTGTGTTCATCCTACAGTCAAATATTATTATTTCTTTTCTTATCTTAGATTCATTTTTTTAGTATTCATCTTGAATTCTCTTTAGTAAGCTTGCATTAGTAGATGGATTTAGAATAGTTAATTGTTAAATATGCACCTGTGTACTTACTACTACTAGAAACCTCCACGTGCCTCTCCCTTTCTCAATTTCTAAGTCTCTCTCTCCTGTACTAGTCTTCCACCGAACACCACACACACTAGTACTAGTCCACCAAGAACACAGAATACATGTACAGGCTGATGCTCCTCTGCTCCTTGCCCAAATTGGCGGCGCCGCCAGCGACGGGAAGGATGCTGCTGCTAGATCCTCCACACTCTCTCTCTCCCCTGATGTGAATCCCCATATTATCCCCATGAATTTCAGCCTCAACTCCCTAATCCCCCTCCGTGTGTGTTCTTTTTGGCTTGCAAGTCAAACCCTATTGGGGATGTGATTTCCCTACTCCAGATTGAAGTGGTCGGCGTTGGTGGTCGCCGTGGTGCTGGATGGTGCAGGTTAGAGCTCTTGTGCGTCAGTGCGTGGCCATGAAGCAGATCGAACATATGTGCTGGTTAGTGATGCCCTTGTTCCTCTCACTGATCCTCTTTTTTTTTGCTCAAGTTCTCAGATTTAGTAAACTAAATTGGTCTCAGGTGTATGTGCGTGTGTACCGAGCAAGTCCATCCCAGTGCAAGATGTTGGTGTACTCATGCTGTACATTATCTTGCTCCATTTTATTTTACTTATTTGAGGCTGTATCCCCGTTCATCCTCATACTTTTATTTCTTAAACTGAGATGTGATGCTACTGATGGCTTATCTTTTATGTGCATCTGTGAAAATCCATTGAAGAATAGTGTGGGTGCATCTGGGTTAGGTCTCTTTGTGTATGTGAGTACTAAGAACTGGCAGAAGAGGAAGAACTCACCTTTCTTCTTCTGCTCTCTTTGTTGGCCCTACTCTTGCTCCTCCTATGCTGCAGACCCTAGTCCAGTAGGCTAGTTTCTTGCTCCAGCCTGTCCTCTTCAGTCTACTGATGATTTCTCAGGTCACCATCTTCACTTATTGATCTTGGATCTTTGTTGGTTGTGAACAGGGGAATGGAAAATACTACTGAAAAGAAGAAGAGAGCTTGGTCTGGCTACTTGGAAGCAGAGTGAAGAGTGTGCTACGGTGAAACCTCAGCCAGGCTACTCCTCCTCTCTTTCTAGTACCTACCTAGTTGTGGCTGCCCATCCCTGATGTACAGTGTAGTCATTTGTGGAGTCTCTCTATTGGCTAGGAGTTGCAGCCCATGCCTAGACCAACTGTTGGTCAATTGACTACTGATATACATATTATGCACGTGATGGTGGTGGTCAAATGTGTATCTCAAATGTGTCTTCATGTCCTGGTTGACCCGCAGAGATAATTTTTTTTGTTGGTCTAATTTTGGTGTGGCATTGTTATATAGCTTAGCATAGTCTGGTCTCCCTATATTTTTTTCTAAAGATTTGTAATACAATTGTACAGTTGTACTGTTTGAGGTGTGTGAATATAAATAAATATAAATTTGAGTGGTTATGCTGGTGGAAGAAATCCAAAATGTATTTGCTTAATATATTCTACTAAAATTTCTAGTTGAGGTTGGAATTACTATGTAAAAAAAATACGGGTCGTTACATCCTACCCTCCTTAGAAAAAGATTCCGTCCTCGAAATCGGAAACTTACTTATAAAGGTTGGGGTAGGTTACTCGTAGGTCTTCCTCCTTCTCCCACGTTGCCTCACGAACCGAGTGGTTCTTTCATTGCACTTTCCAGAACCGAATGGTTCTTGTCCTGAGCTTGCAGTCTTCAACTTCTAGTATCTTCAATGGTCGTTCTTCATAGGTCAGGTCTGGTTGTAATTCAATCTCCAAGTCCGACACTTGTGGTGGTGGCTTGTTGCATTTCTTGAGTTGGGATATGTGGAAGACATTGTGAATTCTGGATAGATGTTCTGGTAATTCCAACTTATAAGCAGATGTACCCGTCTCCTCTAAAATTTTAAATGGCCCAACATATCTAGGACTCAACTTTCCTTTGATTCCAAAGCGTCGAACCCCTCTCATAGATGAGACTTTTAGATAAACCAAGTCTCCTACTGCCAATTGCATAACCCTCCTTTTCCGGTCAGCATAGCTCTTCTGCCTACTTTGTGCAATCTGGAGTCGCTCTTTGATTAGTTGGATCTTCTCATCATTCTCTCTCACTATGTCAGGACCAAGTAATAGTCTCTCTCCAACTTCATACCAGCATATAGGTGATCTGCATTTCCTCCCATACAATGCCTCATATGGAGCCATTTGTATGCTGGATTGATAACTATTATTGTAAGCCAATTCTGCTAGGTGTAGATGATTATCCCATGATTCTCCAAAGTTCATTACACACGCTCTCAACATATCCTCAAGGATCTGATTTACCCGCTCTGTCTGGCCATCGGTTTGGGGATGCTAAGTCGTGCTAAAGTGGAGCCCAGTTCCAAGAGACTTCTGTAGGCTCTTCCAAAAGCTTGATGTAAACACGGAACCTCAGTCAGATGTTATGGTCTTTGGCACACCATGGAGGGCAACTATTCTCTCTAAGTACAGCTCAGCCAACTTATCAAAGGAATATTTCTGGTTTGTAGCAATGAAGTGTGCTGACTTTGTGAGTCGGTCGACCACAACCCATATGGCATCCTTCTTCTTTGGTGTCATAGGCAAACCAGTAATAAAATCCATACAAAGATCTTCCCATTTCCAATCTGGTGTCTCTAGTGGCTTTAATAAGCCGACAGGCCTTTGATGTTCCGCTTTTACCCTCTGACAAGTGTCGCACTTGCTGACATATTCTGCGATTTCCCTCTTCATGCCAGGCCACCAAAAATTTCCCTTCACATCCTTATACATCTTTGTGCTCCTAGGATGGATAGTGTATAATGTGTCATGAGCTTCATGCAAAATAATATCCTTGATCTGTAGATCATCTGGCACACAGATCCTGCTATGATTCCAACGAAATCCTTCTTGGTCCAACCTGAATTGTGAAGGTTGTCCCGCTTGAATTCTTCTCGTTTCCTCCTTGATGAATGCATCCATTGCTTGCTTTTTCCTTAATCTGATCTAGCAATGTGGGGTGAAATGTCATGGCTGCTATATTAGCACTAGAAGTGGCCTCTCTCAGCTCTATTCCCATCTTTGCAAGATCCTGTAGTAGCTCTTTGCCATACCCTTCAATTGATGTGTGGTTGCATTGCTTCTTTCTACTAAGTGCATCTGCCACTACATTTGCCTTACCAGGATGGTAGTTAATTGTCAGATCATAATCCTAGACTAGTTCCAGCCACCTCCTCTGCCTCATGTTCAACTCCTTTTGTGTAAAGATATATTTGAGACTCTTGTGGTCGCTGTACAGTGTGCACTTAGAACCATATAAGTAGTGCCTCCAGGTTTTCAGTGCAAACACAACAGTGATAACCCACAAGTGTAGGGGATCGCAACAGTTGTAGAGGGTAAAGTATTAAACCCAAATTTATTGATTCGACACAAGGGGAGCCAAAGAATACTCTTTAGTATTAGCAACTGAGTTGTCAATTCAGCCACACCTGTAAACTTAGTATCTGCAGCAAGATAGTTTAGTAGCACAGTAATATGATAGTGGCGGTAGCAGCAATAAAAATAAAGATAGTGTTTTTGTAGTTTTTGTGATAATAGCAACGGAAAAGTAAATAGCAACTAGCAATATAGGTAAAGCTCGTAGGCATTGGATCGGTGATGGGAAATTACGTCGGATGCAATTCATCATGTAGAAGTTATAACCTAGGGTGACACAGAACTAGCTCCAGTTCATCAATGCAATGTAGGCATGTATTCCGAATATAGTCATACGTGCTTATGGAAAAGAACTTGCATGACATCTTTTGTCCTACCCTCCCCTGGCAGCGGGGTCCTATTGGAAACTAAGGGATATTAAGGCCTCCTTTTAATAGAGTACCGGACCAAAGCATTAACACATAGTGAATACATGAACTCCTCAAACTATGGTCATCACCGGGAGTGGTCCCGATTATTGTCACTTCGGGGTTGCCGGATCATAACACATAGTAGGTGACTATAGACTTGCAAGATAGGATCAAGAACACACATATATTCATGGAAACATAATAGGTTCAGATCTGAAATCATGGCACTCGGGCCCTAGTGACAAGCATTAAGCATAGCAAAGTCATAGCAACATCAATCTCAGAACATAGTGGATACTAGGGATCAAACCCTAACAAAACTAACTCGATTACATGATAGATCCCATCCAACCCATCACCGTCCAGCAAGCCTACGATGTAATTACTCACACACGGCGGTGAGCATCATGGAATTGGTGATGGAGGAAGGTTAATGATGACGATGGCGACGATCTCCACTCTCCAGAGCCCCGAACGGACTCCAGATCAGCCCTCCCGAGAGATTAGGGCTTGGCGGCGGCTCCGTCTCGTAAAACGCGATAATTCTTTCTCCTTGATTTTTTTCTCCAAGAAACGGAATATATAGGACCTGGGGATACGTCGGTGGGGCATCGGGGTGCCCTCAAGGCAGGGGGGCGCGCCCTGGGAAGGGGGGCGCGCCCCCACCCTCGAGGATAGCTCGTGGGCCCCCAGGTGTGGATCTTCTTGCAGGTATTTTTTATATTTTTTGAAATAAATTTCCGTTGATTTTCAGGCGATTCCGAGAACTTTTTATTTCTGCACAAAAACAATACCACGGCAGTTCTGCTGAAAACAGCGTCAGTCCGGGTTAGTTCCATTCAAATCATGCAAGTTAGAGTCCAAAACAAGGGCAAAAGTATTTGGAAAAGTAGATACGTTGGAGACGTATCAACTCCCCCAAGCTTAAACCTTTGCTTGTCCTCAAGCAATTCAGTTGATAAACTGAAAGTGATAAAGAAAAACTTTGACAAACTCTGTTTGCTCTTGTTGTTGTAAATATGTAAGCTAGCATTCAGGTTTTCAACAAGATCATGAACTAACCACATTCACAATAACTTTCAGGTCTCGAGACTACTCACATCAACAGCATAATCAACTAGCGAACAATAATAATAAACCTCAGATGATAACACTTCTCAAAACAATCATGATATGATATAACAGGATGGTATCTCGCTAGCCCTTTCTGAGACCGCAAAACATAAATGCAGAGCACCTTTATAGATCACGGACTGACTAGACATTATAATTCATGGTAAAAGAGATCCAGTCATGATCATACTCAATGCAAATTAATAATAATACATGCAACGACAGAGGTGCTCTCCTACTGGTGCTTTTTGATAAGAGGATGATGACTCTGCATAAAAGTAAATAGATAGGCCCTTCGCAGAGGGAAGCAGGGATTTGTAGAGGTGCCAGAGCTCGATTTTTAAATAGAGATTGAATAACATTTTGAGCGGTATACTTTCATTGTCAACATAACAACCAAGAATCTCGATATCTTCCATGCTACACACATTATAGGCGGTTCCCAAACAGAATGGTAAAGTTTATTCTCCCCCAACCACCAACAAGCACACTCCACGGCCAGCCGAATCCACGGGTTATCATCCAAACAAGCAACAGTCCTGGGGGAGTTTTGTTTAATTATTATGATTTTGAGCATGGGACTGGGCATCCCAGTTACCAGCCATTTTCTCGTGAATGGTGAGCGGAGTCCACTCATCGTGAGAATAACCCACCTAGCATGGAAGATATAGACAGCCCTAGTTGATACCTGAGCTGTTCGAGCATACAAAACAGAATTTCATTTGATGGTTCAGAGTTTGGCACATACAAATTTACTTGGAACGGTAGGTAAATACCGCATATAGGAAGGTATGGTGGACTCATGTGGAACAATTTTGGGGTTTATGGAAGTGGATGCACAAGCAGTATTCCCGCTTAGTACAGGTGAAGGCTAGAAAGAGACTGGGAAGCGACCAGCTAGAGAGCAACAACGGTCATGAACATGCATTAAAATTAATCAACAATGAATGCAAGCATGAGTAGGATATAAATTACCAAGAACATAAATATTTTGAAGGCTATGTCGATTTGTTTCAACTACATGCGTCAACATGTGCCAAGTCAAGTCACTTAAATCGTTCAGAGGAGGATACCACCCATCATACCACATCACAACCATTTTAATATCATGTTGGCACGCAAGATAGACCATTATAAACTCTCAGCTAATTAAGCATGGCATAAGCAGCTATGATCTCTAATTGTCATTGTAAGCATGTTTCATTCATAACAAGCTGGATCAAGAACGACGAGCTATCATATTTACAAAAACAAGAGAGATCGAGTTCATACCAGCTTTTCTCATCTCAGTTAGTTCATCATATAGCATCCTTATTGCCTTCCACTCGCACGACCGAACAGTGTGTAAAATAATAATAGTGCACGTGCATTGGACTAAGCTGGAATCTGCAGAAATTTTAATGCAAGAGAGAAGACAAGGTAATGTGGCTCAAGATTAAATCAACAATAAAGCATATGAGAGCCACTAAGCATTTTAATCACGGTCTTCTACTCTTAACCCCTAAAGAAAAGAAAAGAAACTATTTACACGTGAAAGCTCCCAACAAGCAAAAGAAGAACGGGAAATCTTTTTGGGTTTTCATTTTTAGTTACTACTACAAGCAAAGAAAGTAAACTAGCTAGAAGCTACAACTAATAATTTTTTTGTTTTTCTGGGTTTTTTCTAGGACACAAGAAAAAGACTAAGAAAAAGAAATTTAAACTAAGCATGGATGGTACATTGAAAGAGTGTGAGCACCGACAACTAGAATAAGTGTGAACATGAATGTAATTCGGTGAGAAACACGTACTCCCCCAAGCTTAGGCTTTTGGCCTAAGTTGGTCTATGGCCATAGATCGAATCCACTCCCTCCAGTGTACTGATGGCTTCTCGCCCCTCGTTGGTTACACCAAGTGGAAGGTTTGAGATGCAGTGTAGCGGTAGTTTTCCCTTGGCAAAGATACCAAGGATCGATTTCCCCTGAGACTCCCAGTTTCAACAAGAAGGTGTCAACTGCTAATGGCGCCAGATATTAGCAATCAACGTGGACCTGCACACAGATACAAATAACTTTGCTCCCAACGAGTACAGAGAGGTTGTCAATCCCTCCGGCCTTGTCGTTTACAAAGGATCAAACGCAAGTGATAATAGTGATAGGTAATGCTGCAAATAGTAAGTAAAAGCAGAAAGTAAATAGCGGATGTGATCAGTGATGGTAATATGGACCGGGGTCCCATGATGTTCAAGTGATGTCTCTCTCCCAAAAGACGATAAAACAGCTATGTGAGGTGAACGAATTACAGCTGGGCAATTGACAGAATTATGTGCGCAAACCAATGCTAACTATGTTGCAAGAAAGGTAGAGGTTCAAAGCATGGGCGGTACGCCAAGGCAAGTAGACCGAAATCCATCCGCATCTACTACTAATCATCCACCTTGAGATATCTATCCAGAACATCTCGCTGGTATTAAGTTGCGAGTCCCACCCATAGTGTAAACTCAAAGCAACAGACAACTGCATTAAAAGAACTTTGCGTAAAGTAAACAATCCTTGCACCCGCGGGCACAAGCACCGTTGTTTTCCCCCTTGTGGCAACAGCACATCCCCTAGACTCATGTTTCTGTCACTCAAGCTAGTCACCGAGGGGCATGAACCCAGAATCAAGCATAACGTTCCCTCTTGGAGTCACTACCTACTACTTGGAAAAAGCAATAAATAGCAACGGAGAACATGCAAGAATTACTTACGAACATAAATATAAAAGAGGTGAATCAAATATATTACTCAAACACAATCTGAACATAATCTCACAATCCATCGGATCCCAGAAACTCAACATAGCAACAGCATAAGGATTACATATGTGCCTCGATCATGTAGGGCAGCTCACGAGGACTAATTAGTGAAGCACAAGAACGGGAGGAAAACATCACATAGCTACTGGTCATGGACCCATGGTCCAAGGGAGACTACTCACAACTCATCCGGGAGGCGTCCATGGTGGTGGAGAGGCTCCCGGTGGTGATCCTCATCTCCGGCAGGGTGCCGGGAAGAGTTCTCCTGGTGCTCCCGATCCTGGAAGCTCGGCGGCGGCGGAACAGAGATGAGATCGCGAAAAAGGGTTCCCGGCTCGAGGGTTTCGGGACACGATATAAATATATGCCAAAGGGGGGCATCAGCGGAGGCCTGGGGGGCCCAGGCGCCCCCCCCGGCGCGGCCGGGAGGGGGGCCGCGCCACCAGGGCGCCTGGAGCTCTGGTGGCCCCCCTCCGGCTGTACTTTGGCTGCCGGGAAGCTTCTGGAACGCTGATTTTTTATATAATTTTTCCGGGATTTTTCTGGCAGTTTACGTGACGGGAAAACCTGAAATACAAAAACAGCAGAAAACAGAAACTGGCACTGGGGTGCACTGAGTTAATAGGTTAGTCCAAATATGATCAAAAGTGTATGGAAGTGTATAAATATCACAGCAATATCACCCAAAAGAGGCATGGAGCAAGCAGAAATTATAGATACGTTTTGGACGTATCAACATCCCCAAGCTTAATTCCTGCTCGTCCTCGAGTAGGTAAATGATAACAAGAATAATTTCTGTGGTGACATGCTATTAACCATATAAGGATTTTTCATAGTCATATGACAAAAGCTTACTGAGACAATGAATCTGTAGTAATTAAGTTGCCTCATGAGAAAATCACAAAGAACTGAAAGTTTTACAAGATGATACTGAAACATCAAATAGATTTGTAATGAGCATGGTGTGCAAATATGATAAAGTGATATCTCGCTTGCCCCCTTTAGTGAAGCAAAACATAAATGCAGGGGCACCTCCAAGGTTTAAGTGATGACTAGATACAATGATTTCAAAATAAACGATATCACAATCATGCAAAAGACAATGCTACTTTGGGACAATGCACATTACACTCAGAATGACAATCATGCTCTCAGTAGTTGGTGCTTTAAAAGAAGGTGGAGACTCTCGAACCGTGGCTTTTGTTGGCAAGGTTGAAAACCCGTAGTCGGAAACAAAGACAAAACATGTACCAGAGCTCTTGGTTTTAAAAATAGAGGTAATTATTATTTTTTAGATTATGCATGTTCTGTCAACGAATGCTAGCAGACAACTCAATCACTTCTTGAGATGGACAAGTTTCGAGGAACGGCTCCCGAATGAGGACGATCACATCCTCTTAATCTCCTTTGTTTATCACTGCCAAAGTTTTCTGATTTCTCATGAACAAAGCGTGAAGGAGGGTTTGTTTGTTATATTAATTTTGAGCCGGGCGCACTCAATGCCAGTTCCTTCTCGTATTATGGGTTTGCACATTAGACATACAATCCCGGGGTGAAGCTTGTCCAACTTAAAAAGATCATGAATTAACTACTACTTCCTCATGAACTAAAACAGAGGCACAAAATAGGAATGCTTTTTTTTGAATAATTTCGAGATGGTACATGCAAGTCTCCGTTAGGAATGGCAGGTAAATACCATGTAGGAAGGTATGGTGGACTCATATGGCATAACTGGTTTAAAAGAATTTGGATGCACAAGCAGTCAGTCCGCTTAGTACAGGTGGAGGTTAGCAAAAGACTGGGAGCGACCAACTAAAAGAGCAATGACGGTCATAATCATGCAGAGCGACAAAGCAACATTGAATCAGGCATGGAAGTTATATCGCTACTCAGAAACAAAAGATCATCAAGGCTTGACAGACTTTTTTTACAGTCTTAAATATGCGTGAGCATACGCCAAGTCAATCAAAATAAATTCTTGAAGGAAGATATTACTAAACCATACCACATCATAGGCAAAAAAATCATGTTGGTACTCCAATAACACATTGGGAACCCCCCAGCTATTTGAGACTAACCATAAGAAAACATGAATTATTAAGCACCATTATGCACGTAGCATCTTTATCATAGACATATCAACCAATGCAACAGAAGCAAACTCTCTTAATAAGATAAGCATGACAACTAAAGAGAGTTCAAGCAACCAACTAAACAAAAGCTCTTTAAAAAGATAAGCATGAAAACTAAAAGCTAAACATGATAGTAGCCATTGAAAGACAAAGAACACACACAGCATAGATAGACATGAAAATTCTATGTTATGTTCTAGGTAGAAGTGGAGCGTGTTTCTCTCCCACACAAAGAAAGCTGAGTTCCGACTCGTTATGAAAAGCTAAAGAAAACTAAAAAGGAAACTAAAAGCAAGACGCTCCAAGCATAGCACATAACACATGAAGTGATAAAAATATAGTGGAACGAAAGACGAACTGATAATGTTGATGGAGAAGGGGATGCACGGGGGCATACTCAAGCTTAGACGCTTGAGTATCCTTGAATATTTCTTGGGGGTGCACGGGGGTATCCCCAAGCTTGAGCGTTTGACACTCCTGAATCTTTTTATCATCTTCCCTCGCACACTTGAAAACTCCCTTCATACATAACTCATCATAATCTGATTAGCGAGGTTAGTACCCATAATAAAATAATTGTTCCTTGCTGTAAATAAGGATATTCTTGAAGGCCTACTGTTTCTCAAGATTGCCAAAAGGTTTTTGCAAAGAAAAAGCAAGCTCAAGGTTTGCAAAATGAAGGAAAGGCAAAACAGGACAGAATCTGTGAAAAACAGAACAGCAGGTAGTAAATGATTTTTTCGGGGCACTTCTGCAACTCTAATAGACAAACTCAGAACAGACGCACGAAAGACAATTATATAGGGCACGCTGTCGAAAAAATTCAGACCAAAAAGATGATCTGGTGATTTTATACGAATTTTTCTATCCAAGGACAGAATCTGTTTCCTGGACAACACGTCACAACTTTTGAACTTTCTTGCAATCAGAGGCTACACTTGGCACAAAGTTGAAAAGCAAAGATACAATGATGATGCTACTGTAGTAACAACATCAAGACACAACAAAAGAAAAATAAAAAATTTATTCATGTGGGCTGCCTCCCAAAAGCGCTTTCTTTTATGCCTTTAAGCTAGGCATAATGCATAGAGGAATCAATAACCATCATAATAATCGGAGTTATAAATTGCTTCAAATGGTTCCTCAACAAGTTCACTCTTGTTCCTACTAGGGAAGGAGTACACACCTTTTGCCTTTCCGTGCAAGCGGATTTGTCCCTTACCTATATCGATGAAGCCTTTAACTGCTCGGAGGAAGTCCCTTCCAAGCACTACATTTCCTTGGTTTGGCTCCAGGATGAAGAAATCAACCATTGTAATCCCTTTAAGGAATTTAACTGGCACGTCTTTTATTCTTCCCTGGATTTCAGAAATATCTCCATTAGTGTGTTCATGATAAGATGGTAATCTATCCATATTAAATTTTAAAGAATCATGAACAATTTTTGGCATAGTAGAAACCATAGATCCAATATCACAATAAGCAAGGAAGTCTTGATTAGAGATGCTAATCCTAACAAAAGGCTCCCAATCATTGTCTATTTCCAAAATATCTCTCTTATTGGGTTTGGGTTTCTCTACCTTCATTAAGTCTAGAGCATCCATTCTCTTCTCAATAGTAGCAAGTCTATCTATGACAGTATCAAAGTTATGATCATAAACAAAGTAACTAGATAGACCATGTATAATTTCAAGAGCTCTAGCTTCATCACACTCTAGGAAATCTCCCTCAGCTATAATATCAAGAGAGTGTTTACACCATTTAAAAAGACCATGGTAAAAATTTCTAAGCACAATTTTTATAGGTATCCAAGGCATAATTCTCCTATGTGCATCAGAAATTCTGTCCCATGCCTTCTTCATATTTTCTCCATCCCTTTGATGGAAATCTAGGACTTCTGATTCCCTCAAAGCTCCAAATCCTAACATGCTTGACTAAGAAGAAAGGACTACTAGCAAATAATTAATATATTTTTTTTGGTTTTCGATAAAGGATACTAAAGCAAAACTGAAAGGTAAACTAACAAGACTAAAAAGCAAAGGTAAAAGATGGCGTGCAACTCCCCTATCTTGAAGAGTGGAGTCCCCGGCAACGGCGCCAGAAAACTTTGCTTGATGGCTTCTCGCCCCTCGTTGGTTACCCCAAGTGGAAGGTTTGAGATGCAGTGTAGCGGTAGTTTTCCCTTGGCAAAGATACCAAGGATCGATTTCCCCTGAGACTCCCAGTTTCAACAAGAAGGTGTCAACTGCTAACGGCGCCAGATATTAGCAATCAACGTGGACCTGCACACAGATACAAATAACTTTGCTCCCAACGAGTACAGAGAGGTTGTCAATCCCTCCGGCCTTGTCGTTTACAAAGGATCAAACGCAAGTGATAATAGTGATAGGTAATGCTGCAAATAGTAAGTAAAAGCAGAAAGTAAATAGCGGATGTGATCAGTGATAGTAATATGGACCGGGGTCCCATGATGTTCACTAGTGATGTCTCTCTCCCAAAAGACGATAAAACAGCTATGTGAGGTGAACGAATTACAGCTGGGCAATTGACAGAATTATGTGCGCAAACAATGCTAACTATGTTGCAAGAAAGGTAGAGGTTCAAAGCATGGGCGGTACGCCAAGGCAAGTAGACCGAAATCCATCTGCATCTACTACTAATCATCCACCTTGAGATATCTATCCAGAACATCTCGCTGGTATTAAGTTGCGAGTCCCACCCATAGTGTAAACTCAAAGCAACAGACAACTGCATTAAAAGAACTTAGCGTAAAGTAAACAATCCTTGCACCCGAGGGCACAAGCACCGTTGTTTTCCCCCTTGTGGCAACAGCACATCCCCTAGACTCATGTTTCTGTCACTCAAGCTAGTCATCGAGGGGCATGAACCCACAATCAAGCATAACGTTCCCTCTTGGAGTCACTACCTACTACTCGGCCAAAGCAATAAATAGCAACGGAGAACATGCAAGAATTACTTACGAACATAAATATAAAAGTGGTGAATCAAATATATTACTCAAACACAATCTGAACATAATCTCACAATCCATCGGATCCCAGCAAACTCAACATAGCAACAGCATAAGGATTACATATGTGCCTCGATCATGTAGGGCAGCTCACGAGGACTAATTAGTGAAGCACAAGAACGGGAGGAGAACATCACATAGCTACTGGTCATGGACCCATGGTCCAAGGGAGACTACTCACAACTCATCCGGGAGGCGTCC
>LR738712.1:767441580-767549001 GCA_902687465.1 Secale cereale
CACCACTTTCTTCAATCCCGGCAGCTACATACATAGCACGGTCTTGATGTGAGGTGCCACGCAAATGAAGACCCTGCTTGCGCAAGCAGACAGTCAAACCACGACAAAGGCCAGTCGCCACCAAGAACACCGAACAGCGAAGGTCATTATCGCGCTTTGCAACCGAGATCGACGGAGGAAGCTCACTGACACCGTCAAACCCCAATTTGGAACGCTCCGGTACCGTTCTCATGTTTGGTCTTTCTCGTCCGTGGTGGCTGAATCAGACAGCAAAACAAACACGTCATCGCCACGGAATGTGAAGATTCCAATCCCAGTCCCATCTCCGCAATCACCAAGCAGTGCAGAACCAAGCCTTCGCCTACACGCCCGAGCGGAGATCCGCCGTAGCAGGACGTAGTAGGATGACACGGTCGCCCACGTACCTGCAAATGGAATCTTTGCCATCAGCATCTCAGTACCATAGACTATCAGCCCAGCCATAAATCACCGTCATCGCTGCACATCCGTACCCTCCGCCTCAAGCCGCCGTCCATAGATCTCACTCTGGAGCAACACTGAACAAGCTACCTCCGGCACCGGTGATTGAGTCAGCTCAAGACAATGCCCAAAAAATTCTTAAGGTACCAAATATAGACTTTTGGTGAACTTGAAAGATTAAATCAACAACAGATGTGGCCAGCGGATACACATCCACAAACGTTGAAGTATGTGCCTAGCTTGAAAGCAACCGGGGGGGGGGTATTGAGTAGCAAAATGTTTCTGGGTACATTTGGGGTCGGTATGAGAGGGAACAAAAACAAATGAAGGGGCGAGGAGAGGAATCCATCTAGGATGACCAGTAGGAAAATACAACTTCGAGTTGGGGCTAGGTGGTATATTGCCCTGATTCTAGCTCTTCAAGGCGCAAGTTAAACGGATTAGAGTTGCAGTGAAAATTAAACTGAGAAAAACGCTCAGCTATCAAAAGTAGACGTCCTCCAGTCATTTTTTTAGTGGGAGGCAGTGACATTCGACATTGATGTCTGAGTCAACGTGGAGCCCGTTATATATACAGTAATCACTCTGCACATCACGGAGGAATTTCGTCCACTATTTAAGAACGTCACTTTTCCAACAAAATTGACCCATTTGAACATGGCATTTCTAACTGGATAGATCAAGAAGAGTTGTTATTTTATTCGAGAAAATGCAAGGACAAGACAGGAAATATTGTTTAAGATTTCTCTATCTATTTCGTAGACTCTTGTGTGAACAAGGTGTTATTGTATTAAACTCAATAAACATATATCGAAAGTAGCCACAATTATTTGCAATGAAGTAATGACATACCTACCAAATGCCTATATTTATATACTGCCTAGTAATAGAGATATATAGTACAATTTGAGCTCCTTACATATACCCTTGCCATTGAACTACCATTTTGCTCCTTTCTACCTCAATAATGTGCTATATCTTGTCATCATTTGCTTTGCTCCTCGAGTACTCACATGGATTAGAGGTGTCGGGAAACACTGACCAACGCGTTGTCATGTACTGATAGAGATGTCAATGGGCTTAATAAAGAATAGTCCATGATATTTCAGTAAGTACGTTTGCTCGATGCTGTAGCGAGGGAGTGGTTCTACAGCTAAGATTCCAGACACCATCTCCCGCACTACAGAATTTGCTTCAAAGCAATGTTCTAGGGGGTTGAATGAACTTCATGGTTCAATTCGGAGGGGAGCCATCGCCTTTGGTGGATCCCCTATTAAGAAAGCGAAGAAGAATTAGCAGGAAGAGATCCTTATAAAAAAATGTTAGTACTGAGTGGAAGCAATCATCGCCTTTGATGATTTTTTGTACATAGTTAATGTCCCCATGAACCTTTCATTCTTTTTCACAACTCTAATTTACGAATTGCTGCTCACCATAGATCTCACCAATACCATCTCCAACAACAACGGTGCCAATCTCTATCGTCTCATGCTAGTGTTAAAGCTCGCACACAACTAAAGAATAGCAAGAGAAGCAAATCATTTCAAATTCCTTGCTCCCGAAGAGAATCGTTGCAGTCTTCAAATCCAAAGAATCATTCTCCTATCTTACCATGAAATAGATTTATGCTATCATAAATACAAAAATCACAGAGCTTGAGTTCCTTGTAGTATTGAATACTCCCTACACATACAAAAATCATGGAGCTTGTAGTATCTATGTTGTCATACATACAAAAATCTCTTGGTGCTCCAGAAAGCGCGTGCTCCTGCGTGCAAAATATTTTTTGAAATTCCAAAATAATTACAACAAAAATTCTAGGTGTTCTTTGTCACATCCAAATGCTAAATACAAATTTGTAGGCAAAAATACTAAACATTTTGGCCTGTTACCCCAAAATCTTTAGTGATCTAGAAGATCTTATACTTCTTTACATAGGGAGCACTTAACAGTACATGGATCCTTTACTCATTTTCAAATTCGTAATACTTCATCCAATGCCAATTATGTTTCAGGATTTAGTTAGCACACAAATCATGGGAATGTACATACTTCCCAAGTGATCACAAAATCATTATTATCAACTATACATGATCCCAACAGAGCAGAGAGCAAAGCTTGATGGAGTACAAAGGAAAAGTGATAATGACCACAATAGACAGCTGCTATGCAGAGCGATGACTGACTACAATAACTATGACATGCACAACAATTTGAGAATAAAAATATGACACTGGGATAAAATAATTGAACCTGCAGCTATAACTAAACAGCTAACCATCGACTACTCTGTTTTCAGTTGACACTGCCCAGAAGCTAGCACCGGATCATCATCTCTAGTCCATTGCTATAGAACTTTAAGTTACACCCTTCATATAAACAAAATCATATCAAATGGGCCGTGTTATCTCCGTCCTTTCGTGTAAATACAGAAGCCACTACCATGAACTCTCTTTCAACACATCAGACCTCCAAGTGAACCTGCGGCCATAAAAACGTTGTTTTGTTAGCCAAGCAGGTTGGACAAACAATGGCAGTCCGAATTCCATTCATCGGGGTGATCTTTTGTGCTACCAGTGGAAAGCAGTTAGTTCAGCAGCAAGATTCTACAGAGAGAGAATATGCAAGGCAATGATAAATGGTCGTTGGCAAGCACTCAAAATTCAAGATAACCAGATCAATTTTATATCAATAAAAACAGTGTGTGCACCCTCATTATCCACATTGATGTCTGAGTCAGTGCGGGCCCTCTTAAATCCTAGAAATATTGTTTCTCAGAGTCAAATCATATCTTGAACTCCAACACCATTTAATTGTATGCACCCTCATTGTCCACATTGATGTTTGAGTCAGTGTGGGCTTGTTTCATTACAATAATTACACCGAACATCACTGAACAATTCCATCCACTATTTAAGATGTCACTTTTCCAGCAAATTGACCAATTTGAATAGGACGTTTCTAACTGGATAGATCAAGGGAAGTGGTTATTTTATTGGAGAAAATGCGCGGCAAAAGACAAGATATACCTGCTATACATACTGCAGATGAAGAATCTGCTTTGTCTACAGAAGAGCTTCACACGTTGCCTTGTTGTGGCCTGCCTGCTTGCACCTGCTACAGAGCCGTATAAGGGTGGTCACCTTGTTGGGATTAAACCTCTTTCTTCTCGGTTTATCTGATGTCCGTGGTTTGGGAGGTGGGATAGTTGCCCCAGCACTAAAATCAAAGGTATCCATGTCTGGAATTGGGAGGATTGTTCCTGAGTATGTCATATGGTAGCTCTCTATTTTAAAAAACTTGGAACAGTAGTCGTAGAAAGATCTTCCAATCCTGTTAATCATGGCAACAACTTGCATACAAGGGAGGCCAGAAAGTTGCCACCTCCGACATGTGCATTCCCAATTTTCAAGATTAACAACGAAAATACCGCTGCCCCGCACTTCAAGATTAACAACATATATACACGGCAGGGCATGGCTATTGTACTATGGGATATTGATGAGACGAATAAAGAAAATACGTGCACAACACGTGCCCTTGGCCACAAAGTTTTGTGCGCGCGTGTTCGTTGTGATTTGGTGTAATCGATCACGTGGGCGAATTTCCAACAGTGTACCGGTCAGAGGTGCGCTGTCACTCTATGTCGCAGGCATGCCAATCCTACTGGAGAATGTGCTAGAAGGCATAATAGGGGATCTCGGGAGACTACATGACGATGTGTTGTTGACAGAGAAGAGCCTTATCGCCTCGAATGATCTAGGATACCCGCTTTGCGTGGTTCATGTGCCCACAGCCATGTTGTACGTCCATACATGCCCCGCAGACATGTTTTTACCGGTATTTGATTACATCTTCGAGATGTTTCATATGAAGCACCTCGATTTTACCTTCGTCCGCCTTTATGCGTTGTATATTAACCACATCATCAAAAAGGGGCAATTCTCTCAAATCGTGATCGCAGACCCGTACTATATGCACGAGGGCCTGCTGGCCAAGAACCCAAAAAACCGTGGATACAGGAGGAACTACATCGCAAATTTTATGGTCACCAATAAGGACAATGATATGATTCACCTGCCTTATCATCCCATGTAAGTCATTCGCACATAGCCAATATAACACATACATCCTTTCGTATGGAAACTAATTTGAGGTGTACTTAATTTGCGTAGTGATGGACACGCTGTGTACCTCTATTGCATTCAGCAAGAAATTAAGTACGATGAGGACGGCGCGTAGACAAGAAATTGTTGAATGCGATGTAACTTCCCGTGAATAACTCCCATGTAACTTCTATCGCATTCAGCGAGAAATTGCGCAGATCATCATCAGAGAAGTCCTCGACAAGAATGGGATGTCCCACGGCGACCCAATGTCACGGGCCGACGTCAAAACTCATCTATCCCTACAACGTCTGGGAAGTACGCCTTTCGCGAAGCTAGGAGACATCCTCCTGGATTTGGACGGATGGAACATTGAAACTTTGTGTGATGAAACTTTGTGTGATGAAACTTTGAAATTGTGTATGATGAAACTTTGTGTAATGTAGACGGTGTCACACTCTAGTTAATTAGTTTGGGCACGATGAACTTCCTTAATTATATTTGTTTAGCATATGTTGCTTCCTTCTATTTGCTAACGCTTTCTATTCGTGATGCTCAAGTATATTATGTTGCATATTATTGTTGCTAATATTTTTGCTTCTATTTGATAACTCTTTCTCTAAGTGTTGCTCAAGTATATTATGTTGCATACTATCATTCAATTCACGTGATGACGATGCATCTCTAACAGGTGCATAGATCATCGATGGCGAAGAAGTGTTATGCCGTGTACATAGGGCATGTTCCGAAAGTGTAAGATGAGTGGCCAGAGTGTCAGACCCAAGTGTACCACTTCCCGGGCAGCAACCAGAAAGCGTTTGATAGCAGAAGGGAAGCCAAAGTTAGTTACTTGAGGTTTACGCTAGCGTAATAGATGAATCAGAACATGCGCCTCAAGAAGTATTACAGAATCCCGCTCTTCCTCATCGTCATCGCTCTTCTCTTGTATATCATAGTTTAGATAGATGCTGAAACATGTACTTCTCTTCTATATTATAGTTTAGATAGATGATGAAACATGTGTATGCGATGACCATGTAGAGACATGTGATAACTTGTATCGCTATTTCAAGATGATCATGAGACATCATTTGTGTTGGATCATGATGATGATGATATGATGAGACTATGTTGTACCACTTCAATTATGATTGATGATGACGACGATGAGACATTCTTCTCTCATGTATTTCAATGTATGTTTATGTCGCTATATTGTATAAAACATGTATAAATACAACATAAATACAGGGTAAAAATACATAAAATATTAGCAGTAGCACCGGGCAATGAAGTAGCAGCAGTGCGGCATTAGCAGTAGCGAGGCTTAAATACCCGCATTGTAGCTAGTTAGCAGTAGCGCAAGATGGACCCACGATACTAATATGTATGGTTAGCAGTAGTGCGGTCTAAAACCAACGCTACTGCTAAAAATTAGTTGTAGTGTCCTAGCAGTAGCGCGGGTGCCCGTGCTACTGATAGCCTCCTAAACCCGCGCCACTGCTAGGGTTTTCCCTAGTAGTGTTGGGTTCCTTTATTTGGCAATGCTACCTACTATAGATGTTAGAATTGTCTCATCATTCACATGTGACATGTCAACCTTTCATTGATGAATCTTCAATATCATACCTCAACCACTCTTTTGGCTCAACAATATATATCTTTGTAGAACCTTCATGTCCTTGTCAGTTTGTCTACCTCTACCATCTCCTCTCGCACACAAGTAGAAATCTAGTTAGAAAATAAAATTTAGGATCTCTTTTGCGCCGCAATCTCCAATGGTAGTTTGTAGTATAATCTAACACACATGTGTAGTGTCTCGGGATGAGAGGTGTCAAGAACATATACATCACAGAGCTCCCATGTTGCGCGAAATCAAGAAAACTAGTGTGAAGAGGTCGTGATGTGGTATTCTCAGTTCTGGTCAGAACCTCGTTCTAAATATAAACTTAATTGAGAAGAATTGCATACACACTGCTCATGATGTGAGATCACGAGCCACCATTAGTTTATTTATTTTCGGGCAATCACCAATTTAGTTTGCTCGTGAGAAAAAAGGACTAAAGAGTGCACAGTGTTGGTTAGGACTTAATTTACACATCAACTTAATTTGCTTGTCAAGTCGAACCCATTTAGGAAAGTCCAGCTGAAATTCCCTACTTCACCGGGTTCCACGCCTTTGCATTTTTCAGCGTTGTTCATATATGCCGATGTTGCCATGTTGGTGAGCAAAATAAAACATTATCTCTCAATCAGATATCTTCTCGTATTTCCTCCATTAGAGATGACTAGGAAACATGGCCGTGCGTTGCAACCGGAAGAACACATGGTCCTAACTCCGTAATCATGACTTATAACCCCCTACTCCCACACACATAGGTCATTTAGGACCTCTTTTTTAGTACGACCCCCGTTAGTTCTGACGCTTATCTTCTTTCCATTGAATTCAATATTGGATCTATTTTTGATATGCGGAAGTTGGAAAGCTTATGAATATAAATAAATAAATACTTGATTGGTTGCAAATTATAGTTGCCTCCAAAAATAGAATAACCAACTAAGTATGATTAAATAATCTTGTTAAACTAACAATATAATTAGGTAAACTTTGGTGCGGGGATCTACCTAAATGTTACAAAATAAGAATTAACATACTCTAAATATTCAAAAGGTAAATGTTCAAAACACACATTATTTTACATTGATTTGCTGAAAAATTATGTATTTTTTGGAAACGGAAGGAGAAATTTTAAGACCTAAAACCTATGAGAGGGAAATGACTTTCATGAGTATGGAACTATCGGTGCAAAGACTCAAGTAGAATCGACAATAGCAGATCCATTTTCAGTAACATCAATAATCTGACCATGCCGATAGTAGTAGTAAAAATCATTTAAAGATTTGAGATGTACATTACAAATCCTATATGTGATCCACATACCAGTATTACAATATATTAAGTTTGCTCGTGGAGAGTTTTTGAGAGTTCCACGTGCATAGTAGGCCTATTCAAATGAGTGTCCTAGTATACTCCTTAGAGAACGAAATGAATATAAACTTGCATATTTTTTACTAACATAGCAATCATGGGGAAAACACATATATCACCCATTGTATCGAGAAAGAGGTATTGCAGATCACCAAAAAATCGTATTGTAATGGCCATGATCCCAAATATTAAATTGTAAGATGTTGATAATGCATACAGATTTATATTCCTCTATATTTTTTATTATCCCTCTCGTTGGAATATAATATGATATAGAATTTAGCATGTATATGTACAAAGTTAGCAAGTAGGCAGATATAAAATATTGGTCGGAAATATGGATCGGGTAATAAAACACAAGAGATGCCCAACATCTTAATCAATTCATTTCTTTAAGCCATTTCGTCTAGCAATAAACCACATCAAGTGCCATGCGTAGAATGAGGAAGATTAGATGGACGGTGCTACATGTTACAAATATATTAATCTTGCACAAAACCGCGTGTATGTAATGTAATTTTCGATCATAAACAGCGAGCGTAAACAACTATAAATCTATGGAAATTAGTATAGTAAATCTGTAATCTTGTCATCATAGTGATGCACAACCGAATCTAAAGCTAGCTGAGGAGGGCCGTTATGATGCTGCTTGGCTAGCTTTCTATGTAGCAAAGGTTCAGCATAGAATTTTGATGTACCTCCATTGGCCCAGCCATGATGGCCCATTAGGAATGAAATAGGCAACCGGGAGGCTGAGATGCTTACACACCATCAACATAAGATAGTTTCTTGGGTGGCTCTCTCTCAGTCTGGTTACTCTCGCTCAAAGGTAGACGATAGACAGGAGACTCGAGTTTGTTTTGTGTGCAACGAATGCACCGGCGCTCCAACGCCTTGTATTTGTTGTAACTGAACTCACCACCACCAGCTAACAAACTGGGATTACAGCCGGCTTTATAGCCCTCAGCAACGCAGCCCCCACGCAACACGATCACCACGCGCACCTACGCCCTGGCTACCCGGTCTCCCACCAACGTGAGCAACCAACTCATCCGCGAGACCTGGGCATCTATCGCTGCAGATCGCAGGCCCAGCCACAGACCGGCTCAGCTCAGACTAAACACGCACGCACACGCCCACACCCTTGCCGGACCAGACCTGGCACGCCGTACGCCGGTCACCTCGGCAGAGCATGGCTTATTTTGCCCCAACAGTCACCCCCTAAGCCATGACCTAGAGTAGCGCCGGCTCGTCGATGTCGGCGAGGAGCGCCTTCTCCTCCTCCGCCTTCCTCGGTTTCCGGCAGTCCTTCCGGAAGTGGCCGCGCACGCCGCAGTTGTAGCACCGGCCGCGCCGTCGCCCTCCGCCCGACGCCTTGCTACTGCCGTCGTCGTCGTCGTGGTCAAACCCGCCGCCGTGCTGACGCCGCCTTGCTGCCCATTGAGCCGCCGTGAACATGAGCTGGTCGCCGCCGCGCCCGTCGCTGTCCTGAGTGCGCCGCTTCATCCGCTCCTCGAACGCCTTCAGCCGCCCGAGCGCCTCCTCAAACGGCATCTTGTCGACGGCGCAGAACTGCTCGATGCCGGCGACCGCCGCGTACAGCCGGTCCGGCACCGAGTCCAACAGCTTCTTCACCATCTCGGCGTCCCCGAGTGTCGTCCCGAGCCCCGCGTACCGAGCCGCCATGACCCCAATCTTGCCGGCGAAGGCGTCCAACGACTCACCGTCCGCCATGCGCAGACGGTCGAAATCACCGCGAAGGGTGGCTAGCCGCGCCGCCCGAACTCGATCAGCTCCGATGAAGCGGGTCTTCAGGCTGGCCCATACCTCCGCCGCCGTCTTCTTCGTCGACACTTGCATGAGCAGGTCCTCGGAGAGCGCCCCGAGCAGGTAGGCTCGCGCCGGCTTGTCCTTCTTTGCGACGACTGCCGCCGCCGAGTCCTCCGCCGGAACGACCGCCTCCCACAGCCCGGCCGCGTCCAGATTGGCCTCCACCTTGATCGCCCACGTCGTGTAGTTGTCACCAGTGAGCATGGGGACGGACATCGGCAGCGAGCTCCCCGATCCGCCGGCGTACGGTACGAGCGACATCGCTACGGGTAGGATCGCAACAAAGCTCTGTATACCAAGTGTTGGGTGGCTCTCTCTCAGTCTGGTTACTCTCGCTCAAAGGTAGACGATAGACAGGAGACTCGAGTTTGTTTTGTGTGCAACGAATGCACCGGCGCTCCAACGCCTTGTATTTGTTGTAACTGAACTCACCACCACCAGCTAACAAACTGGGATTACAGCCGGCTTTATAGCCCTCAGCAACGCAGCCCCCACGCAACCCGATCACCACGCGCACCTACGCCCTGGCTACCCGGTCTCCCACCAACGTGAGCAACCAACTCATCCGCGAGACCTGGGCATCTATCGCTGCAGATCGCAGGCCCAGCCACAGACCGGCTCAGCTCAGACTAAACACGCACGCACACGCCCACACCCTTGCCGGACCAGACCTGGCGCGCCGTACGCCGGTCACCTCGGCAGAGCATGGCTTATTTTGCCCCAACATAGTTGCCCATAAACTACATCCGTTTCTGACCATGGTTAACATCCGAATTCCTCAAATCAGTGTGTATTCTGTAGACTTGATTCCCCTCTAAAAATATGACAAACGTCCACAACTCTAGACTTCTATCTTCTTTGAAAAAACTGAAAACATACCAAGATTTTCTTATAGAATAAAATTTTATGATCCGTTAAATAAGAAATTTGTATGGATATATATGAAAAACTGAAATCTCCATTGTTAATTTCTAGCAACACGAAATTTGAGTCACTGTGGTGCTAATTACCAAAAGAAAATTGGGCTTCCTTTATCTATTGGAGGCTTACTGGATTCAGTATCCATCTAATATCCTGAAAATATGAGGTTGCAGGGGAGATCTCCGTGAATCAGAACCTGCTCCAAAGCTTGTTGTGCAGTGATCCTACTATCAAAATGCGAGTACAAGACAGTAATCCACAGCTGGCCGGTAGATAAAATTTAGTCTTGTCATGAGGCATGAACGGAAGCATAGTTGAGTCATAAGTTGAATAGTTAGATGACGATTCTTCAGATTACCTAATTGCTTTGTCTTGGAGAACTGAGAAGAAAGAAAAGGAACGGGAGCTATGAATCTTTAGCTGACATAATTGCTTCATTGATTTGTCATGGAGAAAATCTTTGGTCCGGGTACACAAAAACAAGAACCGGTATGACATGCCGGCAGCAATGTTGACCGATAAGATTGTGCCATACACAGTTGTGGATTTATTGATTGGAGGAGGAGCACGTACCTGAAGGGAGTACTGTTGTTGCTATTGTTTCCAGCAATGATGGCAAGGAACCCCACATGTCGCGTGAATCTGCTCGGCCACACAAGGCAGCATCCTCATTGTTCAAGGCCTCCATGGGGTGGCCTCTGTGAGGCAAGCAAGCCTCTCGGCTGGCAGCCGCCCAGCTGGCGAGATGAGCCTAAATATTGCCCGCTTAGGTCCTGCTGCTGCTGCCCGAGATTGCATGGGGTGAGACCGTGTGAGGGAGCGAACAGCTTATTATCAGGTATGTCTCCGAACGTCATGAAAGCCTAGAGATCGTGCTCAAGATTGCGCCAATGGTTGGCCCCCACCCGCATGAAGCCATGAACAGCACCTAGCCCTCGTCCTCTCCGAGTTATCCATCGCCCGTACGCGCAGGAGCAGCCACCATGCTTTCGCTCGGCAACTCAACGGAGCAAAACTACGGCCGGTCGCCCAACAGGTCGACGGTGGTGGCGCCCAAGCAATCGTTTGTTTGTCACAAGAACGGCCGTGAGGCGATGTTCGTCGGAGAGGAGGGCTACCTTGTGCTCGATGATGTGCCCCGTGAGATCGGGATCGGTGTAATTATTGCAGGGGTTTAGGGAATACGGTGTGGAAGGTGAAGAAGACGAAGGAGATCGGGTCTGCTGCGGCACCGAATCGAGCTGCTATGTTTTTTTCTGGAGGTGGACGTGCTTATTCTGATAGAGAGGAAGAAGGAGATCGATCCAAGAAGAGGAAGGAGACCTAGTCTCGTCTCTCATTTTTTTAGACAATTTTTTTTTTTCAAAAGGAGGAAGACCCTCGGCCTCTGCGTCTTGGCGATGCATGCAGCCACTATAATAATTATTTATAAAATATCTTACAAAGATATACAACGGTAAGTCCAAAACCATTATCTAGGCAAAATCTATTGCTACTCCTATCCAGTTGACGAAGGGATACTGATAGTCTGAACCTATTGCACATAAATTGTCATGGTGTTTACACTGAAATAGTCATGATATGTTTGAACTACTTTTTCTTTTATGTGTAAAGTAAATTTCGACATGTTATAAAAAAGGAATTAAAAAATTAAACCTGTCACGGTGAATTACTAAAAAAATCATGATCCATGAAATAATTTTGACATGGTTCATAATTAAAAAAGAAATTCGTTGTGAGTTACTTTATTAATACATGGTCAATAAATCAAATGTGTCATGAACCAGAAACTAAAAATGCCATGATGAATTACTTAAATTTTCCATGATACATGAACTTAAATTTACCATGGTTCATACGAAAAATAATTTTCACGGTCAAAATACTAGGATTGCTATAGTTAAAATACTAAAATTGCCATGATCTATAAACTGAATTTGCCATGATCCATGAATTAAATTTACCGTGGTTAATTGCTAAAATTTTCCATAGTCAATAAATAAAATTTGCCGTGAAAAGTAGTTGAAATACAATGGCAGCTTTAAATCTAAAAGAAAGAAAAACTGAAACATATAATGACAACTTTAGTGTAAACACTATGGCAACTTCAGTGTAATATTGTGGCAACTTTTGGCATAAAAAAATTTGTCGAAACATATCAATGTGGGATCTAGCTTGTAGGATCTCGTCGAGAAGGATTTAATGATGAAAATGGATTTTTAATAGGATTTTTATTTAAAAGATAAAACATTTTTAAGTCTGAAAAACCAAACAGATTCCGCTGATGATATATGTTTGATGTGGCAAAATAGATGGTAATAAGGGCGTTTTGACCGTGTTGCTTCGTGCCACACATGTGGCACTTATCATTTAGGTAAAACTATTATATCACTTTATCTGGAACTCAAACGTATTTGTATCCTTTTTATCTCTACATCAAATGTACTAGTATTTCTAGAACTCCTCACCCTCCCTCTCTGCTGTAGCCGTTGTGGCCTGACGTTAACAGTATTGGAGCACCTACGTAGGATATACAATTCAAGGGAAGGGACTTGATTTAATTCAATTAATTTCTGCAGGTTTGATTCACAAGGGTATTTTAGCCACCAGATTTATCGTGTAATATGAAAAAAATGTGTGAAGCTATTTTAAATGAACAAATGATAGTGTCAGACTGTCAGGCCAATTACAACGAAAACGAATGCAAATATTGGCTTGTTTGGGACTGCTCCGCTTCACCAAAATCAGTTTCACTTCACCAAATCCGCTTTCGAGCAGTTTCATGCAGAAGTTGTAGCACTACCAAAGATAATGTTTGGCTTCCATGTTGCTCCAGCTTCAAGAATGGAAAATTTGGTGGAAATGATCTATTTGATTGGATGAGAGGGGAGAAACGAAGAGGTATCCACTTACTAGTGGCAGTAGTGTGTAATTTCCCCCCAACTCTAGTGATACGTCTCCAACGTATCTATGCTTTTTGATTTTTTATACTATTATTATGATGTCTTGGATGTTTAATGAGCTTTGTCATACACTTTTATATCATTTTTGGGACTAACCTACTAACCCAAAGGCCCAGTCCAGATTGTTGTTTTTTGCCTATTTCAGGGTTTTGCAGAAAAGGATATCAAACGGGGTCCAAACGGAATGAAACCTTCGGGAGAGATATTTTTGGAGAAAATCACGCACGGGAGACTTGAGAACCACGGAGTAGGGGCTACGAGGTGCCCACGAGGGTGGGCGGCGCGCTCCCCTTCCCAGGGCGCGCCCCCTACCTCGTGGGGCCCTCGTGAGTCCCCCAGTGTCCTCCCTCCTCCTATATAAGCCTACGTACCCCGAAACCATCAGCAACAGAGAGAAAACCCTAATTCCACCGCCGTAACCTTCTATTCCCGTGAGATCCCATCTTGGAGCCTGTTCCGAAGCTCCGCAGCAGGGGGGATCCATCACGGAGTGCTTCTACATCATCAACATCGCCCTCACCATGAGTTTTGAGTAGTTTACACAGACCTTCGGGTCCATAGCTATTATCTAGATGGCTTCTTCTCTCTCTCTCTCTGGATCTCAATACAAAGTTCTCCTCGGTCTTCGAGGAGATCTATTCGATGTAATCTCTTTTTGCGGTGTGTTTGTCGAGATGCGATGAATTGTGGGTTTATGATCAAGATCATCTATGCGAAATATTTGGTTCTTCTCTGAACTATTTATGTGTGCTCATAATATCCTTGCAAGTCTCTTCGAATCATTAATCTTAATTGCGCCAGACCGATAAACTTCTTCAATATGAAATGGTCCTTCCCACCTGGAAAGTAGTTTACCTGGAGAAAACCTGAAACGGGATCTAAACAACAAAACTTTATCACCAACATTAAATTCACGTTTCAGAATCTTCCTATCATGCCACCTTTTTACCTTTTCTTTGAACATTTTAGCGCTCTCGTAAGCTTCACTTCTCCATTCATCTAGAGAAGTCAAGTTCATGAGACGCTTCTCACCAGCTAGTTTTGGGTCAGCGTTAAGCTCTCTAACAGCCCAGAAAGCTTTGTGCTCTAGCTCTAATGGTAAATGGCAAGCCTTGCCATACACCATCTTATAGGGAGACATGCCCATGGGGTTTTTGTAAGCAGTTCTATATGCCCACAAAGCATCTCCTAATTTATTTGACCAATCCTTCCTATTTCTGTTTATTGTTTTCTGCAAGATCAACTTAATCTCTCTATTGGTGAGCTCAACTTGCCCACTAGTTTGAGGATGGTAAGGTGAAGCAATTCTATGATTAACATCGTATTTAGCCAAAGCTTTTCTAAAAGCTCCGTGCGTGAAGTGTGATCCTCCATCGGTCATTAGGTACCTTGGTACACCAAACCTAGGAAATATTACATCCTTAAGCATTTTCAAGGATGTTTTGTGATCAGCACTTTCAGTGGGGATTGCTTCAACCCACTTGGTCACATAATCAACAGCTACTAAAATGTGAGTGTACTTGTGCGAAGAAGGAAAAGGACCCATAAAATCAAAACCCCAACAATCGAAAGGTTCAATCACTAGTGAGTAATTCATAGGCATCTCATTCCTTCTACTAATGTTACCAACTCTCAGACATTTATCACAGGCTAAAACATAATTTCTAGCATCTTTAAAGAGAGTAGGCCAATAAAAACCTTATTGAAGAACCTTATGTGCAGTCCTCTCACCGGCATGATGTCCTCCATAGGGACTATCATGACATCGTCGGAGAATGTCCTTCTGCTCATGTTCCGGAATGCATCTTCTCACGATCCCGTCGGGACCTTCTTTGAAAAGATGTGGGTCATCCCAAAAGTAGTGCCTCAAATCATGAAAGAACTTCTTCCTCTGCTGAAATGTTAGACTTGGAGGCAAATACTTCGCAACAATAAAATTAGCATAATCTGCATACCAAGGGTCGGAAAGAGGTTGTATTTTTACAACGGCAAGTTGCTCGTCTAGAAAACTATCGTTAACTGGGATGGGGTCATGTGGTATATCTTCCATTCTTGAAAGATTGTCCGCTACCGGATTGTCTTCCCCTTTCCTATCAACAATCTGCAAATCAAATTCTTGGAGAAGGAGTACCCATCTGATAAGCCTTGGCTTGGCATCCTTCTTTGTCATAAGATATTTAATGGCAGCATGATCAGTATGAATAATAACTTTGGAATCAACAATATACTGCCTAAACTTATCACAAGCAAAAACTACAGCTAAGAATTCCTTCTTAGTAGTAGCATAAATTCTTTGAGCACTATCAAGGGTTTTACTAGCATAATGTATAACATTCAATTTCTTATCAACTCTTTGTCCTAAAACAGCTCCAACAGCAAAATCACTTGCATCACACATAATTTCAAAAGGTAAATTCCAGTCAGGTGGTTGTACTATAGGAGCAGTTATTAAAGCTTTCTTAAGGATTTCAAAAGCTTCCTTACAATTTTCATCAAACACAAAAGGAACATCCTTCTGGAGAAGATTAGTGAGGGGTCTCGAGGTTTTAGAAAAGTCTTTAATAAATCTTCTATAAAAACCTGCATGACCGAGAAAACTGCGAATACCTTTGATGTCCCTTGGATAGGGCATCCTCTCAATAGCTTCGATCTTGGCTTTGTCCACTTCAATCCCCCTTTCGGAAATCTAGTGACCAAGAACAATTCCTTCATTAACCATAAAGTGGCACTTCTCCCAGTTGAGTACCAAATTTGTCTCCTCGCATCTCTGCAAAACTTTATTAAGGTTGTGAAGACAATGGTCAAATGAAGTTCCATAGACGGAGAAATCGTCCATGAAGACTTCCATAATATCCCCGCAGAAACCATGAAAGATAGCAGACATACACCTTTGAAAAGTAGCAGGGGCATTACATAAACCAAAAGGCATACGTCTGTAAGCATAAGTACCAAAAGGACAAGTAAAAGTGGTGTTCTCTTGATCGGCAGTGTTAACATGAATTTGAGAGAAGCCAGAATAACCATCGAGATAACAAAAGTGGGTATTTTTGGATAACCTTTCAAGCATTTGGTCGATGAACGGCAACGGGTAGTGATCCTTCCTGGTGGCCTTGTTCAACTTCCTGTAATCAATACACATTCTATATCCAATAATAATTCTCTGAGGTATTAGTTCATTTTTATCATTAGGAACCACAGTTGTACTTCCTTTCTTAGGAACACAATGTACCGGACTTACCCACTTACTGTCAGCTATAGGGTAGATAATACCTGCAGCTAGAAGCTTGAGAATCTCAGCTCTAACGACATCCATCATCTTCGGGTTCAACCGTCGTTGATGATCAACAACTGGTTTAGCATCAGGCTCAAGGTTGATAGTATGTTGACAGATAGATGGACTAATCCCCTTAAGGTCATCAAGGGTGTAGCCAATTGCGCCTCGGTGTTTACGAAGTACTTCCAATAATCGCTCTTCTTCATATCCTGAAAGGTTAGAATTGATAATAACAGGATATACTTTCTTTTCATCTAAATAAGCATACTTGAGCGTATCGAGAAGAGGTTTAAGATCGAACACCGGGTCTTCTTTCGGTTTTGACAAAATTCCCAAAGGTTCAACCGAAAGGTTGTGCTTCAGGATAGCAGGCTGCCTCAAGAATATTTCATCTAGTTCATTTATTTCCTGCATATGCAAATCATTCTCGTGGTCCTCCATGTATTGCTGTAAAGGATCATCAGGGGGAATAGCAATATAGGCAATACTTTCAATAATTTTATCATCACTAGGTAAATCAGTACCACGAGGCTGCTTAGAGAACTTAGAAAAATTAAATTCATATGGCTCACCATCGAATTCAACAGAAACTTTACATTTCTTGCAATCTATTATAGCTCCACAAGTTCTAAATAAAGGTCTACCAAAAATGATGGGACAAAAATTGTCCCTGGCTGAACCAAGTACCAGAAAGTCGGTAGGGTATTTTACCTTTCCACATAGGACTTCAACGTCCCTCACAATTCCGATAGGAGAGATAGTTGATCTATTTGCAAGATGAATAGTAACATCAACTTCTTCAAGTTCACAAGGGGAAATCTCACCGATGATTTCTTCATAGAGTGAATAAGGAATAGCACTTGCACTCGATCCTAAATCGCATAGACCATAATAATTGTGATCTCCTATTTTAACAGATACCACCGGAGTACCTGAAATTGGGCCTTTGTTCTTGGCTGTGACAAGGTTAGTGGAAACAGCACAAAAAGTTATATTGGAATCCAAAACATCATCAGTAGCAAGGTCTTTAATCAATGCAACTCGAGGATCGACCCTGATCTGTTCCTCAGGTTCATCAACTCTTCTCTCACTTTTATTTATTATGCCTGTTACAAGAGAGTGTTCCTTTATCCTCGTGGGAAAAGGAGGCTTTTCATATATGACTGTAGGCAAAATAGGCTCAGCAACATAAATATCAATAGGTGGTTCTTTAAAAGGTGCATGGTGCTGGTCTTTCTTCTTTTTGACAGAATCAACGTGAGAGGCAAAATTCTTACACAAATCAATCACTAGATGGGAATCAAGACCAATCTTAGAGCAAAAAGTATTTAAGTAATCAGTTTCCACATAGCTCTCAATATAATCATGTTCATAATTTATAGCGGGTTCAATACCTTTATCAATTTCCCAATCTTCGGTATTCCTCTGGATTCTTTCAAGGAGATCCCACCTTTCTTCAACACTCTTCTTCTGAAATACCCCACTAGAGGAGGCATCCAGCATCTCCTTATCCTGACGAGAAAGCCTGACATAAAAATTTGTAAGTATAATTTCCTTGGGAAGCTTATGAATAGGGCATTTGAGCATTAGGGACTTCAATCTCCCCCAAGCTTGAGCAATGCTTTCTCCGTCACGAGACCTAAAGTTATAGATATAATTCCTGTCTCGATGAATTTCATGAAGAGGATAAAATTTAGTATAAAAGAGAGACATAAGCTCCTGCCAGTCCAGCAAGTGTGGGTTATCGAGAAGCCCATACCAATCTGAAGCTTTATCTATAAGGGATACGACAAACAATTTCCTCATGACAAACTCCCTCGATACACCTGCAAGCTTAAATAATGAACATAGTCGTGACAAATATAGCAAGTGTTCACCGGGATGTCTGTCTCCTGCATAACGATTAGTCAAAACATAATCGATAATGCCAGCTGGTATTTTATAAGGCACAATTTCAGTAGGGGGAGGATCAACCACCACAGGTGTGGGGTGTCTTCCCGCAAGCAACGCTCCAATAATAGGATTATCCATAAGGACAAAGAGCAGCAATAGCAAAAATAAAAACAGAATTATAAAAAGACTTACCAGTTTCACTTTACCAATAGCGCTACGCTCCCCGGCAACGGCGCCAGAAAACGGTACTTGATGACCCTCAACCGTAAGGGATCTGTTGCAGCGTTTTCGATAAGTAAGAGTGTCGAACCCAATGAGGAGCAGAAGGTATTGATAAGCGATTCTGAGCAAGAAATTACTGCAAGCACTGAAAGATAACTTTTAGGGGTTTTCTCGGTATAAGCAACAGGAATGTAAAGGCAAGTAATGTAAAAGGTACTGAAAGTAACAAGTGGCCCAATCCTTTCTTAGCAAAGGAGAGGCCTAGCAACTGAACTTATATAGACTAAAGCGTTCTTGAGGACACACGGGAGAGGTAGTCATGTGCTTTCGCCATATTCCGTATCGATACTATGTTATGTGTTGATAAGTGTTGAGTGGGTGGATTTATGCTAGTGCACTCTCTAGACTAAGATGAATGCACTCTTATGGTTAAACACCTTGCAAGCATCCGCAAATACAAGATATAATTTAAGGCAAAAGCCTAACCATAGCAATAAGATCGAGGATCCATTATTCCCTTATGCAAAAGCGTGCGAACTGGGGTTCAGGTTTCTGTCACTCCGGCGACCCACCATAAGCATTCTTTATACACAATGCATTCCCCTAGGTCCTTGATAAGGCGAAGTGTTGGGTGTTCGACTCACACAACACCACTAGTAGAATGACAACGCAACTTAAGTACCAAACAACACATATTACTTCAACAGCATATGACTACTAACAACAAGACTTCCCCCATGTCCTCAAGAACTAAGGTAACGACTCACAAGACATAAAAGAGATCATGATCAGTGGGGATAAATATGTGATAAACAATCTGGACATAATAATATTTCTCCAACAAAACTCAATAGCATTCACCACAAAGTAGTAATCAACACCGATGGAGTAGAGAGGATAGGTAGTACGAGTTACAACACGAGTTGCGATGGAAAGATGAGATTTGGATGAAGATGGAGATGGTGCTGGTGTTGGGGATGATGTTGATGATGATCTCGATGATGCCCGTGATGATGGTGATGACGATGGCGACGATCTCCCCTTCCGGGAGGTGATCTCCCCGGCGGAATCTGCCCGCCGGAGATGCCCTTTTCTTCTCTGTAGGTTTCCGCCTCGAAGCGGCGGCGGAACTCCGTAAAAAGTCCCGTTCCTAGGGTTTTCGGGGGACGGAGAACATATATGCAAAAGGGGGCGACCAGAGGTGGGCCAGGGGCTCCAGGCGCCCCCCCGGCGCGGCCAGGGGGGCGCGCCCCCAGGCCGCCTGGGCACCCTGTGGCCCCCCTCTGACTCCCCTTTTGCGTGTCTTCGTTATTCATCTGAAAAATACCTCCGGTCAATTTTCAGGTAATTTGGAGGTGTTCTTCTTCAGCAACTCAGCATCCACTTTTTCCTGCTGAATCATGCGTCTGCTGTTCCGGCATCGGAAAGTTGCAAACTGTGTAAAATAGACGAAAACAACATAAGAACATCATCATAACGTGAAATATATCAATGAATAAGGATAAATTATAATACAAAATAGTGATGCATATTGGACATATCATCTGGTCACTACAAGAAGGACTGCCCTGAATGGCTGAAACACATAATGGCAAAGCAAGGTAACAATGTTGTTTCCTTAGTTAATGAATCCCTATATACACAGTTTTCGAAATCCACTTGGTGGATTGACTCAGGAGCAACTGTTCACATTGCAAATTCTTTACAGGGATTCCATTCGACCCGGATTACGCAAAGAAGAGAAAGAGGAAATGAAGTAGCAAATGGAATTCAAGCGGAAGTTGAAGCTGTCGGCGACATCTCCTTGGAGTTAACTGATGGATTCAAGCTTCTACTTAGAGATGTTTTATATGTTCCTTCATGTAATAGGAATTTGATTAGTGTTTCTTGCTTGGACAAAGATCATTATGAATGTTATTTTGGACATGGCAAATGTGCCATATGGTTTAATAATGCTTATGTGGGTGATGCTTTACTCCACGATGAGCTTTATTTATTATCACTTCGTGAAAAAGTTTATTCTGTATGCAATGTGAATGAGCATATTTCCGCGTCGAATAAAGTACAAAAGAAAAGAAAGAGAACTCACGACTCATCGAAATTATGGCACTGTCGTCTGGGCCATATTTCCAAGGGGAGAATAGAGATACTCGTTAAAAGTGAAATTCTTCCTCCATTAGAGTTCTCAGACTTAGAACAATGCATAGATTGCATTAAAGGAAAGTATGTAAAACAAATCAAAAAGGGTGCAAACCGTAGCACACTAACACTAGAAATCATCCACACTGACATTTCTGGACCGTTTCCGGTGAAAAGTGTGGATGGCTATGACTCGTTCATAACATTCACAGATGATTACTCTCGCTATGGTTATATTTATCCAATCAAAGAAAGATCAGAAGCATTGGATAAATTTAAAATATTCAAAGCTGAAGTTGAAAATCAGCATGACAAAAGAATAAAGATAGTAAGGTCCGACCGGGGGGGAGAGTACTACGGTCGGCACACTCCATATGGCCAAGTCCCTGGACCTTTTGCAAAGTTCTTGCAGGAGACTGGCATAGTCGCCCAGTATTCAATGCCGGGCCAGCCTCGGCAAAATGGAGTAGCCGAAAGGCGTAACCGTACCCTTATGGATATGGTGCGCAGCATGATGAGTTACTCCACCTTGCCATTGGGATTATGGATGGAGGCGCTTAAAACCGCCATTCACATTCTCAATAGAGTACCAAGCAAGTCAGTGCCCAAAACACCGTACGAGCTATGGACAGGAAAAGTGCCCTCCCTTCAACACTTCAGGGTGTGGGGGTGCCCCGCAGAGGCCAAAATGTTTAATCCAAACATTGCAAAGTTAGATCCCAAAACAGTAAGTTGCCACTTCATTGGCTATCCAGACAGATCAAAAGGTTTTCGTTTCTACTGTCCAGACAAATATACAAAGTTTGTAGAAACAAGACATGCAGTCTTCTTAGAGGACGAAATGATGAGGGGGAGCTTGGTAGCTTGGAAAATTGATCTTGAGGAGAAGAGGGTGCATGCACCTAATCCGATGATTCAGGAGCCATTTTTCTCACTACCAGTTGCAACTCCACCCATGACAACTATGGGAGAAGACCCGGAACCTGTCCGTCAGGAGCCGACTGAACCCGTTGTTGAGCATGAAAAGGAGGTGCAACAGCAAATTTTAGAAGAAGTGCCAGACGTTGAGGCACATAATGTGCCAGAAACTGAGACCCTTAGAAGGTCTACAAGACCAAGAAAGTCAGCTACTGACTTTAAAGTTTATAACCCAGAAATGGTTCATATGGAAAAAGATCCCACCTCATATGAAGAAGCCATGAGAAGCCCTCATTCGTCGGAGTGGATGAAGGCAATGGAAGATGAAATGAAATCGATGAGTTCCAAAGATGTTTGGGACTTAGAGGAAACCCCTAAAGGAGCCAAAACAGTAGGCTGTAAATGGGTCTACAAAATTAAGTATGACTCTAAAGGGAATATAGAAAAATATAAAGCTCGACTCGTGGCAAAAGGATTTACACAAAGAGAAGGGATAGATTACAATGAGACATTTTCTCTGGTCTCATGTAAGGATTCCTTCAGAATCATAATGGCATTAGTTGCTCATTTTGATTTAGAGTTACATCAAATGGATGTAAAGACGACATTTCTCAATGGGGATTTAAAAGAAAATGTCTACATGAAACAACCCAAGGGTTTTATCATGGAAGGCAAAGAAGATATGGGATGCCGCCTGAAGAAATCCATTTATGGATTAAAGCAAGCCTCTAGACAGTGGTATCTAAAGTTTAATGAGACAATTAAAAGTTTTGGATTTAAAGAAAATGTTGAGGATAATTGCATTTATGCAAGGTTTAAAAATGGGAAATATATTTTCCTAATATTGTATGTGGATGATATCCTGCTTGCTAGCAGTGATGTTAGTCTACTACAAGAAACAAAGAAGTTTTTATCCTCAAATTTTGACGTAACGGATCTTGGTGAAGCATCATATGTTTTGGGCATAGAAATTCACCGAGATAGGAACAATGGAGTCTTAGGACTATCGCAGAAAGCATATTTAGAAAAGGTTCTTAAAAAGTATAATATGCATGCGAGTAAAGCCACACCTACTCCTATAGTCAAGGGCGATAGTTTTGGGAAATTCCAATGTCCCAAGAATCAGTATGAGATCGATCAAATGAAAGGAGTACCATATGCTTCGGCCGTTGGAAGCTTACAGTATGCACAAGTGTGCACTCGCCCGGACTTAGCTTTTATCACCGGTGTACTCGGTAGATATCAATCCAATCCAGGCATAAAGCACTGGAAGATGGTAAAGAAAGCATTGCGTTATGCGCAAGGCACGAAGGAATGCATGCTAACATATAGGAGATGTGAATCCCTAGAGATAAAGGGGTATTCAGACGCAGATTTTGCGGGGGACAGGGATGATAGAAAATCCACGTCAGGATACGTATTCACTCTCGCTGGGGGAGCTATTTCGTGGAAAAGCTCCAAACAGTCAATAGTTGCATCATCCACGATGTATGCAGAATTCATAGCATGCTTTGAAGCAACAGGGCAGGCGATATGGCTAAAGAAATTTATACCCGACTTGAAAGTGGTAGATTGTATTGACAAACCACTAAAGATGTACTGTGACAACGAGCCCGCAGTATTTTATGCTCACAACAACAAGTCGAGTAATGCTGCAAAAACGATAGAGATAAAGTATTATGTTGTGAAGGATAAAATCCAGGATCACACTATAAGTCTCGAGCATATAAGGACAAAAGATATGCTTGCGGATCCGCTAACGAAATGCTTACCACCCAATGTGTTCAAGGAACACTTAGCCAGCATGGGTTTAGGGGAAAGCCTATGATTCCTGGATAGGCCCAAAAGGAACGGAATTTGCTTCTGAACAAAACGTATGTTGTAGCTGTATGATTCTATCGGCAATTAAGCCGTGACGATGAAACATGCTCTTTGTACCAATATGTGATGAAACAAATAAACTAGAAAGTATAAGGTTAAAAGTAAAGGTGAGATCAAGGGGGAGATTGTTAGGATTGATCTCCTCCGCGTGGGCCCAACGGCCCACCGGGCCCTTATATCCGCGCCCTGATCGGGGGCGCCCAACCCATTATGGTTGGTGGGCCCCTGTGACCCGCGCTATATTAACAGAGGTAGGGGCGGGGGCACGTCTCACGAGGTTGATCGCTGCCACAAACCCTACCTACACGTCCTACCGATCTAGGGTTAGCGCGGTGCTGACGGGAAGCACCACCACCGCCTTCATCTCCCTACCATCTCCGGCCTCTACTTCATCATGGCCGGCGCTGGATCGTCCTCCTCTGTCCAGCACGAAGGTAGGACTACCGGATCCATCTAGCCTACCCGATCCAAGGGATCTATCAACCCTCCCTCTCTGGTGTAGCTGTTGTGTCCCGACATCAACGGCACTGGAGCACCTGCGTGAGAGATACAATGCAAGGGAACGGACTTGATTTAATTCAACTAATTTTGCTAGGTTTGATTCACAAGGGTATTTAGCCACCAGATTTATCGTGTAATCTGAAAAATCGTGTAAAGCTTTTTCAAAAGTGCAAATGACAGTGTCAGGCCAACTACAATGAAAACGAGCGCAAATTATCAGTGTTCTGGGAAAGGTGGGCAAAAGATCAGTTTCGCATTGGTATGTCTGCCATGAACTTTGAACCTTGTTTTTATTTTATTTTTTTAGTATATATTGGGTTCTTTGATTTGGCAGTTCCTACCTACTATAGATGTTAGAATTGTCTCATCAATCACATGTCTACCTTTCATTGATGACTCTGCAACGTCATACCTCAACCACTATGTTGAAATCACACAATATATATCTTCGTAGAACCCTCATCTCCCCATCAGTTTGTCTTCCTCAACCATCTGCTGTCGCACGCAAGTAGACATCTAGTTAGAAAATAAAATCTGGGATCTCTCTTGTATGGAAATCTACTATGGCCGTTTGTTGTACAATCTGTTACACACACGTGGTATCTCAGAATGAGAGGTATCAAGAATATATACATCACAGGTCTGTCTTGTTGCGCGAAATCAAGATGGTTTAATCTAAATATAAACTTAATGGAGAATAATTGTATACACACTGCTCATTATATCAGAATACGAGCCATCATCGGTTTTAATTAGCTCATGAGATGAAAAAGAGCAGAGGAGTGCACGGTGTTAGCTAGGATTTAATGTACACATAAACTAAATTTGCTTGTCAAGTCCAACCCATCAAAGAAAGTCCAGCTGAAGTTCTACGCATTTGCATTTTTCAGCTCTATGCGTATGCATATGTTGTGAGCAAAAGAAAACATCATCTTCCAATCAAATATCTTCGCGTATTTCTCCATTGGAGATGACAGGCAGCATCTGTTTGTCAGTAAATTGATTTGATGTAGATTAATTGACTTTGGCAAACTCCTCATGCATGATGTAAAAACTTTGACAAAAAAATTTGAGTTTCTCTCCTTAAATCTGCACCTGCGTGCATCTGAACCAAACTATGATGGGGTTGAAGCGTGATAGTCCAAGTGGTATCATCCCAAATCCGACCAATTAAAGGTCCTGTTTGTTTGGCCTTATGCTTCTGCTTTTGCAGTTTTGCCACTTCGGTTTAAAAGCCAAGAACCCTTATGAATCAATATTGTTATATAATGTCATAAGATAGAAGCTGAAGCCAAAAGCCCCTATTTCGTCAAAGGTGGTCGGCATGAGGCTGGATGATCAGATCTTGAGATCCGTCATCTACTTCCGGCTGCGAGTCGGGAAGACATAGTTGCCGGTAAAAACTGAGCCGACGGGAGGTGACGGCGGCGTTATGCATCTTTACCTTGATGAAGGCATCATTGTGCAACGACTGTTGACCCACTTGTGATGCTCCGGGGGAAACCCTAGGATCTCGTCTTCGAGATCAGACGATTTGCAGTATTGCGGTATCGTTTCTCTCTTGGGAGCATCGTTTGTCGAGCAGCGCTGGAAGACAGATGCAGAAGGTGGAGCGGCGTCGTCTTGCGCGGAGTTTCGGTGGAGATGTCAAGTCATGCCTGGCCGACAGGTGCTATGATGTGTCATGCCTGATCGGCAGGTGCTACGCACGACAGATGTTCCAGAATCTTTGCGTCAGGATGGACGAGCGTGGGGCGGTGGCGTCGTCGACGGATTGACAGACTGGCAAGAATGATGCGGATCTCTCTCTCCTAAAGATGGGTCAGCGGTATGATGATGATGGCGGCGTCTAATATGTGTGCATGTGGCGTATGCTTTAGGTCTGCTGCACCGGCTATTCGTTCCGATAAGTTATATGGATGGATCGGCGACGACACCGGTTTAGATAAGGAGAGTGAGAGCACTCTATATTATCAAGTTATGTAGGTGTGAATGGTGGCTTCGGGTGGCTTGATGTATGTTCTTATTAGACTTTGATGGAATAATAAATAAAGATGGCCGCATGCATCGATTGATGCAGAGGCCGGGGGTTTTAACCTCCTTTTTTTTTAAAGAGCTTTTTGGCTTTTAATTCAACGTGGAAAAGCTACAAAAACTAAGTATAAGCCCAAACAAACAGGGCCTAAGTCATATGTGACATATTCAAATTTTATAGATCACCGAGATAGAGCATCTACAACATCATCATGCACAAATCTGACTCCTCAAATGTATGTGGACTCCTTCGGTCAGTGTCCAGGCATGTCCACCGTGGCCCCACTTCCTTTGAAAAATAAGCACACCCCTAATATTATCAGGTCACGTGTATATGATTGTTGAAGACAAAGAGGGAGAGAAAAAAAAAAGAATGAGAAAAGGTAGTCTCCGGTCGGCCGTATCTTACATTGCGGACTGCCCAAACATACCCGGACATCCTCATATTATCCTCATATATTGGGTTTGATATGAGGATTTGTGGACTGGTCGGACTCTCCCGATAAAAACAAGGAGTCCAATTAGGTGGGTTTTTTCTTGTCTCGTTTTCGGACGGTAATCGAGCTGTCCGGCCAAACGTTTCAGGAGGATATGAGGACTCCGGTTGTAAATGCCCTTACCATGGGCGAAGACAGGGGTCGGCATGGGCTAGACCCCTACCAATGGCTCTCGACCTCAACTATTTTTAGCACGTTGAATAATGTATATGCTCTAATGGTAGCAATTAATTCATTTTATTTAAGACAAGCAACTAATTACTACTTTCATATTAAGTGTCGCTCAAACGAACATATCTAGATGTAGATACATTCATTTGAGCGACACTTAATATGGGACAAAGGGGACTTCATTAGGGCAAATCATATATGGTATCAGTTGAACTTCATTCTACAAAATGAAGCACACGCCCCACCCCGCTACCTCTGGGTCTGTCCATTTACATTTTATGGATTTGCAGTAACCATTAGGCAATCTTGACGCTTTGCATACCTACTTCTTTTTCTACATTTCTACTTTAGGAAATGCCCCTTATGTTTTCTAATTTTTACTTTTCTCAAATGCGTAAGCTATTTTGGAATTGATAAACTTTTTTCCAAATTCGATGAACTTTATTTCCAAAATCAGTGATTTTTTCCCAGTATTGGTGATTTTTTCTACTTTGGTGAACTTTTTCAAATTCGATGAACTTTTTAAAAATTGAATGATTTTTCTTCAAAATCGAGGAACTTTTTTCAAAATTGGTGAATTTTTTTCTAATTCATGATTTTTTAACTGTTTATTTTTTTTCTTTTTCTGTTCTTTTCAAAACGCCACATCTTCTTGGGCCGGCCCACGAGCGAGGGCGCGTGGACGCCAAGACGCTAAACCGGCGCCACAGCGCCCTATAAGAGACCCCCTTCATTGGCCCATCCGTGAATAAATCATTGTACTTGACTAGTGAACTAAAGAAGCCCAAAACTTCGTATTACCAATAGCATTGTTTTGGCCACGCCAGTTCCTCTCCACAAGGAGAATATGTACTAAATAGGAGTTGCGCAACCTGGGCCCCCTTCCTTCAGCGCCTTCGACCGATTCACTGTGGACTGGCCTTTAAAATGTCAAGATATTCGAGTGAAGTTTGGTAGCTTCTTTGTCTCCTTGCTTGTCCACCTTTGGATTGCTTTAGTATGTGTGCGTTGTGTTGGGTATAGACGTTCAAGGGTATACCTGTTTGCAGTATTAAATTTAGACATTGATTGCAAATTACTAATTAATTCCATTTAACTGCATGTTAATTAGTGATCACATGCTCTAATTTGGATGGAGGCATTAATTAGCATGCACGTACCACACACTGCCTAATTTGGTCACGCATGTGCGTGTGAAACAGAAGAAAATTTCTCTAGTGATTAATGCATAGAAGGAAATTATTCAAAATTGTCTAATTTTTTATGTACATATTAGTATTATTGCTGACATGTCTTTTAAACAGAGGTGTGCGTATAGTTGCTATGGGTATAAGAAATACCTACATTTTCCTTGTACTATACCTAGTAATTTTTAGGGTATAGACCCACAAATTGCGTGAGAATAATACATATTTTTATATGATTCATCCAGTATCACACATTTGATACATCTCTATCATGGTATTTTGTATAGATATTTATATTTATCTAAATGTAATATATCATCTGTCGAGGTATTTAGTATTTAGTTCACGTATGTGTATCCACTTATAAAATAGGTAGTGACATTAATGGGTATATATACCAATAAATTTCACATCGAGGTATTTACAGAAATATCTTGAGTATACACTATTATTTTTTCAGAAGCTTGAGCATCAACGTACAAATATATCGGAGTACGTTTTGTAGATATATAATACCTAAAATAAATCATAGAGTATATACGTGCATGCAGATTGTTTGGAATAAATTGTAGGGTATATACATCTGTATATATCTAATACCTAGAATAAATCATAAAGTATATATGCGCATGCAAATTATTTGGAATAAATTGTAGGGTATATAAGTTGTAGATATCTAAAAATACTTACAATAAATCATATGGTATATACGTTTGTAGGTATAGATTCTAATACATATTATAAATTATTTGGGAATCAATCTACAATAAATGGCCATGCAGAATACAAGTGCATGCACGCAGAAAAGGAAAGCAAATTTTTTGGAAGGGTAGTAGTGATTATTTATAAGTAGGAAATGCATTAGCGGGTTGGATCCGAACAAGGTGCCCAGGCACCTAGGTGCCCCAGTTATTTTACCTAACTTTTTAAAATTCATGATTTTTGTCAAGATCAATGAACTCTTTCCTCAGTTTTTGTGAACTTGTTTCGAAATTTTTGGAACTTTGTCAAGATCAACTAGGAACCGCCGAACCAAGTGAACCAGGGAAAACATAAACCAACTACACATCCGGTCTCTATATTACTAGGATACACAGAGGCAACACTAACACATGCACAAAAGTATCACGTCGTAAATAAGTCATTCAAGATTGAAACTATTCCATAGAAGGAGGGAAAAGAGGTTTTTTAAAAATGATGAAAACAATTATTGTCGAGCCCTGGTATCTAGTGGAGGCACCACCGCGCTGGGGGGAGGCCGCGCACGGGTATCTAGTGGAGGCTGTGGGCCTCCGTTTGCGTTGATTCCACCTCGTAAATTTTTATCGTGTTTGGACTTTGTTTGATATGGATATTCTGCGAACCAAAAAACATGCAACAAACAGGAACTGAGACTGGGCACTGGATCAATATGTTGTCCAATCATATAAAATGTTGCCAAAAGTATGTGAAGTTGTATAATATTGGCATGGAGCAATCAAAAAATTATAGATACGACGGAGACGTATCAGTGCCTAGCCCGGCTATTTAAAAATCGACCAGCGGCACCGAAACCCTACCATCCACATTTTCCTCCGTCAGTCCGCCGCCGCCGCAACTTTCCACTCCTCCCGTCCACCTAGTAACCATGACCCGATGCCGCCGGGTGAGGAGCGAGCCATTTCTAACGCCGGAGCGCCGGCTCGAGCTCCTTGAGAAGATCTGGGCAAGGCACGAAGCCCACATCGTTGTTCTACCTTCGGATGTAGTGGAGCCGGAGGAGGAGTTTTGAGGAGGAGGAGGCGAAGGAGGACGAGGACGAAGAGGAGGTTGAGAAGGAGGAGGATGAGCCGAACGCAGAGGAGGATGTGGGGGACGCTGGCGAAGCGGATCTGCAGGCCATCGTCGACTCCCTCCGATCGGAGTCGACCGTGGAGGCCAGACGCCGTCGCCGGGAAGAGATTGAGGTGGAACAGGTCACGAAGGAGGCGGAGATGCTCGCCTACATGGATGAGGTAGAGCAGGAGGAGGATGAGCTAGAGCCTTCCTACCCGCCCGTCCAGCCGGCGCCCGGCACCGTCGTCATGGACATCTCTGACGAAGAAGAATAGTTAAGATAGTAATTAGGATTTCTTTTGCATGCTTTGTATGAATATATGGGTTGAAATATGAGAGACTCGTATGCAGAGTGGCTAATGTGAGGCATGACCGGTCACTGTCCGTGGACGCGCCCGGTCGCGTCCGCGGACGTTTGAGGGGCCGGATTGATAAAGTCTGGCTGTAGATGCTCTAATAATAGTAGCTTAACATATGTACAATCAGCAATCATGGGCTGGCACCAACTGTATACGAGTACTGTTCGGTGAACTAATTGTCGTATTAAAATGGGAGCACCTAAAACTCAGCTACCTGAGATTTATCTATGGTCTCATTCACATGACATCATCATATATTTTGGCTGGACTTTTTTCCTCTCCCCACGATTTGCACATGGCGTGTTGTTTTGTTTGGGGCTTGGACTTTTAAAACATACGAATCCATAAGAGCAGCACATATGTCTTAGTGGGCTCACCTGCACAACATATTCTTAGTTGCCATAACACAGATGTGGATAGTGTTTCCTTTGTTATTTTTTCAGTTTTGACCAAGTTTATCAGTAATCACCAGCATGATGCCTCTGGTGCACAAGATCTAGCCCGGTCTTGTCCCGTGAATTATTTATTTATTTTTTTGTCAAAAATCCATCTTTTTTAATTTTTAATTGATGCAGCTCGCGGTTGCAACCCGACTTCAAACTTGCACTTGCACCCCTCTTTTAGTACTTGCAGTTGCGGCCCACTAGCAAATTTGCAGTTGTAACCCGACTTTGAAATTGGCGTTTGCAGCGACTTCAAAACTTGTACTTGCACTTCCCTTTTAATGCTTGCCGTTGTGGCCCCACTTGAATACTCGCAGTTGCGACCCGACTTTTGAAATTTGCAGTTGCGACCTGACTTTGAAAACTTGCAATTTCGACCCGACTTTGGAAACTTGCAGTTGCGACCCGACTTTGAATACATGTGGTTGCGACTCGACTTTGGAAACTTGCAGTTACGACCCGACTTTGAATATTTGAAGTTGCGATCCGACTTTGAATACTTGTAACTGCAACCCGACATTGAAAACTTGCAGCTGCGACCCGACTTTGGAAACTTACAATTTCGATCCGGCTTTGAAAACATGAAGTTGCGACCCGACTTTGGAAACTTGCAGTTGCGACCCGACTTTGGAAACTTGCAGTTGCGGCCCGACTTTGAAAACTTGCAATTGCGACCCGACTTTGGAAACTTGCAGTTGCGACCTGACTTTGAATACTTGCAGTTGTGACCTGACATTGAATACTTGCAGCTACAAACCTGACTTGAATGCCTGGAGTCGCGGCCACATTTGAAAAAACGGTTGTTCGCGATCAAATTTTGGAAACCTCGCGGTTGCGACTCCGTCTAAAATCTAACACTTGCAACCCGACTTGATAGATTATAATTACGACCCAATTTAAAAAACTTGTAGTTGTGACCAGACTTAAAAACTTTGGCCGCACAAATGTTGATGGAAAAACTAATGGAGGAAGCATTTCTACCGAGAAGGAGGAATGGGCTTTGATGTCATCAGAATAAAAACTGATAGAAATAAATAAATAAATAAATAAGTGGAATAAAAATAGAAAATAATTCTAAAAAATGAAAAAGCAAAACAAAAAATATAGAAAATGGAAAAATGGAAGAGAAAATACAAAAATGGTGAAATCCCTGAACAATCATTTTTCAATCTATGGTAACAAATGAATACAAATCTAAAAAACAAAATGAATACACTAAACTAGGAAAAGGGGTAAGAGTGGAATAGTGTTCTGCTAACATATTAGTGAAATACCAAAAAAAAAACTTGAGAGAAAAATATATGAAAAGGAAGTTTTTACAAAGAGCTGACCCTGGAAGCTACGGTCAACAAATGACCCTAACATGATTCAAAAAAAAAAACAAGTGACAATGACATGCAAGGAAGAATGCAGTTAGCTAGCAACGATTCGCATCCTTCGATCATATCCTCTTTGTCCTTTTCCGCTGGGTAAAAAAGAAGTAGAAGAAAAGCCATATAGCCCGTAAACGGAAAAACTAGAAAGCTACATCTATACCTATAATATAATATAATAATCTTTACCTAATAATAAAGCACGGAACGAGTCCGTCGGGTTCACCGTCACAATACGCTTTCTTCTCATGTCATAATACGCTTTTGCGATTTGTATAGATAAAATTTCTTTATAAACGAGGTGGTACTAATAATTTGAGAATGTCCTGTCTTTACCTATTAATTAATTAAAGGAAGGATTGTTTTTCCACTTTTTTTGTCTACGGTGGACCTAGATATATTGTCGTACGTCATGCAACCAACGTCCGAAATCATCTCGCTCTCGCGCTGGTAAAAAATCATCAAAAAAGGAGGCCCAGTGGGAGTCGAACTTGCAACAAACAGCATGTAGACCTGCGCTGCTAACCAGTGCGTCCGTCTTCCTTTTGTATTCAAGTAGCAGCGCGACTTTTAATTAAAAGAAACGAGCGGCGGTGGCAAAACATAAAAACAACTAGCAAAGGTCTATGCCTGAGTGGAATTGAACACAGCACCTCGCGCGAGTTAACCCATAGACAGTGTGGTTCTTCAATTTGTTGTTTATAAAAATTGCAGCTCAGCTTATATAAACTATATGCAGTGAAAGATGTAAACTTTTCTCTCAAACATGATTTTTTTTAAGTAAATAGTTTCGGAAAAGCAAACACTTTCAAAATATGCTAACAAATTTTTAGAGACTTGAACATTTCTCAAAACTACGAACAACTATGAATATGCAAAGATTTATTGAAAAACAGGAACATAATTGAAAAATGAGAACACTTTCTGAAATTATGAAGATTTTTTCAAAACCCGACATTTTGAGAAATTTCCCTAAGAATTTATGAATATGCAAAGATTTATTGAAAAACAGGAACATAATTGAAAAATGGGAACATTTTCTGAAATTATGAAGATTTTTTCAAAACCCGACATTTTGAGAAATTTCCCTAAGAATTTACAAACAAATTATGAGAACATGTTTTTTTTTAATTTATGAACAACTATGAATATGCAAATATTTATTGAAAAATGGGAACATTTTCTGAAATTATGAAGATTTTTTCAAAACCTGACATTTTGAGAAATTTCCCTAAGAATTTACAAACAAATTATGAGAACATGTTTTTTTAATTTATGAACAAAATTTGAAAACAGAATTTTGTTGTCTAGAAAAGCGAACATATTTTGAAATTTTGAACAATTTTCGAAACCCAAACATTTTATGAAATCCCCTGAACATTTTAAGAATTTGAAAACAGGAATGCTTTTTTTAATGATTGAACAAAATTTGAAAAAAAAAATCTGAAATCGCGAGCATTTTTAAAATCTATGAAAATATATAAAAATGCGAATACTTTCAGAAATTTCTAACTTTTTGGAGTTTCCACTAACGTTTTCCAAATTTCTGAACATTTTTTGAAAAAAGAAAAATATGCCTTGATTGAGTAAATTGAGCTAGCTAGCACTTGCGTCTATTACCTCCATCCATTATTATTAAGCCAGGTACAATGAGTAGCTTCATTGTTTTGGGGTCGTTCGTGAAAAATGTTGATTTAATCTCTCCAGCAGATCGTTACAGAGCACCAGCCAATGTATGTGATGGGTTTTCTTGCCTCCAATTGGAAGCTGCTTCTTCATGCTGTCGCTGGCTACAATTAGATGCGTTTAATCATCATGCGAGGTTATCACTTGGTCGTAGAGTTTTGGCCGTCAAGCCCTTGAAATCCCGACGAGAGGGTTTGTTTGCTTATCAAATAAAATAATCGCCGTCTCATTTTTAGAAACTAAATTTCATCAATTTATATACATTTGCAAGTTGTACGAAAAATCAATAAACTGCTCCAGCAATCGATAGAGAGTGAAGAGTGGGTCCCGATTATCTCTAGAAAAAACGAACACACCATTGTGTTGTTACAGATGAGGAGGAATAATTCAACTCCGCATTTCTCAAAAAGAAGAAATTAACTCCCAATACTTTAGATGCTTTGTACACGGGATTGTGGGAAAGTGGGATTATGATATAGCTTAACATATAATTGCAATCGGCCCGTGTTTAACTTGGCTGGATGGTCAACTTCTCTCCGGTGCAACGCACGGGAATATGTGATAGTCTTTACCTAATAATAAAGCACGGAACGAGTCCGTCGGGTTCACCGTCACAATACGCTTTCTTCTCATGTCATAATACGCTTTTACAAATTGTATGGATAAAATCGTAATATAAACAAAGTGGTACTAATAATCTGGGGTACGCACTAAAGGAACGAGTCCGTCGGGTTCACCGTCACAATACGCTTTCTTCTCATGTCATAATACGCTTTTACAATTTGTATGGATAAAATCGTAATATAAACAAGGTGGTACTAATAATCTGGGGTACGCACTAAAGGTTAGTTCGACTTGGTACGTCAGTTTCCTTCGTCAGCGAGCGAACCAGCCCATGTGTTGTGGCCCAGCAAATCCAGCCCACCTATTCCCGATTAAGAGGCAAAAGTAATGCTATTCGTCCAGTAAGTAATATCACGACCAACTAAGCTAACGTCCTGTGTGTACAATGAAAGGTTGAGGCCGATGTTAAATAGTCCCACCTCGCTGATTTACATACAATCTATCTTATTTATATACATCTTTAATTTCTTGGGTATCAGAAAGTCTCTCAGGGATCATGATAAATGAGGAAGGAACGAGAGGATAATTACAAGAGAAGTAATACACGGAAAGTAAAGCAAGGAAAGATGTAAAGAAGAAAAGAGAGAGGCTAACGCTTCCATATGTGTGGGGTGGGCTGCATATAATTTAAGGACAGAAATACATGCGCTGCTGCATATAATTGAAGGACAGAAAAATCTAGAAGAGATAGACGAGGACCAGAATAATTGAGGACAGAAAAAAAGCAGCAGTGGGAGCCCAGTTGGTCAGCTTACAGAGGAGAAAGGTCGCAACAACTAATTTGCCATTCTTCTAATCTTAAAGAAGAAGAAAGAGCCGAGGTTAAGATTCAGAAAAATTATCCAAGTGCCCATCGGTGAGATCTGGGCACGAAGGCACGCAGCGGAGGGTGGCCAAAATATTGAAGAGCGGAGGGTGAGATCTGGTTGTTTATTGACAAAGGTGTTGTGAATGTGATCAATGCAACCATTGTGCAAAATGATGTCATAGTGGGACGGTGTATCAAATGCATGAACATGGTAATCGATGCTCAATATGACTATGTGATCATGCAATTGATGTTTGGCAATGTGATCATTATGTATGAATATGCCATCAAGGTAGATCACAACAAATTTGCTAAGGAAATGCACAAGCTCATATATCATGGATGACATGGGAATACAAAATGCAACAAGGCAATCATAATGTGAGTCAATCCATGGGCAAGATGCAAATTTGTTATGGGAATGATATGTCCATTGAGCATGGCATGTGAGCACACAATCAACAAATATGAAGGTTTTGGTGCAATGTGTCAAAGGGGTTTTGACATACCAATGCTCGATGTCGTGGCAATAGTGGTAGACCGGTGGTGAATCCATAGGGTCCATCTTTAATGTCGGTCCTCCATCCCGTAGATGTATCATGTAGACAACAAGAAGGAAGCAACAATGAAAGTATGGCCCATCCAATATGCATATGTGAGGATGGCTCACAAAGAAGGAATTCACCTTATGTATGTTCTCGAAGGTGTTGGTGTCGCGCAACGTGTATGCCTTCACATCCCCAAGATGCCTCGTGATGGTACCGCCTTGTGAATCCTTCAAAATGAAAGAACATGACAAACACTCGGAAAAACAAATGAGGTTAGCCATAATGCAAAACCTATCATTCGTGCGGGAAAATACCCAACAAGTGCTTGCATCATTCTTATCATAAGAAAGGACAAGGTAATGTGGCATGGCATGTAAGCATATGATGCGATAACAACCAAAGGCATTAGGCGCAAACAAGCAAGCATGCATCACAAGTATGGTGTCCAAGTCTCCAAGATCAACAAACATAGCATTGTTGCACTCAATACAAGTGATGAGAGATGCAACGAATGGAGACAAGTGACAATGATCAATGTGAATCATGTGAATGGCATGAACATATATGTCATCAACCCAAGAAAGCAAGTAAGAGTGGAACATGGGTGATGCAATATAGCAAGCAAGCATAGCAATCAAGTCAAACAAGCTAGTAGTGCGAAGATGCAACGTACTAGAGGTAATCATGGCAAGCATGTCAAGTGTGCAAATAGTGAGCATACGTGATGCACATGGCATATCACAAGCATGAAAGCAAGATATGAGCAAAATAGCATCAATGTGTTGATGAGAGGCCATATGTAAATAGCAATAGGGCGTCATGACTCTCCCAACACAAGAATCAACAATAGCATGGTGCACAAAGAAATCATGGTAGTAGCTACAAGTATCTCCACCAAGCATGCAAATACACATATAAGTATCATAATGGTGAATCATTGGTAATTGCAAGCAAGGGTCACAATTGCATGGCAAAATCATAGCAAGAGGCATAACATGCAAAGTGAACACGATAGTATGGGCATAATGTGACAAGTGGCAAATAGCCCATAGCCGTGTGAGAGCCAAGTAAAAGAGATGCGCGTAGTGGTTGCGCGAAGAGAATGGTGGTAAGGAGATTCCACGGAATCCCAAGTCATCGTTGCTCTCAAGAGCTCTTTTCGTCAACTCATGGGATTGTGAGGTTGACGAGTTTGCAAAAGTACCTACACAAGACAAAGGCAAAGGAAAAATTGTATGTGCGTGGTATATGTACACATCATCCATCATGATGCGCACGTGCAAGTGTAGGTTAGTACATAATATGCAATGCTCAAATAAATGAGATGCGTGGTATAGAAACATGCCATCCATCATGAGAGGTTTGTTGTTATGTATGGCATAATGGAGACTCAAGTTGTGTGATGCATCATGACAAGTAGGTAGAGCATTGTTATTCATGGAATGCATATGGTGCACACAATCATGGTAACTATGCAAAGTATGGAATGCATCAAGATCTCCTAGTATGTATGAGGAAACTATGGGGGTCTCCTCATGAGCATCAATGGATACATCACATTGAGAATATTGACAACATCCAAAGCAAAGCATATTTGGAACATTGTGTTCATGACATGGCATAGTAGATGAATTGCGCAAGTCATGTAAAGGAAGCATGGCAATATCATCGCAAGAGAAACAGAAGCCAATGACCATCATCTTGTCATCTATGCCACAAGTGCAAATAGGATTGATTTTAATGGGGCATGCATAGTTACTATGTTGAGATTGAAATGAAACAATATGAGAAATCTCACTCATAGCATATGACAAGTTCAAAGGATTATCAAACATGATGTGACCAAAAGAATTTTCACATGATATCCTATGGAGCATAGCATCACAACTAGGCAACTCAACATGCTCATCATCATATTCATCATAAATAGGTAAGTCAAGACATGAGGAAGTTGCACTAGCATGAAGCATGGTCATAGGTGAATCAACATCATGCAAGCAATCATTGGTGATATAGTCCACAAGTGGGACGAAAGAAGCACCATCACCTATGTTACCTTTGGAGCATCGCTCATGTATTGTAGGTGAGGTTGCAACTTGATGGTATCATGTGGGGGGTACATCTTCTTCCACCATGGCCATCGCTTTGTCCATTGGAGGGACGGACTCATCGAGGGTAGGCATGTCCTCTTGTAGGAGATCTAGCACCAAAGAAAACACACTCGGAGTAGGGGTTAAGTCGTTAGAAAGCATAGTGGCCTCACATGCCCTATCAACTACCTCACTCACTAAGTGGCGTGACTCACTCACTCCCTCGTGGATGCTCTCACTCGTATGGTTGGTGGAGTCACTCAAATGGCTCTCAACCTCACATAGGAGAAGTGGCATGCTCTCATGTGTGGGGCTAGTGGTGTGCACACTCATCCTCTCAAGGGAAATGCTCTCAAGCTCACATATGGTGGAGTCACTCGTATCACTCATGTGGTGGTGGCTCTCCTCACATGGGAATTGGGGCATCTCGTCATATGTGGATGTCGAAGAGGTGTAGGTGCAATAGTCTCCATGCTCAACTTCCTCATCCGTAATGCCTCCAAAGATGAATGCCGTAGGGTGTGGCAAACCATCACGCTCCTCCGAGGTCAAAGAGAAGGTCTCATGCTTGCTCGCGTAGCTTGACCCGGAGTAGTCCAATATGGGCGCCGTCTTCATGGTGTCGAAGAGGTTCATGCTCATCGCCTTGGTCGAAGGGGATGGCCCATGCTCGACCGTCTTGTCGCCGTCGCTCGTAGATGATCGCCTTGATGATGAAGACGTCGATGTAGGCGAACTCATGGGAAGTAGGCGAAGATGCCGTACGTCCGAAGGCGAAGATGCCTTGATAGCACTTGGCGAAGATGCCGAAGTGGTGGTTGTAGCCGTAGCTCCGTCTTGGGTGTGCTTGTCTCGCGGTCTTCTCTTATGCTCTTGAAGCGTGGCCTTGGCGTGATGTAGAGCTTCTTCGGGCTTGTAGGTATGCGCTTGTCGAGCATCTTCATGATGATGATGTCGTTGTGGTGCTTGAGCTCTTGGTAGATGTCGTCCGTCGTTGTGCACATGATGCTTGGAGGTGACTTGCCCTTCATGATGATGTCGATGGTCGCCATGTCGGTGTGGCCGTGGAAGACTTGCACTTGCATCATGTTTGCGCTCCGAAGACTTGCGACTTGAACGTCGCCGTCGAGATGATGACGAAGGGGAAGAAGACTTGTAATCGACCACCAAGTGTCGGAGCTCCGCCATTTGTTTGTTGAAGGAGTCGCACATGTCGTCGAAGGAAGCCATTGTCCTTGTCTGGAAGTGTCGTTGTTCGATGGCGATGTTGCCCAAGCACTCTTGCATTTCTCGTTGTAGTCCGATGGTTTTCGCGTGGATGTCCTTGTTCGCGCCGTCGATGTCGAAGACCGGAGATGAAATGCCTTGCCTATCCATCACAAGACGCTAGCAAGTATGAGTGGGAGAAAGAGAAGAACTAGACCAAATGTACCTTGACCGATGTTGAAGATGGATCAATGATCACTCAAATGTGTAACAAGGAAATAGCACAATTGGTACCAATTCTTGTCGGTTTCTCACACCTACACAAGTAAAGCTTATGGTGGAGCTCGGTGAGGATAGTGGCACAAAAATTTGATGCAAAATGTTAGCAAGACTCAATAATGTTGAAAAAGATTCACAAATTCGCAAGGGAAACAAGAAGACCAATAGCAATATGGGTGGCACACGGAAACACACACACGGATAGATAAGTGGGGTCGTGCAACCAAGGGGTGAGCCAAAATGTGGAATCCACGAAAATGCTCGTGTTGCACAACACTAGAGAGACGCTAGCGCGATTGCACAATAGGCGGATACGAACTTGTGCACAACCTACTATGCAAAATGCAACGACTTCTATCCCAAGTATGCTATATGTATGGTATTCCGGTGGTATGATCCAAAATGATCGAGTATGACAATCTTAATGTAGTATGATGCTATGGTTCTTGCTTAAAAGCTCTTTGCTTATCTTTTCCTTTGTGCTTAAAAGCTTGGTTGGCTCTTTCTCTTTTGAGATCTTTTCTCATGCAAAACTTCACGAACCAAGATAGCAATTGAGTATATGCGATGACAACCTTGTGTCACAAGAGATGATACCAAGATATGCACCACGGTGATATGGTATGTATGCTATGGGATGTATGAGCACTAATGTGCACAAGTAACGTTGCCGGCAATACTCGAATGGCTAGTCCCGATAGGTAAGTGACGCAAAAATGTGCTAGGGGTTAACAATGCAATTGCAAGGGGATATACAATGATGTTATCGAGGTTACCGTCCGAGTCGATGATGAGAGGCGGTGTTCTTGATGTAGACCCGTTCCTAATTAGCCGAAACACCTTAGGAAACGGAAAAACCACAACTCAAAATCTCAAGGACAAATGTCAAATGGTGGTAGCGGCAAAGCCGTGGTGGTTGCGGAAGTGGAATGAAGGGCTATACACGATGTCGGAGTTGAAGTCACGATCCCTAAGTAGCCGAAACACCTTAGGAGACACAAGCCACAACTCAAACAAGCTCGAACAAAATTTGGTTAAGTTGGGTTTGCTATGTATAGTGGGCAAAGGGTATGCGGAAGTGGTGGTGGTGGTTGATGAAGAAGCAACGGTCACTAAGTAGCCTAAACACCTTAGGAGACTCAAATCACTACTCAAGCAACCACAAATGCTATGGGAACAAAATTGGTTAAGTTGCGGAAGTCGGTGGTGGTTAGGCGGATGGTGTGGTGGAGGCCCTAGGCAAAGATGCCAAAATCCACAAAATATGATGGAGACAAATGAATATGGTTGTATTTTTGTGGAATGGGGAATGTCAATAGCTTCAAAACGAGCTAAAGAACGTCCAAATCGGAGTTCGTATGAATTAGTTATGACCAAAACAAAAATCAGCCGAAGTCAAAATCTGGGGATACCGGACGTCCGGAAAAGACCGGAAATCCGGTAATTTTTGCTGTATAGGTGGTTTCGGTCGTCCGGTGAATTCCGGACGTCCGGTGCTTCGAGAGGGTCCGGACGTCCGGTAAAAGGCCGGTCGTCCGGTGGGTCGGGGTCAACTCGAGATTTGAGATCCGGGACGCGATTTTGGGAGGAAATTGATGATTTTGGGGTCAAAATTGATGAGATTTCGTGGATGAAAGATGGGGAAACTTGGGGAAATGCTAGATCCACTTGAAACCAAGCAAATCCATGGATCAAAATCAACAAAACGTCATCAAACCAACAGATCACAAAATTTTTTGGGGCTATTTTTGGTGGGGATTTTCGAAATTGGGGAAGAACACAACAAAAGAAGGCTAGAAAACAAAGTGTGGGGCTCCAAAATCGTGATTAACCTATGCTCTGGATACCAAGATGGTACAGGGTGGAACCCTATGGGGCCGATCTTTCACGAAATGGAGGGGATCCCACGATGAACACGAAGAACACGAGAGGGAACACGAGGGGAAACACGAGAGAATCACTCAAACCAACAAGAACAAGTCACACATATGCTAGATCCTCGAAACACAAAGAGATACAAGATCCATGATCAACAAGGGACGATACAAAGGGTAACCGGTTCTTCTCCGTGAGGAGGTCTTGATATCCCTGGGGATCTTTTCCGATGAAGGAGGTCCTGAATCCGTAGTGGATCTTCTCCATGGAGGGGCCGCAGTCACTCACAAGGAGATGAACCACTAGATAGTATCAAATGAGCTATCACTAAGCTAACCCTCATTAGGAGGAGGTGGAGGAGTATATATAGTCTAGGGCCACGAAGGGGTAAGTGGGAGAGGGATACATGGGCCTCTGGCCCGATAACTGTGCGCAGACAACAGGTAGCGGACGTTCGACGGCTACCGGACGTCCGGTGGCTCGCGAGGGTCCGGACGTCCGGAAGTCTTCGGACTTCCGCTATTTTCCTTCTGTCGTCGAAGTCACGGACGTCCGGTGGCCTCCGGTCGTCCGGTCGCCTGGGAGTCGCCGGTCGTCCGGTAGATGCCGGACGTCCGGAGCCTGAAGCTTTTCCAGCAGCTTCTCTTGTTCCTTGTACTTGGTGTCCTCGCCGTCTTGTCCAACGCTCCTAGCTGTTCCATGGCCTCCCTCTTGGTTCCTGGTCATGCATAGCACATATATTTGAGGTAGTAGCCATGTCTCACATGTAGAAAGTGGGGGTGCATAGAGGAGCGAGTGAACCTTGTGTCCAATTGTGTGAGGTTGAGGTCTCGTCGAGTGAACATGGGGATCATCATGGGATACACCGTATCATCGAATAATTGATATGGTTTTGTCCAAGTCATGTAAAGGAAGCATGGCAATATCATCGCAAGAGAAACACAAGCCAATGACCATCATCTTGTCATCTATGCCACAAGTGCAAATAGGATTGATTTTAATGGGGCATGCATAGTTACTATGTTGAGATTGAAATGAAACAATATGAGAAATCTCACTCATAGCATATGACAAGTTCAAAGGATTATCAAACATGATGTGACCAAAAGAATTTTCACATGATATCCTATGGAGCATTGCATCACAACTAGGCAACTCAACATGCTCATCATCATATTCATCATAAATAGGTAAGTCAAGACATGAGGAAGTTGCACTAGCATGAAGCATGGTCATAGGTGAATCAACATCATGCAAGCAATCATTGGTGATATAGTCCACAAGTGGGACGAAAGAAGCACCATCACCTATGTTACCTTTGGAGCATCGCTCATGTATTGTAGGTGAGGTTGCAACTTGATGGTACCATGTGGGGGGTACATCTTCTTCCACCATGGCCATCGCTTTGTCCATTGGAGGGACGGACTCATCGAGGGTAGGCATGTCCTCTTGTAGGAGATCTAGCACCACAGAAAACACACTCGGAGTAGAGGTTAAGTCGTTAGAAAGCATAGTGGCCTCACATGCCTATCAACTACCTCACTCACTAAGTGGTGTGACTCACTCACTCCCTCGTGGATGCTCTCACTCGTATGGTTGGTGGAGTCACTCAAATGGCTCTCAACCTCACATAGGAGAAGTGGCATGCTCTCATGTGTGGGGCTAGTGGTGTGCACACTCATCCTCTCAAGGGAAATGCTCTCAAGCTCACATATGGTGGAGTCACTCGTATCACTCATGTGGTGGTGGCTCTCCTCACATGGGAATTGGGGCATCTCGTCATATGTGGATGTCGAAGAGGTGTAGGTGCAATAGTCTCCATGCTCAACTTCCTCATCCGTAATGCCTCCAAAGATGAATACCGTAGGGTGTGGCAAACCATCACGCTCCTCCGAGGTCAAAGAGAAGGTCTCATGCTTGCTCGCGTAGCTTGACCCGGAGTAGTCCAATATGGGCGCCGTCTTCATGGTGTCGAAGAGGTTCATGCTCGTCGCCTTGGTCGAAGGGGATGGCCCATGCTCGACCGTCTTGTCGCCGTCGCTCGTAGATGATCGCCTTGATGATGAAGACGTCGATGTAGGCGAACTCATGGGAAGTAGGCAAAGATGCCGTACGTCCGAAGGCGAAGATGCCTTGATAGCACTTGGCGAAGATGCCGAAGTGGTGGTTGTAGCCGTAGCTCCGTCTTGGGTGTGCTTGTCTCGCGGTCTTCTCTTATGCTCTTGAAGCTTGGCCTTGGCGTGATGTAGAGCTTCTTCGGACTTGTAGGTATGCGCTTGTCGAGCATCTTCATGATGATGATGTCGTTGTCGTGCTTGAGCTCTTGGTAGATGTCGTTCGTCGTCGTCGTGCACATGATGCTTGGAGGTGACTTGCCCTTCATGACAATGTCGATGGTCGCCATGTCGGTGTGGCCGTGGAAGACTTGCACTTGCATCATGTTTGCGCTCCGAAGACTTGCGACTTGAACGTCGCCGTCGAGATGATGACGAAGGGGAAGAATACTTGTAATCGACCACCAAGTGTCGGAGCTCCGCCATTTGTTTGTTGAAGGAGTCGCACATGTCGTCGAAGGAAGCCATTGTCCTTGTCTGGAAGTGTCGTTGTTCGATGGCGATGTTGCCCAAGCACTCTTGCATTTCTCGTTGTAGTCCGATGGTTTTCGCGTGGATGTCCTTGTTCGCGCCGTCGATGTCGAAGACCGGAGATGAAATGCCTTGCCTATCCATCACAAGACGCTAGCAAGTATGAGTGGGAGAAAGAGAAGAACTAGACCAAATGTACCTTGACCGATGTTGAAGATGGATCAATGATCACTCAAATGTGGAACAAGGAAATAGCACAATTGGTACCAATTCTTGTCGGTTTCTCACACCTACACAAGTAAAGCTTATGGTGGAGCTCGGTGAGGATAGTGGCACAAAAATTTGATGCAAAATGTTAGCAAGACTCAATAATGTTGAAAAAGATTCACAAATTCGCAAGGGAAACAAGAAGACCAATAGCAATATGGGTGGCACACGGAAACACACACACGGATAGATAAGTGGGGTCGTGCAACCAAGGGGTGAGCCAAAATGTGGAATCCACGAAAATGCTCGTGTTGCACAACACTAGAGAGACGCTAGCGCGATTGCACAATAGGCGGATACAAACTTGTGCACAACCTACTATGCAAAATGCAACGACTTCTATCCCAAGTATGCTATATGTATGGTATTCCGGTGGTATGATCCAAAATGATCGAGTATGACAATCTTAATGTAGTATGATGCTATGGTTCTTGCTTAAAAGCTCTTTGCTTATCTTTTCCTTTGTGCTTAAAAGCTTGTTTGGCTCTTTCTCTTTTGAGCTCTTTTGTCATGCAAAACTTCACGAACCAAGATAGCAATTGAGTATATGCGATGACAACCTTGTGTCACAAGAGATGATACCAATATATGCACCACGGTGATATGGTATGTATGATATGGGAAGTATGATCACTAATGTGCACAAGTCACGTTGCCGGCAATACTCGAATGGCTAGTCTCGATGGGTAAGTGACGCAAAAATGGGCTAGGGGTTAACAATGCAATTGCAAGGGGAATATACAATGATGTCGTCGAAGTTACCGTCCGATGATGATGATGATGAGATGCGGTGCTCTTGATGTAGACCCGTTCCTAATTAGTCGAAACACCTTTAGGCAACGGAAAAACCACAACTCAAAATCTCAAGGACAAATGTCAAATGGTGGTAGCGGCAATGCCGTGGTGGTTGCGGAAGTGGAATGATGGGCTATACACGATGTCGGAGTTGAAGTCACGGTCCCTACGTAGCCGAAACACCTTAGGAGACACGAGCCACAACTCAAACAAGCTCAACAAAATTTGGTTAAGTTGGGTTGGCTATGTATAGTGGGCTATGCTATGCGGAAGTGGTGGTGGTGGTTGATGAAGAAGCAATGGTCCCTAAGTAACCTAGACACCTTAGGAGACTCAAATCACTACTCAAGCAACCACAAATGCTATGGGAACAAAAAGGTTAGGTTGCGGAAGTCGGTGGTGGTATAGCGGATGATGTGGTGGAGGCCCTAGGCAAAGATGCCAAAATCCACAAAATATGATGGAGTCAAATGAATATGGTGGTATTTTTCTGGTATGGGGAAAGTCAAGAGCTTCGAAACGAGCTAAAGAACGTCCAAATCGGAGTTCGTATGAATTAGTTATGGACAAAAGAAAAATCAGCCGAATTCAAAAACTGGGTGTACCGGACGTCCGGAAAACACCGGAAATCCGGTAATTTTTGCTGTATAGGTGGTTCCGGTCGTCCGGTGAGTTCCGGACGTCCGGTGCTTCGAGAGGGTCCGGACGTCCGGTAAAACGCCGGTCGTCCGGTGGGTCGGGGTCAACTCGAGATTTGAGATCCGGGACGCGATTTTGGGCGGAATTTGATGATTTTGGGGTCAAAATTGATGAGATTTCGTGGATGAAAGATGGGGAAACTTGGGGAAATGCTAGATCCACTTGAAACTAAGCAAATCCATGGATCAAAATCAACAAAATCTTGCCAAATCAATAGATCACAAAAAAAAATTTGGGGCTCTTTTTGTGGGGAGTTTTCGAAATAGGGAAGAACACGACAAAAACAGGCTGGAAAACAATGCGTGGGGCTCCAAAATCGTGATCAACCTATGCTCTTGATACCATATGATACAGGGTGGAACCCTAATCAGCGGATCTTTCACGAAATGGAGGGGATCCCACGATGAACACGAAGAACACAAAGGGAAACGGGGGAAAACACGAGGGGAAAACACTCAAACCAACAAGAACAAGTCACACATATGCTAGATCCTCGAAACACAAAGAGATACAAGATCCATGATCAACAAGGGACGATACATAGGGTAACCGGTTCTTCTCCGTGAGGAGGTCTTGATATCCCTGGGGATCTTCTCCGATGAAGGAGGTCTTGAATCCGTAGTGGATCTTCTCCGTGGAGGGGCCGCAGTCACTCACAAGGAGATGAACCACTAGATAGTATCAAATGAGCTATCACTAAGCTAACCCTCATTAGGAGGAGGTGGAGGAGTATATATAGTCTAGGGCCACGAAGGGGTAAGTGGGAGAGGGATACATGGGCCTCTGGCCCGATAACTGTGCGCAGACAGCAGGTAGCGGACGTCCGACGGCTACCGGACGTCCGGTGGCTCGCGAGGGTCCGGACGTCCGGAAGTCTTCGGACTTCCGCTATTTTCCTTCTGTCGTCGAAGTCACGGACGTCCGGTGGCCTCCGGTCGTCCGGTCGCCTGGGAGTCGCCGGTCGTCCGGTAGATGCCGGACGTCCGGAGCCTGAAGCTTTTCCAGCAGCTTCTCTTGTTCCTTGTACTTGGTGTCCTCGCCGTCTTGTCCAACGCTCCTAGCTGTTCCATGGCCTCCCTCTTGGTTCCTGGTCATGCATAGCACATATATTTGAGGTAGTAGCCATGTCTCACATGTAGAAAGTGGGGGTGCAGAGAGGAGCGAGTGAACCTTGTGTCCAATTGTGTGAGGTTGAGGTCTCGTCGAGTGAACATGGGGATGATCATGGGATATACCCTGATGCGGAGCATCCTTCGTTCATCCCCTTGTGCACCACTTGGACGCAAGGTGATCCCGTTCCTCGATGCTTCCCCTTTCTTTTCCCACGAGATATGGATGCTACTATAAGCGCGGACCTTGTGCTTGATCAGGAACACCCAAGGAGACCATGGAGAACCCAAGGACCGAGGCCAAGTGCGCGCGGGAGAGAAGGAAGAAGGGCCAGCACCTACAGGCCCCGGACATCCGGGCCCTGGCCGGAAATCCGGCGCCACTATCCAGAAGACACCCGTGGCTCAACCCCTCCAGCCCGGACATCCGGCCCCTCGGCCCGGACATCCGGCCCCCGCCCGGACATCCGGCCCCTGTCTGTGCACAGTGTATCGGGCCTGAGGCCCATGTATCCCTCTCCCACTTACCCCTTCGTGGACCTAGACTATATATACCCCTCCCCCTCCCCCATTTGAGGGTTAGCTTAGTGATAGCTCATTTGATACTATCTAGTGGTTCATCTCCTTGTGAGTGACTGCGGCCCCTCCACGGAGAAGATCCACTACGGATTCAGGACCTCCTTCATCGGAGAAGATCCCCAGGGATATCAAGACCTCCTCACGGAGAAGAACCGGTTACCCTATGTATCGTCCCTTGTTGATCATGGATCTTGTATCTCTTTGTGTTTCGAGGATCTAGCATATGTGTGACTTGTTCTTGTTGGTTTGAGTGATTCTCTCGTGTTTCCCCTCGTGTTCCCTCTCGTGTTCTTCGTGTTCATCGTGGGATCCCCTCCATTTCTTGAAAGATCGGCCCCATAGGGTTCCACCCTGTACCATCTTGGTATCCAGAGCATAGGTTGATCACGATTTTGGAGCCCCACGCTTCGTTTTCTAGCCTTCTTTTGTTGTGTTCTTCCCCAATTTCGAAAATCCCCACCAAAAATAGCCCCAAAAATTTTTGTGATCTGTTGGTTTGATGACGTTTTGTTGATTTTGATCCATGGATTTGCTTGGTTTCAAGTGGATCTAGCATTTCCCCAAGTTTCCCCATCTTTCATCCACGAAATCTCATCAATTTTGACCCCAAAATCATCAATTTCCGCCCAAAATCGCGTCCCGGATCTCAAATCTCGAGTTGACCCCGACCCACCGGACGACCGGCCTTTTACCGGACGTCCGGACCCTCTCGAAGCACCGGACGTCCGGAATTCACCGGACGACCGGAACCACCTATACAGCAAAAATTACCGGATTTCCGGTCTTTTCCGGACCTCCGGTATCCCCAGATTTTGACTTCGGCTGATTTTTGTTTTGGTCATAACTAATTCATACGAACTCCGATTTGGACGTTCTTTAGCTCGTTTTGAAGCTCTTGACATTCCCCATTCCACAAAAATACAACCATATTCATTTGTCTCCATCATATTTTGTGGATTTTGGCATCTTTGCCTAGGGCCTCCACCACACCATCCGCATAACCACCACCGACTTCCGCAACTTAACCAATTTTGTTCCCATAGCATTTGTGGTTGCTTGAGTAGTGATTTGAGTCTCCTAAGGTGTTTAGGCTACTTAGGGACCGTTGCTTCTTCATCAACCACCACCACCACTTCCGCATACCCTTTGCCCACTATACATAGCAAACCCAACTTAACCAAATTTTGTTCGAGCTTGTTTGAGTTGTGGCTTGTGTCTCCTAAGGTGTTTCGGCTACTTAGGGACCGTGACTTCAACTCCGACATCGTGTATAGCCCTTCATTCCACTTCCGCAACCACCACGGCTTTGCCGCTACCACCATTTGAAATTTGTCCTTGAGATTTTGAGTTGTGGTTTTTCCGTTTCCTAAGGTGTTTCGGCTAATTAGGAACGGGTCTACATCAAGAACACCGCCTCTCATCATCGACTCGGACGGTAGATGGTACAGGGTGGAACCCTATGGGGCCGATCTTTCACGAAATGGAGGGGATCCCACGATGAACACGAAGAACACGAGAGGGAACACGAGGGGAAACACGAGAGAATCACTCAAACCAACAAGAACAAGTCACACATATGCTAGATCCTCGAAACACAAAGAGATACAAGATCCATGATCAACAAGGGACGATACAAAGGGTAACCGGTTCTTCTCCGTGAGGAGGTCTTGATATCCCTGGGGATCTTCTCCGATGAAGGAGGTCCTGAATCCGTAGTGGATCTTCTCCGTGGAGGGGCCGCAGTCACTCACAAGGAGATGAACCACTAGATAGTATCAAATGAGCTATCACTAAGCTAACCCTCATTAGGAGTAGGAGGAGGAGTATATATAGTCTAGGGCCACGAAGGGGTAAGTGGGAGAGGGATACATGGGCCTCTGGCCCGATAACTGTGCGCAGACAGCAGGTAGCGGACGTCCGACGACTACCGGACGTCCGGTGGCTCGCGAGGGTCCGGACGTCCGGAAGTCTTCGGACTTCCGCTATTTTCCTTCTGTCGTCGAAGTCACGGACGTCCGGTGGCCTCCGGTCGTCCGGTCGCCTGGGAGTCGCCGGTCGTCCGGTAGATGCCGGACGTCCGGAGCCTGAAGCTTTTCCAGCAGCTTCTCTTGTTCCTTGTACTTGGTGTCCTCGCCGTCTTGTCCAACGCTCCTAGCTGTTCCATGGCCTCCCTCTTGGTTCCTGGTCATGCATAGCACATATATTTGAGGTAGTAGCCATGTCTCACATGTAGAAAGTGGGGGTGCAGAGAGGAGCGAGTGAACCTTGTGTCCAATTGTGTGAGGTTGAGGTCTCGTCGAGTGAACATGGGGATGATCATGGGATACACCGTATCATCTCCCCTCCCTTGGGAAAGATCCGACCTCGGATCAAAAACCTCATCACCATGGAAACGGTTGTCGTGGACGGACTTGTAGTTGGACCGAGATGAAGACTTGGCGTAATCCAAGTAGTCCAAGGTGTCGTCGGAGTGGTATACATGCAAGAAGGGCAAACACAAACGACACTCGGAAATACAATGGTTAGCGCACAAGTGTCTATCATGCAAGAATGGGTCCGCGTGACAAATTTGGGCATGGCAAGGCACAAGATGCTTATCGAAAAGATGTACAATGACATGTAAAGCATTCATGTGATCAAATGCATTTGAGGTGCACACAAAGGTGTTGTGAATGTGATCAATGCAACCATTGTGCAAAATGATGTCATAGTGGGACGGTGTATCAAATGCATGAACATGGTAATCGATGCTCAATATGACTATGTGATCATGCAATTGATGTTTGGCAATGTGATCATTATGTATGAATATGCCATCAAGGTAGATCACAACAAATTTGCTAAGGAAATGCACAAGCTCATATATCATGGATGACATGGGAATACAAAATGCAACAAGGCAATCATAATGTGAGTCAATCCATGGGCAAGATGCAAATTTGTTATGGGAATGATATGTCCATTGAGCATGGCATGTGAGCACACAATCAACAAATATGAAGGTTTTGGTGCAATGTGTCAAAGGGGTTTTGACATACCAATGCTCGATGTCATGGCAATAGTGGTAGACCGGTGGTGAATCCATAGGGTCCATCTTTAATGTCGGTCCTCCATCCCGTAGATGTATCATGTAGACAACAAGAAGGAAGCAACAATGAAAGTATGGCCCATCCAATATGCATATGTGAGGATGGCTCACAAAGAAGGAATTCACCTTATGTATGTTCTCGAAGGTGTTGGTGTCGCGCAACGTGTATGCCTTCACATCCCCAAGATGCCTCGTGATGGTACCGCCTTGTGAATCCTTCAAAATGAAAGAACATGACAAACACTCGGAAAAACAAATGAGGTTAGCCATAATGCAAAACCTAGCATTCGTGCGGGAAAATACCCAACAAGTGCTTGCATCATTCTTATCATAAGAAAGGACAAGGTAATGTGGCATGGCATGTAAGCATATGATGCGATAACAACCAAAGGCATTAGGCGCAAACAAGCAAGCATGCATCACAAGTATGGTGTCCAAGTCTCCAAGATCAACAAACATAGCATTGTTGCACTCAATACAAGTGATGAGAGATGCAACGAATGGAGACAAGTGACAATGATCAATGTGAATCATGTGAATGGCATGAACATATATGTCATCAACCCAAGAAAGCAAGTAAGAGTGGAACATGGGTGATGCAATATAGCAAGCAAGCATAGCAATCAAGTCAAACAAGCTAGTAGTGCGAAGATGCAACGTACTAGAGGTAATCATGGCAAGCATGTCAAGTGTGCAAATAGTGAGCATACGTGATGCACATGGCATATCACAAGCATGAAAGCAAGATATGAGCAAAATAGCATCAACGTGTTGATGAGAGGCCATATGTAAATAGCAATAGGGCGTCATGACTCTCCCAACACAAGAATCAACAATAGCATGGTGCACAAAGAAATCATGGTAGTAGCTACAAGTATCTCCACCAAGCATGCAAATACACATATAAGTATCATAATGGTGAATCATTGGTAATTGCAAGCAAGGGTCACAATTGCATGGCAAAATCATAGCAAGAGGCATAACATGCAAAGTGAACACGATAGTATGGGCATAATGTGACAAGTGGCAAATAGCCCATAGCCGTGTGAGAGCCAAGTAAAAGAGATGCGCGTAGTGGTTGCGCGAAGAGAATGGTGGTAAGGAGATTCCACGGAATCCCAAGTCATCGTTGCTCTCAAGAGCTCTTTTCGTCAACTCATGGGATTGTGAGGTTGACGAGTTTGCAAAAGTACCTACACAAGACAAAGGCAAAGGAAAAATTGTATGTGCGTGGTATATGTACACATCATCCATCATGATGCGCACGTGCAAGTGTAGGTTAGTACATAATATCCAATGCTCAAATAAATGAGATGCGTGGTATAGAAACATGTCATCCATCATGAGAGGTTTGTTGTTATGTATGGCATAATGGAGACTCAAGTTGTGTGATGCATCATGACAAGTAGGTAGAGCATTGTTATTCATGGAATGCATATGGTGCACACAATCATGGTAACTATGCAAAGTATGGAATGCATCAAGATCTCCTAGTATGTATGAGGAAACTATGGGGGTCTCCTCATGAGCATCAATGGAAACATCACATTGAGAATATTGACAACATCCAAAGCAAAGCATATTTGGAACATTGTGTTCATGGCATGGCATAGTAGATGAATTGCGCAAGTCATGTAAAGGAAGCATGGCAATATCATCGCAAGAGAAACAGAAGCCAATGACCATCATCTTGTCATCTATGCCACAAGTGCAAATAAGATTGATTTTAATGGGGCATGCATAGTTACTATGTTGAGATTGAAATGAAACAATATGAGAAATCTCACTCATAGCATATGACAAGTTCAAAGGATTATCAAACATGATGTGACCAAAAGAATTTTCACATGATATCCTATGGAGCATAGCATCACAACTAGGCAACTCAACATGCTCATCAACATATTCATCATAAATAGGTAAGTCAAGACATGAGGAAGTTGCACTAGCATGAAGCATGGTCATAGGTGAATCAACATCATGCAAGCAATCATTGGTGATATAGTCCACAAGTGGGACGAAAGAAGCACCATCACCTATGTTACCTTTGGAGCATCGCTCATGTATTGTAGGTGAGGTTGCAACTTGATGGTACCATGTGGGGGGTACATCTTCTTCCACCATGGCCATCGCTTTGTCCATTGGAGGGACGGACTCATCGAGGGTAGGCATGTCCTCTTGTAGGAGATCTAGCACCAAAGAAAACACACTCGGAGTAGAGGTTAAGTCGTTAGAAAGCATAGTGGCCTCACATGCCCTATCAACTACCTCACTCACTAAGTGGTGTGACTCACTCACTCCCTCGTGGATGCTCTCACTTGTATGGTTGGTGGAGTCACTCAAATGGCTCTCAACCTCACATAGGAGAAGTGGCATGCTCTCATGTGTGGGGCTAGTGGTGTGCACACTCATCCTCTCAAGGGAAATGCTCTCAAGCTCACATATGGTGGAGTCACTCGTATCACTCATGTGGTGGTGGCTCTCCTCACATGGGAATTGGGGCATCTCGTCATATGTGGATGTCGAAGAGGTGTAGGTGCAATAGTCTCCATGCTCAACTTCCTCATCCGTAATGCCTCCAAAGATGAATGCCGTAGGGTGTGGCAAACCATCACGCTCCTCCGAGGTCAAAGAGAAGGTCTCATGCTTGCTCGCGTAGCTTGACCCGGAGTAGTCCAATATGGGCGCCGTCTTCATGGTGTCGAAGAGGTTCATGCTCGTCGCCTTGGTCGAAGGGGATGGCCCATGCTCGACCGTCTTGTCGCCGTCGCTCGTAGATGATCGCCTTGATGATGAAGACGTCGATGTAGGCGAACTCATGGGAAGTAGGCGAAGATGCCGTACGTCCGAAGGCGAAGATGCCTTGATAGCACTTGGCGAAGATGCCGAAGTGGTGGTTGTAGCCGTAGCTCCGTCTTGGGTGTGCTTGTCTCGCGGTCTTCTCTTATGCTCTTGAAGCTTGGCCTTGGCGTGATGTAGAGCTTCTTCGGACTTGTAGGTATGCGCTTGTCGAGCATCTTCATGATGATGATGTCGTTGTCGTGCTTGAGCTCTTGGTAGATGTCGTTCGTCGTCGTCGTGCACATGATGCTTGGAGGTGACTTGCCCTTCATGACAATGTCGATGGTCGCCATGTCGGTGTGGCCGTGGAAGACTTGCACTTGCATCATGTTTGCGCTTCGAAGACTTGCGACTTGAACGTCGCCGTCGAGATGATGACGAAGGGGAAGAAGACTTGTAATCGACCACCAAGTGTCGGAGCTCCGCCATTTGTTTGTTGAAGGAGTCGCACATGTCGTCGAAGGAAGCCATTGTCCTTGTCTGGAAGTGTCGTTGTTCGATGGCGATGTTGCCCAAGCACTCTTGCATTTCTCGTTGTAGTCCGATGGTTTTCGCGTGGATGTCCTTGTTCGCGCCGTCGATGTCGAAGACCGGAGATGAAATGCCTTGCCTATCCATCACAAGACGCTAGCAAGTATGAGTGGGAGAAAGAGAAGAACTAGACCAAATGTACCTTGACCGATGTTGAAGATGGATCAATGATCACTCAAATGTGGAACAAGGAAATAGCACAATTGGTACCAATTCTTGTCGGTTTCTCACACCTACACAAGTAAAGCTTATGGTGGAGCTCGGTGAGGATAGTGGCACAAAAATTTGATGCAAAATGTTAGCAAGACTCAATAATGTTGAAAAAGATTCACAAATTCGCAAGGGAAACAAGAAGACCAATAGCAATATGGGTGGCACACGGAAACACACACACGGATAGATAAGTGGGGTCGTGCAACCAAGGGGTGAGCCAAAATGTGGAATCCACGAAAATGCTCATGTTGCACAACACTAGAGAGACGCTAGCGCGATTGCACAATAGGCGGATACGAACTTGTGCACAACCTACTATGCAAAATGCAACGACTTCTATCCCAAGTATGCTATATGTATGGTATTCCGGTGGTATGATCCAAAATGATCGAGTATGACAATCTTAATGTAGTATGATGCTATGGTTCTTGCTTAAAAGCTCTTTGCTTATCTTTTCCTTTGTGCTTAAAAGCTTGGTTGGCTCTTTCTCTTTTGAGATCTTTTCTCATGCAAAACTTCACGAACCAAGATAGCAATTGAGTATATGCGATGACAACCTTGTGTCACAAGAGATGATACCAAGATATGCACCACGGTGATATGGTATGTATGCTATGGGATGTATGATCACTAATCTGCACAAGTAATGTTGCCGGCAATACTCGAATGGCTAGTCCCGATAGGTAAGTGACGCAAAAATGTGCTAGGGGTTAACAATGCAATTGCAAGGGGATATACAATGATGTTATCGAGGTTACCGTCCGAGTCGATGATGAGAGGCGGTGTTCTTGATGTAGACCCGTTCCTAATTAGCCGAAACACCTTAGGAAACGGAAAAACCACAACTCAAAATCTCAAGGACAAATGTCAAATGGTGGTAGCGGCAAAGCCGTGGTGGTTGCGGAAGTGGAATGAAGGGCTATACACGATGTCGGAGTTGAAGTCACGGTCCCTAAGTAGCCGAAACACCTTAGGAGACACAAGCCACAACTCAAACAAGCTCGAACAAAATTTGGTTAAGTTGGGTTTGCTATGTATAGTGGGCAAAGGGTATGCGGAAGTGGTGGTGGTGGTTGATGAAGAACAAACGGTCCCTAAGTAGCCTAAACACCTTAGGAGACTCAAATCACTACTCAAGCAACCACAAATGCTATGGGAACAAAATTGGTTAAGTTGCGGAAGTCGGTGGTGGTTATGCGGATGGTGTGGTGGAGGCCCTAGGCAAAGATGCCAAAATCCACAAAATATGATGGAGACAAATGAATATGGTTGTATTTTTTTGGAATGGGGAATGTCAAGAGCTTCAAAACGAGCTAAAGAACGTCCAAATCGGAGTTCGTATGAATTAGTTATGACCAAAACAAAAATCAGCCGAAGTCAAAATCTGGGGATACCGGACGTCCGGAAAAGACCGGAAATCCGGTAATTTTTGCTGTATAGGTGGTTCCGGTCGTCCAGTGAATTCCGGACGTCCGGTGCTTCGAGAGGGTCCGGACGTCCGGTAAAAGGCCGGTCGTCCGGTGGGTCGGGGTCAACTCGAGATTTGAGATCCGGGACGCGATTTTGGGCGGAAATTGATGATTTTGGGGTCAAAATTGATGAGATTTCGTGGATGAAAGATGGGGAAACTTGGGGAAATGCTAGATCCACTTGAAACCAAGCAAATCCATGGATCAAAATCAACAAAACGTCATCAAACCAACAGATCACAAAATCTTTTGGGGCTATTTTTGGTGGGGATTTTCGAAATTGGGGAAGAACACAACAAAAGAAGGCTAGAAAACAAAGTGTGGGGCTCCAAAATCGTGATCAACCTATGCTCTGGTTACCAAGATGGTACAGGGTGGAACCCTATGGGGCCGATCTTTCACGAAATGGAGGGGATCCCACGATGAACACGAAGAACACGAGAGGGAACACGAGGGGAAACACGAGAGAATCACTCAAACCAACAAGAACAAGTCACACATATGCTAGATCCTCGAAACACAGAGAGATACAAGATCCATGATCAACAAGGGACGATACAAAGGGTAACCGGTTCTTCTCCGTGAGGAGGTCTTGATATCCCTGGGGATCTTCTCCGATGAAGGAGGTCCTGAATCTGTAGTGGATCTTCTCCGTGGAGGGGCCGCAGTCACTCACAAGGAGATGAACCACTAGATAGTATCAAATGAGCTATCACTAAGCTAACCCTCATTAGGAGGAGGTGGAGGAGTATATATAGTCTAGGGCCACGAAGGGGTAAGTGGGAGAGGGATACATGGGCCTCTGGCCCGATAACTGTGCGCAGACAGCAGGTAGCGGACGTCCGACGGCTACCGGACGTCCGGTGGCTCGCGAGGGTCCGGACGTCCGGAAGTCTTCGGACTTCCGCTATTTTCCTTCTGTCGTCGAAGTCACGGACGTCCGGTGGCCTCCGGTCGTCCGGTCGCCTGGGAGTCGCCGGTCGTCCGGTAGATGCCGGACGTCCGGAGCCTGAAGCTTTTCCAGCAGCTTCTCTTGTTCCTTGTACTTGGTGTCCTCGCTGTCTTGTCCAACGCTCCTAGCTGTTCCATGGCCTCCCTCTTGGTTCCTGGTCATGCATAGCACATATATTTGAGGTAGTAGCCATGTCTCACATGTAGAAAGTGGGGGTGCAGAGAGGAGCGAGTGAACCTTGTGTCCAATTATGTGAGGTTGAGGTCTCGTCGAGTGAACATGGGGATGATCATGGGATACACCGTATCATCTTGCCCTTCATGAGTTCTTGTTCCGCCTTGAGAGCACCAATGTAGTTGTCGTCGAGGGACTTGTAGTTCTCGAAGAAGATGGTCTTGTAGACGTCATTGCGCAATCCCATCATGAAGTGGAGCTTCATTGAAATGGGGTCGTCCACGCCGGCTCGTCGCAAGGCCATCTTCATCTCCTTGAAGTACTTGTCGATGGACTTGGATCCTTGAATGGCGTTCTCCAATTGGCGTAGAAGTTGTTCCGTGTAGGTGGAAGGCACGAACTCTCGCCGCAAAGCTCTCTTCGTCTTGGGCCAATTCACGTTGAAGCTCGTCGAAGGTGTGTGAAGCCACCATGTTGACGCATTGTCGTGGAAGTTTCTTGTGGCGCACTTCACTTGATCTTCGTAGGGAACTTGATGTAGCTTGAGGTAGTCGTCCATCTTGCGCTCCCACTCGAGATACTCCTCGGGGTCTTGAGTCCCATAGAAAGGAATCTCATGGTCGTTGTCGAGGTCGTTGTAGCTCGTGGAAGTCGCGGACTTGAGCTTGGGGATCTTCTCTTGAGCATAAGCTTGAGGTTCTTGTGGGCGAAGATGCCGCATATCCAAAGGCGAAGATGCCTTGAAGTCGCTTGGCGAAGATGCCAAGGTGTACGGTGAAGTCGTTGAGCGGTTGTTGGTGTTGAGCTCTTGACCTTCACGTTCTTGTCGTTGATGGTGTCGATGCCGATGAGATCTTGCCGGAGATGGTAGCTCGGAAGGATGTGCACTTGAGCGTCTTCTCGAAGATGAGGGAGACCTCTTGCGGTTCTTGATGAGGGCTTTGAGCTCCTCCATTTGAGCATTCATGTTGGCGCACAAGTTGTTTGTCATGGCATCGAACTTGTCGTTGTTGGTGTAGACCGGAGATGAAATGCTTTTCCTATCCATTACAAGACTCGAGCAAAGGTGAGTAGGAGATGAGATAAACAATACCAAGTTACCTTTTCCCAACGTTGAGGATGTATCCCGTTTCACTCAATGTGAAATGAAAGAATAGTGGAATTGGTACCGGACTTGTTCACTCACACCTATCAAGTAAAGCTTATGGTGGAGCTCGGTGAGGATAGTGGCACAAAAACTTGATGCAAAATGTTAGAAAGAGTCAATAATGTTGAAAGAGATTCACAAATTTGCAAATGTAACAAGTAGACCAATAGCAATATGTGGCACACGGAAACACACACACGGATAGATAGATGGGGTCATGCAACCAAGGAATGAGCACAAAATGTGGAATCCACGGAAAACGCTCGTGTTGCACAACTCAAGAGAGACGCTAGCACGATTGCTCTATAGGCGGATACGACACTTGTGCACAACCTATAAGATGCAAATGTATGAACTTTCTATCCCAAGTATGCTATGTGTATTATGTTCCGGTGCTTTGAGCACAAGATGATCCAAGATGATGAAGTATGATATCATATGATGCGATGCTATGTCTCTTGCTTACAAGCTTCTTTGTCTTTCTCTTTTTGCTTAAAAGCTTTATTCTCTTTTTTTTGTATGGCCACGATGCGAAATGCACAAACCAAGATAGCAATTGTGTATATGCGGGAACAATCTTGTGACACAAGGGGTGATATAATGATATTGTATGTATGCAATGGAAGATGGATCGATGATCACTAATGTGCACAAGTAACGTTGCCGGCAATACTCAAAGGCTAGTCTCGATAGGCAAGTGACGCAAAAATGGGCTAGGGGTTAACAATGCAAATGCAAGGGAATATACAATGATGTCGTCGAAGTTACCGTCCGATGAAGATGATGAGATGCGGTGCTCTTGAAGTAGACCCGTTCCTAATTAGCCAAAACACCTTAGGAAACGGAAAAACCACAACTCAAAATCTCAAGGACAAATGTCAAATGGTGGTAGCGGCAATGCCGTGGTGGTTGTGGAAGTGGAATGATGGGCTATACACGATGTCGGAGTTGAAGTCACGGTCCCTAAGTAGCCGAAACACCTTAGGAGACACGAGCCACAACTCAAACAAGCTCACACAAAATTGGGTTAGGTTGTGTGGAAATGTATAGTGGGCAATGGGTATGCGGAAGTGGTGGTGGTGGTTGATGAAGAAGCAATGGTCCCTAAGTAGCCTAAACACCTTAGGAGACTCAAATCACTACTCAAGCAACCACAAATGCTATGGGGGACAAAAATGGTTAGGTTGCGGAAGTCGGTGGTGGTATAGCGGATGATGTGGTGGAGGCCCTAGGCAAAGATGCCAAAATCCACAAAATATGATGGAGTCAAATGAATATGGTTGTATTTTTGTGGAATGGGGAATGTCAAGAGCTTCAAAACGAGCTAAAGAACGTCCAAATCGGAGTTCGTATGAATTAGTTATGACCAAAACAAAAATCAGCCGAAGTCAAAATCTGGGGATACCGGACGTCCGGAAAAGACCGGAAATCCGGTAATTTTTGCTGTATAGGTGGTTCCGGTCGTCCGGTGAATTCCGGACGTCCGGTGCTTCGAGAGGGTCCGGACGTCCGGTAAAAGGCCGGTCGTCCGGTGGGTCGGGGTCAACTCGAGATTTGAGATCCGGGACGCGATTTTGGGCGGAAATTGATGATTTTGGGGTCAAAATTGATGAGATTTCGTGGATGAAAGATGGGGAAACTTGGGGAAATGCTAGATCCACTTGAAACCAAGCAAATCCATGGATCAAAATCAACAAAACGTCATCAAACCAACAGATCACAAATTTTTTTGGGGCTATTTTTGGTGGGGATTTTCGAAATTGGGGAAGAACACAACAAAAGAAGGCTAGAAAACAAAGTGTGGGGCTCCAAAATCGTGATCAACCTATGCTCTGGATACCAAGATGGTACAGGGTGGAACCCTATGTGGCCGATCTTTCACGTTTGGAGAGTATCCCACGATGAACACGGAGAACACAAGGCGGAAACGGGGGAAAACACGAGAGGAAACACACAAGAACAAGTCCAATCACACATCCACTAGACAATCAAACACACAAGATCACACGGTACATGAACAACAAAGGGAAAGATACAAGGTAAAGTTCATCTCCAAGAGGAGGTCTTGAATCCGTGAAGGATCTTCCCGCTAGGGGTCTTGAATCCAAGGTGGATCTTCTCCGTAGAGGGGCCACGGGATAGAGAGAAGAGGAGGAGCAGCAACCAGACGGATTTTTGGGTGCGATGGATGGACAGAGAAAGCAAGAAGAGCTATCTCGGTGGGGTTTGATTTATTTTTTACTAGTACAAATGCCCGTGCGTTGCACCGGGCAAAAAAAGACACATGTGACATTGTACATCATTTTTTATATCCAATTTTAATAAACACCAATAATAAGGTTCAACATGGAAAGTTCCTTATTTTTAATAAAAGTTAAGATTTTCATAAAAATTGGAACACTTAATAATTAACGTTTTTATGAAAATTGGAACATTTCCCTAAAAAGAACAGTTTTTTAGGAAAAAGATTATTTTACATATATTTTTTAGAGCATTTTTGTTAGGGAATTTTTACAGGTTGTTTGCTTGGGAAGAGTTTGTTCCTTTTTTTAATGCCCGTGAGTTGCAACGCGTACAATCTTGCAAAACCTGCTCCATGTGTCCTTATGCACCATTTTCTTTTATTCAAATATGATAATTAATGCTACTCTTATTCAAATCTGATAATTAATGTTTCACTGATTATTGTTTTTTTTTTAATTTTGGTCATTAAAAAGCCACCATAGCGTTCTTCGTTTGATTGAAGAGTAGTGGTTCATGAAATAGTCTCTAAACTGGTTTTATTTTTTGCTTTCCACCACGGTTGCCGCAGAGGGAGGACAAACGGTGCACGAAGACCACCAGGGTTGGCACGGAGGGAGGACAACGGCGTGCGAAGACGCCTCGAGGGAGATAGGATAGGTCGTCGGAGCACCAAAACAATGTGGCCGTGATTCTCTGTTTATTCCCAATCTTAATGAAGAGTTGCCACACACTGAAGAAATAGAGCATCACCCATCGGAAGCATCACACAAACCAGGAGGAGCAGCATAGTTCATATCTTCATATTGAGGGGAACATGTTTGTGGAAGTTAAATAATAAGAGCACTGCAACTGCTAGTAAACTACATGATAATTTCAAGCAATACACAAGACCACCATCAAGCACATAATACTGTTAAAGAGTATAGGTCAAGATTTCATTTCAAGCTAGAAACTCAAAGTCATTTACAGTCAACTATATTTAATTGACCCAACTGGTCCATATCCAATAAATTACGAGGCGCCCTTTAATTTGCTAGATATCTAATGCGAGCCAACAAAGAAGCTTCTATTTTTCAGAAATAGCACGCACGTCCTGTTTGAACAAATTGAAGTTAGCACGATCAATCTTGAAATAAGAATTTGTTATTATGAAGCCTTACGAATTGTAGTATTTAACATACTAGTTTTACATTGAATTTTCCTCATACAACTGATGAATTCAAGTACTCCGGCAGGCATTTATCTTCACATTCATTGTCCTTGAATGTTAGCAGTTGGCCCAAAATTAGTTTTCTGAGTTCATATCCATCCTATACATCCATATTTTTTGCAAATGAATGACATCAGAATCAGATGTGTAAATATAATAGTAATGATCTATACGGTCACGATATTTACCTTAAAAATGGCAAATGTGGTCTTTCATCTTCCCATGTAGACATGAACAGGGGAACAAGATAACTGGATACTTCTCTTATATATAAGAATATATATGTTAGTAATTAATATTGTATACAAATTCAAAACAACAAATGCTCAGTATATAGTAGTCATCTCTTGAAAAATACATGTTGTAAACTGGAATATCATCTAGTATTTTTTGATGCCATAGGAGAATATTTTTGTTCCATATAGACCCAGGGCATGCTTTTGACATTGCTTTCGGTAAGTGTTCTGAAATCCATATAATTTGCTTCACATATTTTGCGAGCAGATTGCATCGGTACATGGGATTAATAGGAGTAGGGTCCAAAATGTAGATTGTTCTGTTATATTTGTTCAATATGAATAGAATGAATTCACCGTTGGATTGTACTGGAATATGGACCTGAAATAGGCTACATATTAGATGCAATACAAATTTTCTGGTGTAAAGTATACATAAGTGCTCTTACCGATTTGCATCTTGAGACATTATATTTGATACCAGTAATAATAATAAATCAAAAACAGCAGCAAATGTTTTGCACAAATGACATGTATAAAAATTATGCAATTTGCATGGGGAAACCTTACATTGTGCACGCCGGTGTCATTGAGTGTTACTGGTGGCATGTCCGAGAACCGAACCTCCTTCGCCTCCACCTGAGATGCCTTTGGCACCTGCACGCGCACAAACAACAAACAACAGAGACATCAAACAATCATCCTACACTTCAAGAGTATGCCAAAATTCAGAATCAGCATGCCGCGCACGGGCTCGTCAGGAATCCAGTGGACTGAACAAAAGAATGGAAACTGAACCGAGTGTGCGCACGCTCGGATTTATATTGGATTCTAAATTATGTGTCATTTTTCATGTTTGCATTTCAGTGCAATGCTTACAATCAAGATGCTTCTACTATTCATCATGATTTCACATGAATCTTTGTGACAGTTGTGTTTGACTTGTATTGAAACATGTGATGGCATGATCATGAGTTCAAAACTTGGCAGTATCTGTGTCACTCAACATAACAGGAGCTCCTTTTTTTTTGGCAAGATGAACTGAAACATTGAGTAAGGAAAGAGTGATGAAAATTCAAAAAGCAGAGACGATGACGCCCCATGACCAATAGAATAACAAATTCTTCAAGAAGGTTCAACCATATCGAAACTGGAATAATCAACAGAGGAACTAAGGTGCTGATCAACTAAGCATTCCAAGAATATCTTCCAATCAACAAGATTCAGGAAACAGGGGCAGACATGAACATTTAAGACCAATCAACAAGATTCAGGAAACAGGGGCAGACATGAACATTTAAGAGTTTAAACAACATGCACTTTACAAGAAAAATTGGACTGGTCTCTCTTGTCATTATCTTTCAAGTAGATTCCTTATCTTTTAACAGAATAACAGATTCAGATTCTACTACATATATATGTCAATGTGTTTTCTTATGAGTCCTGCTACTACAGACTTGAGCTTCCTTATTCCGAGGTAGTGAAGAAAAATTGGACTGGTCTCTCATGTCTGATATTATAGTAGATTGATTGACACTCTTGCCTAACATGCTGAATTCTACACATGAAAAAGCATCACCTCGAGGGTCAATTCTAGACATGAAAAGCATCACCTAGAGGGTCTGAAAATTAACGCAATGTATTGGATTTGGATGATGATTGACGCTCAGGTCTGGTGTGCGTACATGGCTGAATCAAATGTTGGACTTGGCCGGTGTCTCTACTCTGCTCACGGTGCTTGTTAACAGGGTTGAAGTGGAAGCATACCTCTGGTGTAGATGCCGTAGGCGACATTGGAGCGCTCGATGGATGTTTGTGTACCTCCGGCGAACTCGGAGCTTCTTCCTCCTCTGACGCTCTTGACTGTCGTATCTGAAACTGATGAGAATTTTGTTTGCAATCAATTAGGTGATGATATGGAAACTGCTGTACCCACCCAACAATTGGAAAAGGAGGCCATGGATCTTCAGAACGAAGAGCAAAACAAGCTGGTTGAGGATCAGTGTCAGGAAGATGCAGCAGAAACTGCACCAGTTTCCTCTGACGAGCAAGATGGTAGCACTTAAGAAATAGAAGAAGAATTCATGGGTCCTCATAACGTGTTAACAGGGTTCAAGGGGAAGCATACCTCTGGTGTAGACACCGCAGGAGACATTGGCGAACTCGGAGCTCCTTCCTGCTGCGAACTCGGCGGAAACATTGGATGTTTCGTCGACAATTAACGTGATGGGGATTCCAGCGTAGTACTCTTCCTTCTTATAGCAAAAAAGAACAATCCGGGTCAAACGCTTGATTGAGTTTTGTTGGACAAGGACACGGTCTGCATCATCTAATCGTAATCAGATCCCCTTATGTACATGTCTGCACTTTGTCTACTGCACTTGCTTCTTCCTGATCCTGCCCCATCTTGCGCAGCTCTTGCTTTCCTGGATCTTCCTCAGCCACTGTACAAGAGATGATTGTGGAATGGACGTTGAACACCGAGTACCCGCACTCGGCCCAGCTCTCGACAGACACCGAGGGAGTTGGGAACACGCGCACCTGATCGCCGCTGGCATACATGAGCTGGTGGAGGCGTCGGTCGGCGTGCGGGATGGAGCCGGTGGGGACGGCAGCCACGACGCCGTCGCTGGCTTCCGAATCTCCGCGGAGGAGGGGGTGAGGCGGGCCAGCTGGATGCGCTCCACACCGGCGGCGGCCACATCCTCGTCCCGCAGGTAGACGAGGCAGGAGAGGCGGCCGCGATGCGACCACGCCCTGGCATCGACGGCGCTGCAGCTCATGTTGGTCAGCACGGCGAACACCTCGGAGATGAGCCCCGTGCGGTCGGCGCCCGTCCGCTCAAGCACGGTGGTCGTGGCCGCCGCCGGCGACGCCGTTTATTCGCACAGATAGGCGAGGTCGAGGAGGAAACCGGGGTTGCGGAGCACGGCGGCGCGGCGTGACTGGGGCCTCATGGCACAGGAGCTCCAGCGTGAGCGCGCCTCTCCGCGCCGTCCATCCTCCCGGCGAGCGCACTCCATCCTCCCGCGGGAGGTACGGCGGCCACCGGCGCACGACGGAATGGGCGTAGCCGCCGGCGCGGAGTGGATAAGAGGAAGGAAAGGACCGCGGACTGAATTGAAATGCTTGTAGGTTATTTTTGTAAAAGTGAAACGTTTTCTCTGGGTGCCACTAAAACAGGGACTGCGGGTTGATTTCCTGTAAACCGAGGGGCTTTTTTGCAAAACATCACGACGGACGGGCTGAAACCCTATTTTCTTTATTATTAGGTAAAGAATGGCTGCACCGGCCAGAAGGTGCTAGCACCTATTGCAATTTTTTTCAGTGAGCACCCATATAAGGACACAAAATGTACGCCGATTTTGCCGTGTTTTTTCTGTTTGGATCGGTGTTTTTGACATTGTCAGCTCCGTCTGTGTTTGGTTAGCAGTGCGTCAAACACTTCGACGCATTTTCGTCCGCATAGTCGATGCGCGGTCATTTTTTAAACTCTTTTTGCGTACATATAAAAAAATTACACAAAGTTCACATAATTCAACCAAATACAAATATATCATAGTTTCACAACCAAATAAAATGGCATAGTGTACAAACTAAATAACATTTAAATTGTCACAAATACATTTGAAAGATAAAATTAAAATCTCATAATAGCCGCGCTTAGAGCATTGTTGCCGGCGGCCGAGGCGGGGGGGGGGGGTGGCCTCGGTGTTGGGTTGCTGCGACGGCGATGCAAATAGTCCACCAATGTCGGCAACGACGGAAGCCGGGTGCGGCGTGCTGATGGGGTGGTATGTGGGTGCGGGCGGTGGCCCAGGCACCGGAATTGGGCGGCGACGGCGAGGGAGGGCGGTCGAGTGTGGTGGTTGTCCGTCGGAGAGAAGAGGAATGACCAATGTGCCACCGACTAGCATGCCAGGGGGACAAGGACGGGTGTCACGCGTGTCCGCTCCGTGTCCGTGCCGACGCAAATCCAACCCAAATTTGGGTCCGAAATGGGTTGCGCGCTGACAAAAAAACAGACGCTCATCCATTTGCGTCAGCGTGTCGGGCCGTGATTTGTGTCTATTTCGGCCTAAACAGACACAGCCGAATAGTTTGCGTCGACGCGTTGGAGTTGTTCTAATTACTTGCTTTTTTTGTTGTTACTATCATAGTTTAATATTCATGTATACCGCATCTTATGAATACATCATCAGATATAATAATTAAAAGTGAGTGAAATATTGGAAATAAATATTTCTTAAGGGAGAAGATATTTGGAGCTCACTAGGACTTCCTGACAATTAAGATATTCCTCAACTCTAGATGTCATCGATGTAGTTGGTGAGACTGGGTGGAGAGAGGGATGGATGAAGAGTAGAGAGAAAGTGACAACGGTGTATCTTGAAATTTATCTTTTTTTAGACAATTCAACCAAAATTTATCTGTGATGGGGAATAGAGAAAAGCTTGTTTTTCTATGGTGATGATGGCCAAGTTCAAATAGTACAAAAGAAAAGAAACATAATATAATCTCGCAAATGAAATAACCAAGATTTTCTAAAAAACAAATTACCATAGTAAAAACCTATTTGCTTTCAAATATTAAAAAGTGTATATAAACAATCCCACTTAAATGCACGACTACACTTCAATCCCGACAAAATCGTTTGCAAATCTTTTGGAAATTTTAAGAAGAACTTTTGGATTAGCTGTTAAACTCTCGGATAGTATACAACAAGTCCACCATTTGTATATCCTGCTAAAAAATTACACCATTCCTCTTTCACCCGATGATAGTGCTAAGCTGAAGGAGGCGCCATCAATCGACATCCCTATGACTTTCTCAACTTTATACTACATGGTATGGACACCAACAATCCTTTTTTTAATTGCAGACACCAAGCTTGTGTTCTTATAAAGATAAGTGTTTCAATTTTTTCTTGCTTTAAACAATTAATGCTTTTAAATATGTTCATGCTTTTTAAAAACATCAAAATTCCCCAAAAGAACAATTTATTATTAAAAATCATTTAAAATTGATCACAAAATTTTAAAAGTTCTCTTTCAAAGAAAACATGTGTCCAAAAAATGTCCATTTTCAAAAAATGTTTCATTCTAATAACAAGATTAAAAATTTGAAATTTGTTTAATTACTTTAAAATAAAGAAATATTTGTGTTTTTTCTGAAAAATAAAATATAGAACCAATTACTAAACTATTTAATGCACCACTACTCTTCCATCGGATGAAGGATGTTAGGGTGGCTTCTTTATGTCCACACTTCATACTTTGAAAAGCGATAGCAATAATCTTATTACTGATGTTTATCTGAATTGTACGTACGAAATGGTGCGTACTGTCACACGGAGCATGTTTTATGATATTTTTCGCCCGTTGCAACGCACGGGCATTTGTACTAGTAATAATAAAGCAAGGATTGAATCCGTCGGGTTCACCGTCATAATACGCTTTCATCCAGTCGTAATACGCTTTTACGATTCGTATATACAAAATTGTAATATAAACGAGGTGGTACTAATTTGGGGATGTCCAACGACCCTTCCTCTCGATCCCATCTAGACCTGCAATTGAACCGTCAAACAGAGCGAACAGGATGCCGTCGCAGTCCCATGCGCCGTGCAAAGCACTGGTCCAAGGGGCCGAGGCGCTTCGGTGGTCGGCGAGGATGCACAGCTGCTCCCACCGGTGGCCGGAGCCGGCCGGCGTGAGCGCCCAGAGCAGGATGTTCTGCTTGGCGTCGTCCCACATGCAAACGCAGAGGCGGCCCCGTATCTTCATCAGCCTGGACCGGACGTGCTTGCCCGGCGGCAGGGCAATGGTGGATACTGCCTCGTCGTCGACATCGAAAGCTAGCACCGCTGATGGCTTTCCGGCGTTGCCGATGTTGGCAAGCAGATATATCTTCCCTTTGCCATCCTCATCATCCATGTATAGACCGGCAGGGCAGAGGAGCGACTTCCCCGGCAAGAAGAGTACCGTCCTTGGTTTTTGGTTTTGGTCGCGGTGACCACCAAATGAGATGACCATCAGCTTGCCGCCGCCTCCGCCTTCGACTGCACCATGGCTGATGCTTTCTTGGTCGACGCACACCAGCACCTTGTAGGCCTTGCACCTAGCGCCGTACCCGAAACCGACGAAACGCCGTCGGGACTTAATGACGCTGGCCTGCGGTAAGGAGAGGCGGATCACGGCCTCATCTTCCTTCCTCGTGGCCGGGTTGAAGAGGATGCCATCGATGTATCGGCACCCGTCATCGACGGACGTGGTGAGGAGCACGAGCCCGTTGCACGTGCCGGCGGCGATCCGACGACGCGCTTCACAGCGAGTGCGGGGCCGACGAAGTCGAACGCGGGGATGGGGGACGTCGCCTGGCCGTCGATGCAGTAGCGGAGGAAGCATGCGACGTGCGGGCGTGGGAGGTTAGCGGCTTAGCGCCCAGGTAATGGCGGCGGAACCAGAAGTCCGTGGTGGTGGTGAGGAGGCGGCGGAAGTGTTTGGAGGGCGTGGGAGGTGATCTAGATTTTCTTGTCGATGCGGATGAAGAGCAGAATCATATCCCAACCTAAAGCATAGCTTAGCCATAATTCAACCGCGGCAACATGAGGCATATTCACCTTATGCGAATGCGGAAAACCTTATTTTTGACATTCAGTTTGGATATAAGAAGTGGCACGTAGTGGCACTCGGAGCAGGAGTTGGGTTTACAAAAAAGATCGCCAGGTGCAACGCATGGGCATTTGTACTAGTAGTACTCATGCACATGGGCTATGTCCCGTGCGAGAGTAGAGCCGCGTCGTTCGGACAATACGCACAACGACAACAACCTGATGTGCAGCGATCGGACGGTCAAAAAAGTGATTGAGACCACAATTAAAACTCAGCTAGCTGAGTTTGAGCAAAATTGGTAAACTCATATCGAAACTTAACACAACTACTTTTGATGAAGTCATGACTCACCTACTATTGACTAGTAATGGACATGGTACAGTTCCGAGCTCCATATATGCCATCCTTACTCATAGCCGTGCAGCTGAACAAGTGGTTTACTCTCGTTCCCACCTTAACAGTGTGTCATCACCTGCTTTGCTCCTTGACTACTCGCATGAATTGGAGGTATTGGGAAGCTCTCAATTGCACGTTGACAAGCAGCCATATACAGTAGATCTTATCGAGTTTGGTAGTGAAGAACCCATGGGATTTCATCAAGTACATTTGCCAGGTCACGTCACATAAGGCTGTTTCTACCTTGAGGGTGCTCAATGTGTCACCATTTGCCAGGTAACGTTACACGAACAGGTGCGTGCGGTAGCTACTCCTCGACGCAGACCAACTGAGTGTGACAACGGCTGCTCAGGGCGGAACAGGTTCACAAGGGTCAGCTTGGCAGTGAGGCCGTGGCCGATGTGACAAAAAGGATAGATGCAACTGTTGCACGTTATGTGTTTGATGAAATGCCTCCCGAGAGAGAGGAGAAGAAAAATAAGATGATAAGGTGGACTGCAACATGTCTTGTTGTGTCAAAACCACTCCATGCCATTCACGGTTTTCGGTAAAATCTGGTTTTGGGCGAAACATACCCGTTTTTAAGACTTGAGGGGCCAAATGTCGCCCAAAAATTATTTTTCATCGACAACGAGTGGATTTTATTATATCAAAAGATAGCATCAAGATGATACAAACACAGTGAGCACACACCCAGATGCACACGGGCAACAACAACGCGCACACACAAAAATCACATTGACAACTAGCAAAAACCAAACAAGGCCGAAGCTATGCCTTGGTGGGGTAAAAAAAAAAGGCTCGGTAGCGAATAAAACAATGATCAACAAGCTATGTCAGCAACCGTATCTGCACCAACCATCTTTTGACATCATATGTGATGTCATCACCACTTTCTGCAATCCCGGCAGCTACATACATAGCACGGTCTTGATGTGAGGTGCCACGCAAATGAAGACCCTGCTTGCGCAAGCAGACAGTCAAACCACGACAAAGGCCAGTCGCCACCAAGAACACCGAACAGCGAAGGTCATTGTCGCGCTTTGCAACCGAGATCGATGGAGGAAGCTCACTGACACCGTCAAACCCCAATTTTGAACGCTCCGGTACCGTTCTCATGCTTGGTCTTTCTCGTCCGTGAAGGCTGAATCAGACAGCAAAACAAACACGTCATCGCCACGGAATGTGAAGATTCCAATCCCAGTCCCATCTCCGCAATCACCAAGCAGTGCAGAACCAAGCCTTCGCCTACGCGCCCGAGCGGAGATCTGCCGTAGCAGGACGTAGCAGGCTGACACTGTCGCCCACGTACCTGCAAATGGAATCTTTGCCATCAGCATCTCAGTACCATAGACTATCAGCCCAGCCATAAATCGCCGTCGTCGCTGCACATCCGTACCCTCCGCCTCAAGCAGCCGTCCATAGATCTCACTCTGGAGCAACGCTGAACAAGCTACCTCCGGCACCGGTGATTAAGTCAGCTCAAGACAATGCCCAAAAAATTCTTAAGGTACCAAATATAGACTTTTGGTGAACTTGAAAGATTAAATCAACAACAGATGTGGCCAGCGGATACTCATCCACAAACGTTGAAGTATGTGCCAAGCTTGAAAGCAAGGGGGGGGTATTGAGTAGCAAAATGTTTCTGGGTACATTTGGAGTCGGTATGAGAGGGAACAAAAACAAATGAAGGGGCGAGGAGAGGAATCCATCTAGGATGACCAGTAGGAAAATACAACTTCGAGTTGGGGCTAGGTGGTACATTGCCCTGATTCTAGCTCTTCAAGGCGCAAGTTAAACGGATTAGAGTTGCAGTGAAAATTAAACTGAGAAAAACACTCAGCTATCAAAAGTAGACGTCCTCCAGTCATTTTTTTAGTGGGAGGCAGTGACATTCGACATTGATGTCTGAGTCAACGTGGAGTCCGTTATATATACAGTAATCACTCTGCACATCACGGAGGAATTTCGTCCACTATTTAAGAACGTCACTTTTCCAACAAAATTGACCCATTTGAACATGGCATTTCTAACTGGATAGATCAAGAAGAGTTGTTATTTTATTCGAGAAAATGCAAGGAGAAGACAGGAAATATGGTTTAAGATTTCTCTATCTATTTCGTAGACTCTTGTGTGAACAAGGTGTTATTGTATTAAACTCAATAAACATATATCGAAAGTAGGCACAGTTATTCGCAATGAAGTAATGGCATACCTACCAAATGCCTATATTTATATACTGCCTAGTAATAGAGATATATAGTACAATTTGAGCTCCTTACATATACCCTTGCCATTGAACTACCATTTTTCTCCTTTCTACCTCAATAATGTGCTATATCTTGTCATCATTTGCTTTGCTCCTCGAGTACTCACATGCATTAGAGGTGTCGGGAAACACTGACCAACGCGTTGTCATGTACTGATAGAGATGTCAATGGGCTTAATAAAGAATAGTCCATGAGATTTCAGTAAGTACGTTTGCTCGATGCTGTAGCGAGGGAGTGGTTCTACAGCTAAGATTCCAGACACCATCTCCCGCGCTACAGAATTTGCTTCAAAGCAATGTTCTAGGGGGTTGAATGAACTTCATGGTTCAATTCGGAGGGGAGCCATCGCCTTTGGTGGATCCCCTATTAAGAAAGCGAAGAAGAATTAGCAGGAAGAGATCCTTATAAAAAAATGTTAGTACTGAGTGGAAGCAATCATCGCCTTTGATGATTTTTTGTACATAGTTAATGTCCTCATGAACCTTTCATTCTTTTTCACAACTCTAATTTACCAATTGCTGCTCACCATAGATCTCACCAATACCATCTCCAACAACAACGGTGCCAATCTCTATCGTCTCATGCTAGTGTTAAAGCTCGCACACAACTAAAGAATAGCAAGAGAAGCAAATCATTTCAAATTCCTTGCTCCCGAACAGAATCGTTGCAGTCTTCAAATCCAAAGAATCATTCTCCTATCTTACCATGAAATAGATTTATGCTGTCATAAATACAAAAATCACAGAGCTTGAGTTCCTTGTAGTATTGAATACTCCCTACACATACAAAAATCACGGAGCTTGTAGTATCTATGTTGTCATACATACAAAAATCTCTTGGTGCTCCAGAAAGCGCGTGTTCCTGCGTGCAAAATATTTTTTGAAATTCCAAAATAATTACAACAAAAATTCTAGGTGTTCTTTGTCACATCCAAATGCTAAATACAAATTTGTAGGCAAAAAGACTAAACATTTTGGCCTGTTCAAAAAAAAACAAATGTTACCCCAAAATCTTTAGTGATCTAGAAGATCTTATATTTCTTTACATAGGGAGCACTTAACAGTACATGGATCCTTTACTCATTTTCAAATTCGTAATACTTCATCCAATGCCAATTATGTTTCAGGATTTAGTTAGCACACAAATCATGAGAATGTACATACTTCCCAAGTGATCACAAAATCATTATTATGAACTATACATGATCCCAACAGAGCAGAGAGCAAAGCTTGATGGAGTACAAAGGAAAAGTGATAATGACCACAATAGACAGCTGCTATGCAGAGCAATAACTGACTACAATAACTATGACATGCACAACAATTTGAGAATAAAAATATGACACTGGGATAAAATAATTGAACCTGCAGCTATAACTAAACAGCTAACCATCGACTACTCTGTTTTCAGTTGACACTGCCCAGAAGCTAGCACCGGATCATCATCTCTAGTCCATTGCTACAGAACTTTAAGTTACACCCTTCATATAAACAAAATCATATCAAATGGGCCGTGTTATCTCCGTCCTTCCGTGTAAATACAGAAGCCACTACCATGAACTCTCTTTCAACACATCAAACCTCCAAGTGAACCTGCGGCCATAAAAACGTTGTTTTGTTAGCCAAGCAGGTTGGATAAACAACGGCAGTCCGAATTCCATTCATCGGGGTGATCTTTTGTGCTACCAGTTGAAAGCAGTTAGTTCAGCAGCAAGATTCTACCGAGAGAGAATATGCAAGGCAATGATAAATGGTCGTTGGCAAGCACTCAAAATTCAAGATAACCAGATCAATTTTATATCAATAAAAACAGTGTGTGCACCCTCATTATCCACATTGATGTTTGAGTCAGTGTGGGCCCTCTTAAATCCTAGAAATATTGCTTCTCAGAGTCAAATCATATCTTGAACTCCAACACCATTTAATTGTATGCACCCTCATTGTCCACATTGATGTTTGAGTCAGTGTGGGCTTGTTTCATTACAATAACTACACCGAACATCACTGAACAATTCCATCCACTATTTAAGATGTCACTTTTCCAGCAAATTGACTAATTTGAATAGGACGTTTCTAACTGGATAGATCAAGGAAAGTGGTTATTTTATTGGAGAAAATGCGCGGCAAAAGACAAGATATACCTGCTATACATACTGCAGATGAAGAATCTGCTTTGTCTACAGAAGAGCTTCACACGTTGCCTTGTTGTGGCCTGCCTGCTTGCACCTGCTACAGAGCCGTATAAGGGTGGTCACCTTGTTGGGATTAAACCTCTTTCTTCTCGGTTTATCTGATGTCCGTGGTTTGGGAGGTGGGATAGTTGCCCCAGCACTAAAATCAAAGGTATCCATGTCAGGAATTGGGAGGAATGTTCCTGAGTATGTCATATGGTAGCTCTCTATTTTAAAAAACTTGGAACAGTAGTCGTAGAAAGATCTTCCAATCCTGTTAATCACGGCAACAACATGCATACAAGGGAGGCCAGAAAGTTGCCACCTCCGACATGTGCATTCCCAATTTTCAAGATTAACAACAAAAATACCGCTGCCCCGCACTTCAAGATTAACAACATATATACACTGCAGGTCATGGCTATTGTACTATGGGATATTGATGAGACGAATAAAGAAAATACGTGCACAACACGTGCCCTTGGCCACAAAGTTTTGTGCGCGCGTGTTCGTTGTGATTTGGTGTAATCGATCATGTCGGCGAATTTCCAACAGTGTACCGGTCAGAGGTGCGCTGTCACTCTATGTCGCAGGCATGCCAATCCTACTGGAGAATGTGCTAGAAGGCATAATAGGGGATCTCAGGAGACTACATGACGATGTGTTGTCGACAAAGAAGAGCCTTATCGCCTCGAATGATCTAGGATACCCGCTTTGCGTGGTTCATGTGCCCATAGCCATGTTGTACGTCCATACATGCCCCGCAGACATGTTTTTACAGTTATTTGATTACATCTTCGAGATGTTTCATATGAAGCACCTCGATTTTACCTTCGTCCGCCTTTATGCGTTGTATATTAACCACATCATCAGAAAGGGGCAATTCTCTCAAATCGTGATCGTAGACCCGTACTATATGCACGAGGGCCTGCTGGCCAAGAACCCAAAAAACCGTGGATACAGGAGGAACTACATCTCAAACTTTATGGTCACCAATAAGGACAAGGATACGATTCACCTGCCTTATCATCCCATGTAAGTCATTCGCACATAGCCAATATAACACATACATCCTTTCGTATGGAAACTAATTTGAGGTGTACTTAATTTGCGTAGTGATGGACACGCCGTGTACCTTGTATCGCATTCAGCAAGAAATTAAGTACGATGAGGACGGCGCGTAGACAAGAAATTGTTGAATGCGATGTAACTTCCCGTGAATAACTCCCATGTAACTTCTATCGCATTCAGCGAGAAATTGCGTAGATCATCATCAGAGAAGTCCTCGACAAGAATGGGATGTCCCATGGCGACCCAATGTCACGGGCCGACGTCAAAACTCATCTATCCCTACAACGTCTGGGAAGTACGCCTTTCGCGAAGCTAGGAGACATCCTCCTGGATTTGGACGGATGGAACATTGAAACTTAGTGTGATGAAACTTTGAAATTGTGTATGATGAAACTTTGTGTAATGTAGACGGTGTCACACTCTAGTTAATTAGTTTGGGCACGATGAACTTCCTTAATTATATATGTTTAGCATATGTTGCTTCCTTCTATTTGCTAACGCTTTCTATTCGTGATGCTCAAGTATATTATGTTGCATATTATTGTTGCTAATATTTTTGCTTCTATTTGATAACTCTTTCTCTAAGTGTTGCTCAAGTATATTATGTTGCATACTATCATTCAATTCACGTGATGACGATGCATCTCTAACAGGTGCATAGATCATCGATGGCGAAGAAGTGTTATGCCGTGTACATAGGGCATGTTCCGAAAGTGTAAGATGAGTGGCCAGAGTGTCAGACCCAAGTGTACCACTTCCCGGGCAGCAGCCAGAAAGCGTTTGATAGCAGAAGGGAAGCCAAAGTTAGTTACTTGAGGTTTACGCTAGTGTAATAGATGAATCAGAACATGCGCCTCAAGAAGTATTACAGAATCCCGCTCTTCCTCATCGTCATCGCTCTTCTCTTGTATATCATAGTTTAGATAGATGATGAAACATGTACTTCTCTTCTATATTATAGTTTAGATAGATGATGAAACATGTGTATGCGATGACCATGTAGAGACATGTGATAACTTGTATCGCTATTTCAAGATGATCATGAGACATCATTTGTGTTGGATCATGATGATGATGATATGATGAGACTATGTTGTACCACTTCAATTATGATTGATGATGACGACGATGAGACATTCTTGTCTCATGTATTTCAATGTATGTTTATGTCGCTATATTGTATAAAACATGTATAAATACAACATAAATACAGGGTAAAAATACATAAAATATTAGCAGTAGCACCGGGCAATGAAGTAGCAGCAGTGCGGCATTAGCAGTAGCGAGGCTTAAATACCCGCGTTGTAGCTAGTTAGCAGTAGCGCAAGATGGACCCACGATACTAATATGTATGGTTAGCAGTAGTGCGGTCTAAAACCAACGCTACTGCTAAAAATTAGTTGTAGTGTCCTAGCAGTAGCGCGGGTGCCCGTGCTACTGATAGCCTCCTAAACCCGCGCCACTGCTAGAGTTTTCCCTAGTAGTGTTGGGTTCCTTTATTTGGCAATGCTACCTACTATAGATGTTAGAATTGTCTCATCATTCACATGTGACATGTCAACCTTTCATTGATGAATCTTCAATGTCATACCTCAACCACTCTTTTGGCTCAACAATATATATCTTTGTAGAACCTTCATGTCCTTGTCAGTTTGTCTACCTCTACCATCTCCTCTCGCACACAAGTAGAAATCTAGTTAGAAAATAAAATTTAGGATCTCTTTTGCGCCGCAATCTCCTATGGTAGTTTGTAGTATAATCTAACACACATGTGTAGTGTCTCGGGATGAGAGGTGTCAAGAACATATACATCACACAGCTCCCATGTTGCGCGAAATCAAGAAAACTAGTGTGAAGAGGTCGTGATGTGGTATTCTCAGTTCTGGTCAGAACCTCGTTCTAAATATAAACTTAATTGAGAAGAATTGCATACACACTGCTCATGATGTGAGATCACGAGCCACCATTAGTTTATTTATTTTCGGGCAATCACCAGTATAGTTTGCTCGTGAGAAAAAAGGACTAAAGAGTGCACCATGTTGGTTAGGACTTAATTTACACATCAACTTAATTTGCTTGTCAAGTCAAACCCATTTAGGAAAGTCCAGCTGAAATTCCCTACTTCACCGGGTTCCACGCCTTTGCATTTTTCAGCGTTGTTCTTATATGCCGATGTTGCCATGTTGGTGAGCAAAAGAAAACATTATCTCTCAATCAGATATCTTCTCGTATTTCTTCCATTAGAGATGACTAGGAAACATGGCCGTGCGTTGCAACCGGAAGAACACATGGTCCTAACTCCGTAATCATGACTTATAACCCCCTACTCCCACACACATAGGTCATTTAGGGACCTCTTTTTTAGTACGACCCCCGTTAGTTCTGACGCTTATCTTCTTTCCATTGAATTCAATATTGGATCTATTTTTGATATGCGGAAGTTGGAAAGCTTATGAATATAAATAAATAAATAATTGATTGGTTGCAAATTATAGTTGCCTCCAAAAATAGAATAACCAACTAAGTATGATTAAATAATCTTGTTAAACTAACAATATAATTAGGTAAACTTTGGTGCGGGGATCTACCTAAATGTTACAAAATAAGAATTAACATACTCTAAATATTCAAAAGGTAAATGTTCAAAACACACATTATTTTACATTGATTTGCTGAAAAATTATGTATTTTTTGGAAACGGAAGGAGAAATTTTAAGACCTAAAACCTATGAGAGGGAAATGACTTTCATGAGTATGGAACTATCGGTGCAAAGACTCAAGTAGAATCTACAATAGCAGATCCATTTTCAGTAACATCAATAATCTGACCATGCCGATAGTAGTAGTAAAAATCATTTAAAGATTTGAGATGTACATTACAAATCCTATATGTGATCCACATACCAGTATTACAATATATTAAGTTTGCTCATGGAGAGTTTTTGAGAGCTCCACGTGCATAGTAGTCCTATTCAAATGAGTGTCCTAGTATACTCCTTAGAGAACGAAATGAATATAAACTTGCATATTTTTTACTAACATAGCAATCATGGGGAAAAAACATATATCACCCATTGTATCGAGAAAGAGGTATTGCAGATCACCAAAAAATCGTATTGTAATGGCCATGATCCCAAATATTAAATTGTAAGATGTTGATAATGCATACAGATTTATATCCCTCTATATTTTTTTATTATCCCTCTCGTTGGAATATAATATGATATAGAATTTAGCATGTATATGTGCAAAGTTAGCAAGTAGCCAGATATAAAATATTGGTCGGAAATATGGATCGGGTAATAAAACACAAGAGATGCCCAACATCTTAATCAATTCATTTCTTTAAGACATTTCGTCTAGCAATAAACCACATCAAGTGCCATGCGTAGAATGAGGAAGATTAGATGGACGGTGCTACATGTTACAAATATATTAATCTCGCACACAACCGCGTGTATGTAATGTAATTTTCGATCATAAACAGCGAGCGTAAACAACTATAAATCTATGGAAATTAGTATAGTAAATCTGTAATGTTGTCATCATAGTGATGCACAACCGAATCTAAAGCTAGCTGAGGAGGGCCGTTATGATGCTGCTTGGCTAGCTTTCTATGTAGCAAAGGTTCAGCATAGAATTTTGATATACCTCCATTGGCCCAGCCATGATGGCCCATTAGGAATGAAATAGGCAACCGGGAGGCTGAGATGCTTACACACCATCAACATAAGATAGTTGCCCATAAACTACATCCGTTTCTGACCATGGTTATTGGTTAACATCCGAATTCCTCAAATCAGTGTGTATTCTGCAGACTTGATTCCCCTCTAAAAATATGACAAACGTCCACAACTCTAGACTTCTTTCTTCTCTGAAAAACCTGAAAACATACCAAGATTTTCTTATAGAATAAAATTTTATGATCCGTTAAATAAGAAATTTGTATGGATATATATGAAAAACTGAAATCTCCATTGTTAATTTCTAGCAACACGAAATTTGAGTCACTGTGGTGCTAATTACCAAAGGAAAATTGGGCTTCCTTTATCTATTGGAGGCTTACTGGATTTAGTATCCATCTAATATCCTGAAAATATGAGGTTGCAGGGGAGATCTCTGTGAATCAGAACCTGCTCCAAAGCTTGTTGTGCAGTGATCCTACTATCAAAATGCGAGTACAAGACAGTAATCCACAGCTGGCCGGCATATAAAATTTAGTCTTGTCATGAGGCATGAACGGAAGCATTGTTGAGTCATAAGTTGAATAGTTAGATGACATAATTGCTTTGTCTTGGAGAACTGAGAAGAAAGAAAAGGAACGGGAGCTATGAATCTTTAGCTGACATAATTGCTTCATTGATTTGTCATGGAGAAAATCTTTGGTCCGGCACTTGGGCTGTAGTACACAAAAACAAGAACCGGTATGACATGCCGGCAGCAATGTTGACCGATAAGATTGTGCCATACACAGTTGTGGATTTATTGATTGGAGGAGGAGCACGTACCTGAAGGGAGTACTGTTGTTGCTATTGTTTCCAACAATGATGGCAAGGAACCCCACATGTCGCGTGATTCAGCTCGGCCACACAAGGCAGCATCCTCATTGTTCAAGGCCTCCACGGGGTGGCCTCTGTGAGGCAGCCAAGCCTCTCGGCTGGCAGCCGCCCAGCTGGCGAGATGAGCCTAAATATTGCCCGCTTAGGTCCTGCTGCTGCTGCCCGAGATTGCATGGGGTGAGACCGTGTGAGGGAGCGAACAGCTTATTATCAGGTATGTCTCCGAACGTCATGAAAGCCTAGAGATCGTGCTCAAGATTGCGCCAATGGTTGGCCCCCACCCGCATGAAGCCATGAACAGCAGCTAGCCCTCGTCCTCTCCGAGTTATCCATCACCCGTACGCGCAGGAGCAGCCACCATGCTTTCGCTCGGCGACTCAACGGAGCAAAACTCCGGCCGGTCGCCCAACAGGTCGACGGTGGTGGCGCCCAAGCAATCGTTTGTTTGTCACAAGAACGGCCGTGAGGCGATGTTCGTCGGAGAGGAGGGCTACCTTGTGCTCGATGATGTGCCCCGTGAGATCGGGATCGGTGTAATTATTGCAGGGGTTTAGGGAATACGGTGTGGAAGGTGAAGAAGACGAAGGAGATCGGGTCTGCTGCGGCACCGGATCGAGCTGCTATGTTTTTTTCTGGAGGTGGACGTGCTTATTCTGATAGAGAGGAAGAAGGAGATCGATCCAAGAAGAGGAAGGAGACCTAGTCTCGTCTCTCATTTTTTTAGACAATTTTTTTTTCAAAAGGAGGAAGACCCTCGGCCTCTGTGTCTCGGCGATGCATGCAGCCACTATATTAATTATTTATAAAATATCTTACAAAGATATACGACGGTAAGTCCAAAACCACTATCTAGGCAAAATCTATTGCTACTCCTATCCAGTTGACGAAGGGATGCTGATAGTCTGAACCTATTGCACATAAATTGTCATGTTGTTTACACTGAAATAGTCATGATATGTTTGAACTACTTTTTCTTTTATGTTTAAAGTAAATTTCGACATGTTATAAAAAAGGTATTAAAATATTATACCTGTCACAGTGAATTACTAAAAAAATCATGATCCATGAAATAATTTTAACATGGTTCATAATTAAAAAAGAAATTCGTTGTGAGTTACTTTATTAATACATCGTCAATAAATCAAATGTGTCATGAACCAGAAACTAAAAATGCCATGATGAATTACTTAAATTTTCCATGATACATGAACTTAAATTTACCATGGTTCATACGAAAAATAATTTTCACGGTCAAAATACTAGAATTGCTATAGTTAAAATACTAAAATTGCCATGATCTATAAACTGAATTTGCCATGATCCATGAATTAAATTTACCATGGTTAATTACTAAAATTTTCCATAGTCAATAAATAAAATTTGCCGTGAAAAGTAGTTGAAATACAATGGCAGCTTTAAATCTAAAAGAAAGAAAAAATGAAACATATAATGACAACTTTAGTGTAAACACTATGGCAACTTCAGTGTAATATTGTGGCAACTTTTGGCATAAAAAAATTTGTCGAAACATATCAATGTGGGATCTAGCTTGTAGGATCTCGTCGAGAAGGATTTAATGATGAAAATGGATTTTTGATAGGATTTTTATTTAAAAGATAAAACATTTTTAAGTCTGAAAAACCAAACAGATTCCGCTGATGATATATGTTTGATGTGGCAAAATAGATGGTAATAAGGGCGTTTGGACCGTGTTGCTTCGTGCCACACATGTGGCACTTATCATTTAGGTAAAACTATTATATCACTTTATCTGGAACTCAAACGTATTTGTATCTCTTTTATCTCTACATCAAATGTACTAGTATTTCGAGAACTCCTCACCCTCCCTCTATGGTGTAGCCGTTGTGGCCTGACGTTAACAGTATTGGAGCACCTGCGTAGGAGATACAATTCAAGGGAAGGGACTTGATTTAAATCAATTAATTTCTGCAGGTTTGATTCACAAGGGTATTTTGGCCACCAGATTTATCGTGTAATATGAAAAAATGTGTAAAGCTTTTTTAAATGAACAAATGATAGTGTCAGACTGTCAGGCCAATTACAACGAAAACGAATGCAAATTATGGGCTTGTTTGGGACTGCTCCGCTTCACCAAAATCAGTTTCACTTCACCAAATCCGCTTTCGAGCAGTTTCATGCAGAAGTTGTAGCACTACCAAAGAAAATGTTTGGCTTCCATGTTGCTCCAGCTTCAAGAATGGAAAATTTGGTGGAAATGATCTATTTGATTGGATGAGAGGGGAGAAACGAAGAGGTATCCACTTACTAGTGGCAGTGGTGTGTAATTTCCCCCCAACTCTAGTGATACGTCTCCAACGTATCTATGATTTTTGATTTTTCATACTATTATTATGATGTCTTGGATGTTTAATGGGCATTGTCATACACTTTTATATGATTTTTGGGACTAACCTACTAACCCAAAGGCCCAGGCCAGATTGTTGTTTTTTGCCTGTTTCAGGGTTTTGCAGAAAAGGAATATCGAACGGGGTCCAAACGGAATGAAACCTTCGGGAGAGATATTTTTGGAGAAAATCACGCACAGGAGACTTGAGAACCACGGAGTAGGGGCTACGAGGTGCCCACGAGGGTGGGCGGCGCGCTCCCCTTCCCAGGGCGCGCCCCCCTACCTCGTGGGGCCCTCGTGAGTCCCCCAGTGTCCTCCCTCCTCCTATATAAGCCTACGTACCCCGAAACCATCAGCAACAGAGAGAAAACCATAATTCCACCGCCGTAACCTTCTGTTCCCATGAGATCCGATCTTGGAGCCTGTTCCGAAGCTCCGCCGCAGGGGGGATCCATCACGGAGTGCTTCTACATCATCATCATCGCCCTCACCATGAGTTTTGAGTAGTTTACCACAGACCTTCGGGTCCATAGCTAGTATCTAGATGGCTTCTTCTCTCTCTCTGGATCTCAATACAAAGTTCTCCTCGGTCTTCGAGGAGATCTATTCGATGTAATCTCTTTTTGCGGTGTGTTTGTCGAGATCCTATGAATTGTGGGTTTATGATCAAGATTATCTATGAGAAATATTTGGTTCTTCTCTGAACTATTTATGTGTGCTCATAATATCCTTGCAAGTCTCTTCGAATTATTGGTTTGGTTTGGCCTACTAGATCTATAGTTCTTGCAATGGGAGAAGTGCTTGGCTTTGGGTTCAATCTTGCGGTGTCCTTTCCCAGTGACAGTAGGGGCAGCAAGGCACGTATTGTATTGTTGCCATCGAGGATAACAAGATGGGGTTTATACCATATTGCTTGAGTTTATCCCTCTACATCATGTCATCTTGCTTAAGGCGTTACTCTGTTCTTATGAACTCAATACACAAGATGCATGCTGGATAGCGGTCGATGTGTGGAGCAATAGTAGTGGATGCAGGCAGGAGTCGGTCAACTTGTCTTGGACGTGATGCCTATATACAATGAAAATGCCTAGATAGTCTCATAATTATTCGCTTTTCTGTCAATAGCTCGATAGTAATTTGTTTACCCGCCGTAGAATATCGCTATCATGAGAGAAGCCACTAGAGAACACTATGGCCCCCGGGTCTATTCTCAACATATCAATCTACATCTACTTTACTTTTCCCGCTTTTACTTTCTGTTCTTATAAACAAAAATACTAAAAATATAAACTATCATCTCTATCAGATCTCACTTTCGTAAGTGACGGTAAAGGGATTGACAACCCCTTGTCGCGTTGACTACAAAGTACTTATTTGTTTGTGCAGGTGCGAGGGACTCGCGCGTGGTCCTACTGGATTGATACCTTGGTTCTCAAAAACTAAGGGAAATACTTACGCTACTGTGCTGCATCTCCCTTTCCTCTTCGAGGGAATACAACGCAAGCTCGAGAAGTAGCAAGAAGAATTTTTGGCGCCGTTGCCGGGGAGGCTTACGCTAAAGTCATATACCAAGTACCTATCACAAACCATTATCCTTCGCATTACATTTTTGGCCTCTCGTTTTCCTCTCCTCCACTTCACCCTTGACGTTTTATTTGCCCTTCTTCTGCCGTGTGTTTATCGTTCGCTTGCTTCTTGTTTCCTTGTGTGTGCTGGATTGCTTGCTTGTCACTATGGCTCAGAACAATACCAAATTGTGTGACTTCTCCAATACCAACAATAATGATTTTATTAGCACTCCGATTGCTCCTATTACCGATGTTGAATCTTGTGAGATCAATGCTGCTTTGTTGAATCTTGTCATGAAAGATCAATTCTCCGGCCTTCCTAGTGAAGATGCCGCTACCCATGTGAACAACTTTGTTGATTTGTGTGATATGCAAAAGAAAAGGGATACGGATAACGATATTGTTAAATTGCAGTTATTTAGGTTTTCACTTAGAGATCGTGCTAAAACTTGGTTTTCCTCTTTGCCTAGAAATAGTATTCATTCATGGAATAAGTGCAAAGATGTTTTTATCTCTAAGTATTTCCCTCCTGCTAAGATCATCTCTCTTAGAAACGATATTATGAACTTTAAGCAACTAGGTCATGAGCATGTTGCACAAGCTTGGAAGAGAATGAAACTAATGATACGTAATTGCCCTACACATGGTTTGAATCTATGGATGATTATTCAGAACTTTTATGCTGTCTTGAATTTTGCTTCTAGAAATCTTTTAGATTCGGCCGCAGGAAGCACTTTCATGGAAACTACCTTAGGAGAAGCTACCAAACTCCTAGATAATATTATGATTAATTATTCTCAATGGCACACCAAAAGATCTACAAGTAAAAAAGTGCATGCTATTAAAGAAATTTGTGTTTTGAGTGGAAAGATGGATGAACTTATGAAATTATTTGCTGCTAAGAGTGCTTCTTCTGATTCTAATGATATGCCTTTGTCCACTTTGATTGAAAATAACAATGAATCTTTGGATGTGAAATTTGTTGGTAGGAATAATTTTGGTAATTCCTACAACAACTCTTATGGAAAGATGCCGTCTGAATTTGAAACTAGTGTTAAGGAGTTTATGATCTCGCAAAAGAATTTCAATGCTATGCTTGAATTGAAATTGCTTAAGATTGATGAATTGGCTAGAAGTGTGGATATAATTACTCTTGATGTTGATTCTTTGAAACTTAGATCTATCCCACCTAAGCATTATATCAATGAGTCTCTCAAAGCCATGAGAATTTCCATTGATGAATGCAAAGAAAGAACCGCTAGGATGCATGCTAAAAGAGAGAATTATATTAAAGCGTGTTCTTCTAGTTATCATGAAAATAAAGATGAAGATCTGAAAGTTATTGATGTGTCTACAATTAGATCCTTGTTTTCTAGTATAAATCTTGATGAAGATAGGATTGGAGATGATTCTGCTTTAAGGTGTCCCAATGATTCGGAGTTTTTAGATCTTGATGCTAAGATTGTTAAAAGTGGGAGTGAAGAGATTAAAACTTTGCATAGTGATGAACCCACTACTTTGGATTTCACGGGATCCAATTATGATAATTGTTCTTTGATTGATTGTATTTCCTTGTTGCAATCCGTACTAAATTCTCCGCATGCTTATAGTCAAAATAAAGCTTTCACCAAACACATAGTTGATGCTTTGATGCAATCTTATGAAGAAAAACTTGAGTTAGAAGTTTCTATCCCTAGAAAGCTTTATGATTAGTGGGAACCTACTATTAAAATAAAAATAAAAGATCATGAATGCTATGCTTTGTGTGATTTGGGTGCAAGTGTCTCCACTATCCCAAAAACTTTGTGTGATTTGCTAGGGTTCTATGAGCTTGATGATTGTTCTATAAATTTGCATCATGCGGATTCCACTATTAAGAAACCTATGGGAAGAATTAATGATGTTCTTATTGTTGCCAATAGGAATTATGTGCCCGTAGATTTCATTGTTCTTGATATAGATTGCAATCCTTCATGTTCTTATTGCTGCCAATAGGAATTATGTGCCCGCAGACCTTTCCTTAGAACGATTGGTGCAATTATTGATATGAAGGAAGGAAATATTAGATTCCAATTTCCATTAAGGAAAGGCATGGAACACTTTCCTAGAAAGAAAATCAAATTAACATATGAATCTATTATGAGAGCCACTTATGGATTGCCTTCCAAAGATGGCAATACCTAGATCTATTTTGTATCGTCCCTAGCTAGGGGCGTAAAACGATAGCGCTTGTTGGGAGGCAACCCAATTTTATATTTTTTGTTTTTGCTGCTGTTAGGGAATAAATATTGCATCTAGCTTCTGTTTAAATGTGGTTTCATGTTTTGTTTAGTATTTGTGCCAAGTAGAACCTTTGGGAAGACTTGTGTGAAGTTTATGTGATCTTGCTGTGAAAAACAGAATCGTTAGCGCTCGCTAGAATGGTCACCAGATTTTACTGGAGCGTGCTATTTAGTTTATTCTTTTTGCAGATGATTAATAGACAAATTCCTCGCGTTTACCAATTTAGTTTGAATTTTTTGGAGTTACAGAAGTATGAAAAACCTGCAGATTACTATAGACTGTTCTGTTTTTGACAGATTCTGTTTTTCGTGTGTTGTTTGCTTATTTCAATGCAATGAGTAATATTTGGAGGTATGAACCATAGAGAAGTTGGAATACAGTAGGTTTAACTCCAATATAAACAAAGAATGAATTCATTGCAGTACATTTGAGTAGTGATTTGTTTTCTTATACTAACGGAGCTCACGAGAATTTTTGTCTAAGTTTTGTGTTGTGAAGTTTTCAAGTTTAGAGTATTGCTTTGATGGACTATGGAACAAAGAATAGCAAGGGCCTAAGCTTGGGGATGCCCATGGCACCCCAATTAAAATTCAAGGACAATCAAAACCTAAGCTTGGGGATGCCCCGGGAAGGCATCCCCTCTTTCTTCTTCATCCATCGGTAACTATACCTGGAGCTATATTTTTATTCACCACATGATATGTGTTTTGCTTGGAGCGTCTTGTATAATTTAAGTCTTTGCTTGTTAGCTTGCCACAATCATCCTTGCTGGACACACCTATTTGAGAGAGTTAAATATGGCCTAGGAATTGTTAGAACACTCTATGTGCTTCACTTATATCCTTTGAGTTGAATAGTTTTGCTCTAGTGCTTCACCTATATCTTTTAGAGCACGGTGGTGATAATATTTTGAAGAAATTGTTGAACTCTCATGCTTCACTTATATCCTTTTGAGAGTCTATTAAAACAGCATGGTAATGTGCTTAGGCTATAAAACTAGTCTTCACATGATAGACATCCAATATCAATGTAGTAAAAACTTTCACACTAAGTGCATTGAATATGATGTGATGTTGGATGCTTGATAATTGTTTTGAGATATGAGGATAGTGATATTAGATTCATGCTAGTGGAGTTATTATGAAATTGAGAAATACTTGTGTTAAGGTTAGTGATTCCCATAGCATGCACGTATGGTGAACCGCTATGTGACGAAGTTAGAGCATGAGGTATTTGTAAAGTGCCAACCTTTGTGTGAAGGTCGGGGGCGCGCGATGGTTAACTCCTACCAACCTCCCCCCTAGGAGCATGCGTTGATTGCTTTGTTTTGATGACTCGTAGATTTTTGCAATAAGTATATGAGTTCTTATGACTAATGTTGAGTCCATGGATTATACGCACTCTCACCCTTCCACCATTGCTAGCCTCTCTTGTACCGCGCAACTTTCGCCGGTACCATACACCCACTATATATCCTTCCTCAAAACAGCCACCATATTATTCCTCAAAACAGCCACCATACCTACCCATCATGGCATTTCCATAGCCATTCCGAGATATATTGCCATGCAACTTTCCACCGTTCCGTTCATATTACACGAATCATATTGTCATATTGCCATTGCATGATCATGTAGTTGACATCGTATTTGTGGCAAGGCCACCATGCATAACTTTTCATACATGTCACTCTTGTTTCATTGCACATCCCGGTACACCGTCGGAGGCATTCATATAGAGGCATACTTTGTTGTAGTATCGAGTTGTGATATCGAGTTGTAATGAAAGTGTGATGATCATCATTATTAGAGCATTGTACAAAGGACAAATCAATAAAGCCCCTCCGCAAAAAAAGGACAAAGAAAAAAGAAAGGCCCAAAAAAAAGAAAAAAAAAAGAAAAAGAAAAAAAAGGGACAATTGCTACTATCTTTTTTCCACACTTGTGCTTAAAAGTAGCACCATGTTCTTCATTGTAGAGAGTCTCATGATTAGTCACTTTATATACTAGTGGGAATTTTCATTATAAAACTTGCCTTGTATATTCCAACGATGGGCTTCCTCAAATGCCCTAGGTCTTCGTGAGCAAGCAAGTTGGATGCACACCCACTAGTTTCTTTTATTGAGCTTTCATACATATTTTGCTCTAGTGCATCCGTTGCATGGCAATCCCTACTCACTCACATTGATATCTATTGATGGGCATCTCCAATTCTCCATAGCCCGTTGATATGCCTAGTTGATGTGAGACTATCTCCCTCCTTTTTGTCTTCTCCACAACCACCTCTCTATTCCACCCATAGTGCTATGTCCATGGCTCAGGCTCATGTATTGCGTGAAAGTTGAAAGGTTTGAAAGAATAAAGTATTAAAACAAGTGCTTGGCTGAAATCGGGGTTGTGCATGATATGAATATTTTGTTCGATGAAGAGGGAGCATAGCCAGACTATATGATTTTGTAGGGATAACTTTCTTTAGCCATAGTATTTTGAGAAGACATGATTGCTTTGATAGTATGCTTGAAGTATTATTATTCTTATGTCAATATAGACTTTTATCTTGAATGTTTCAGATCTGAACATTCATGCCACAATTAAGAGAATTACATTGAAAAACTATGTTGGTTAGCATTCCACATCAAATATTCTGTTTTTATCATTTACCTACTCGAGGAGGAGCAGGAAGTAAGCTTGGGGCTGCTTGATACGTCTCCAAAGTATCTATAATTTTTGATTGTTTCATGCTATTATTTATGATGTCTTGGATGTTTAATGGGCTTTGTCATACACTTTTATATCATTTTTGGGACTAACCTACTAACCCAAAGGCCCAGTCCAGATTGCTGTTTTTTGCCTGTTTAAGGGTTTTGCAGAAAAAGAATATCAAATGGAGTGCAAACGGAATGAAACCTTCGGGAGAGATATTTTTGGAGAAAATCACGCAGGGGAGACTTGAGAACCACAGAGTAGGGGCTACGAGGTGCCCACGAGGGTGGGGGCGCGCTCCCTGCCTCGTGGGCCCCTCGTGAGTCCCCTGTGTCCTCCTTCCTCCTATATAAGCCTACGTACCCCGAAACCATCAGCAACAGAGAGAAAACCCTAATTCCACCGCCGTAACCTTCTGTTCCCGTGAGATCCCATCTTGGAGCCTGTTCCGGAGCTCCGCCAGAGGGGGGTTCCATGACGGAGTGCTTCTACATCATCATCATCGCCCTCACCATGAGTTGTGAGTAGTTTACCACAGACCTTCGGGTCCATAGCTAGTATCTAGATGGCTTCTTCTCTCTCTCTGGATCTCAATACAAAGTTCTCCTCGGTCTTCGAGGAGATCTATTCGTGTAATATCTTTTTGCGGTGTATTTGTCGAGATCCTATGAATTGTGGGTTTATGATCAAGATTATCTATGAGAAATATTTGGTTCTTCCCTGAACTCTTTATGTGTGCTCATAATATCCTTGCAAGTCTCTTCGAATTATTGGTTTGGTTTGGCCTACTAGATCTATAGTTCATGCAATGGGGGAAGTGCTTGGCTTTGGGTTCAATCTTGCGGTGTCCTTTCCCAATGACAATAGGGGCAGCAAGGCACGTATTGTATTGTTGCCATCGAGGATAAAAAGATGGGGTTTATATCATATTGCTTGAGTTTATCCCTCTACATCATGTCATCTTGCTTAAGGCGTTACTCTGTTCTTATGAACTCAATACACTAGATGCATGCTGGATTGCGGTCGATGTGTGGAGTAATAGTAGTAGATGCAGGCAGGAGTTGGTCTACTTGTCTCGGACGTGATGCCTATATACAATGATCATGCCTATATACAATGATCATGCCTAGATAGCTCGACAGTTATTTGTTTACCCGCCGTAGAATATCGCTATCATGAGAGAAGCCACTAGAAAACACTATGGCCCCTGGGTCTATTCTCAACATATCAATCTACATCTACTTTACTTTTTCCGCTTTTACTTTCTGTTCTTATAAACAAAAATACCAAAAATATAAACTATCATCTCTATCAGATCTCACTTTCGTAAGTGACCGTAAAGGGATTGACAACCCCTTATCGCGTTGACTGTGAAGTTCTTATTGGTTTGTGCAGGTGCGAGGGACTCGTGCGTGGTCTCCTACTGGATTGATACCTTGGTTCTCATAAACTGAGGTAAATACTTACGCTACTGTGTTGCATCTCCCATTCCTCTTCGAGGGAATACAACGCAAGCTCGAGAAGTAGCATCTAGCTTCTAGAATTTTTTGGAGCACCCCCTCACGAGCTTCATAAAAACTGGGAGTTGTAACCCAGATTCTAATTTTTTTTGTGAAGCGGCGTATCGTGGAGCTATCCCATTTGGCTTTAGTTTTCTAGAGCGAAGCTGAATTTTAAGGAGCAGAGCAGTCCCAAACAGGCTCTATGAGTGTTCCGGGAAAGGTGGGCAAAGGATCAGTTTCCCATTTGTATGTCTCCCATGAACGTTGCGCCTTTTTATATATTTTTTAGTATATAATGGGTTCTTTGATTTGGCAGTTCCTACCTACTATAGGTGTTAGAATTGTCTCACCAATCACATGTCTACCTTTAATTGATGAGTCTGCAATGTCATACCTCAACCACTCTGTTGATATCGAACGATATATATCTTCGTGGAACCTTCATCTCCCCATCAGTTTGTCTTCCTCAACGATCTGGTCTCGTACGCAAGTAGACATATAGTTAGAAAATAAATTCTGGGATCTCTTGTGTATGGAAGTCTCGTATGGTTGTTTGTTGTACAATCTGTTATGCACACGTGGTATCTCGGAATGAGAGGTATCAAGAATATATACATCATAGGTTTGTCTTCTTGCGCGAAATCAAGAAAACTAGTGTGAAGAGACCATGATGTGGTACTCTCAATGGTGTTGAGATGCTTAATCTAAATATAAACTTAATGAAGAAGAATTGTACACACACTGCTCATTATGTCAGATTACGAGCCATCTTCTGTTTTAACTATTCATTGGTTGTCACATCAACTCGAACCAACAGCCAGGATCATCCCATCAAAAAATCCAACGAACAAAACTTCTTTGGACAGCTAATCGGATGGTCGAGAGTGCAAGTGCCCTGAGAAAGCTCCATGTAAGACTCCAATGTAACAATGGGATTAGCTCATGAGATGAAAAAGAACAAGAGGAGTGCACGGTGTTAGCTAGGCTTTAATGTACACATAAACTAAATTTGCTTGTCAAGTCCAACCCATCAAAGAAAGTCCAGCTGAAGTTCGACGCATTTGCATTTTTCAGCTCTGTGCGTGTGCATATGTTGTGAGCAAAAGAAAACAGCATCTTCGAATCAAATATCTTCGCGTATTTCTCCATTGGAGATGACATGCATCGTCTGTTTGTCAGTAAATTGATTTGATGTAGATTACTTGACTTTGGCAAACTCATCATGCATGATGTAAAAACGTTGCGAAAAAATTTGAGTTTCTCACCTTAAATCTGCACCTGCGTCACATCTGAACCAAACTGTGATGGGAAGTAAATAGCATAAAACTACTACTTTACAGGCTAGAGTTCTAAAAAACTACCGATTTTTAATTTCTCTCAGATAACTACCAAATGGATGGTTGACTGTTTCAAAAAACCTAAATCGTCGAGTGCTTTACGATTAATCATGATTATGACAGTTCGGACCCGCACCTAAACAAACCGTCTGTTTGACCGTTTGTTTGACTGTTAATTGACATGTGGGGCCCACATGTCAATGTATCCTCTTCATCATCTCTTTCTTCTCTCCCTCTCCTCCTCTGATCTCTCTCACTCTAGCACGGCTAAGGGTGGACACGGTCCGGGCCGGTCCGGTCCCGGTCCGAGCCGCCGTTTGGACCGGCCGCCGGCGGTCCGGTCCGGACCGGACCGAGGAGTGCAGCGGTCCTAATTTCACGGACCGGACCGGCGGACGTGAAGCTCGGTGCAGACCGGCGGTCCTCACGGTCCCAACGACGTCCAGTCACAGCCATGTGGGCCCAGGATATCGGAGGGGTGGTCGCAGAAGCAGCATGGTGGCCGGAGCTGGAGAAGACGCACCTGATGCGCGGCAGCGCGCGAGGAAGAGGCGCGGGGGAGAGAGGGAGCGGCGCGGCCGCACAGGGGAGAGAGAGGCGCGAGGGAGTGGGTGGTGTTGTGGCGAGGTGGAAGACGTGCGTGGGAGCGGGCGGCGAGAGGTAGACGATGTGCCAAGAACCTGCGCATGTTTTTTACTTAGCAGTTTTCTCTATTTCATGCAAGCAATCTGTCACATGCATGAGCCCACGATTATAGGTGTACAACCTCGCCCTGATGAGTGGATCAAACTGGACGTGGAGTTAATTGTGGGATGGCACCATGATTCTCGGATCAAACTTATTTCTTTCGTTGGCCGTGATTAATAGGAAACAATGGTGTGGAGTCCATACAAAACTAATAGAGAGATTTAGATTGGAAACAAAGGTAGAGATTTATATTCGAAAGTAAAAGGAAACAACACCGTGAATCATGGATGGATGTTATTAGATTGAGAACAACGGGAGAGATTTGCGTAGAATCATTTTGGTAGTTATTTCCATATATATAGGTGTAGCAACAAATAATCGTGGGATGGACCCATGATTACGTGATATCCCCGTTTCTCTTGTTCTTTCTATTTCTCTCTACTGGATAAAAGGAAACAAAAGGCAGCGCATAACGTGGATCTACATCTATCGATCTCTTCCCAACGTCCGTCGCGTGGATCGGAGGAAGCAGATGACCGCGCGAGCATGATCTGCGGGTGCTGCCTCCTCTGCCTATGCTTCTTCTTCGGTCCGACCGAGCGGACCGGGCTTTAACCGGACCGGACCGAAGATTTTTCGGTCTGTATTTCCCAGACCGGACCGGCAATTTTTTTGAGCGGACCAGGACCGAGCTGCGCTGGACCGAGCGGGCCACGAGCGGGCTAAAAAGCCCGCTCGTTTCGTCCACCCTGAAGCACGGCGCCACACCCACTCCGGCGATGCGGCCACTCCGGCGATGCGACAAGCAGGCGAGCAGGGCAGCGCGGAAGCTGCGGTCAGAGGCGAAGACGTGTGCGGTGGCATGCTGCAGTAGGAGGTAGGCATGCACTGGAGCTGCTCGATCTGAAGCGCGGGCGCCATGGCGGGCGGTGCTCCTTCCCGCTAGCTGCTGCTCCTTGCGCTAACTACAGCTGCTCCTTGCCGCTGCTATGTGCTGCTCCGTGTCAACGCCCTTGATGCTGCTTCCATCTAGCTTCTGCTGCTCCTTGCGGCTAGCTTCTTCTGCTCCTTGCCACCCCCGCTGCTTCTTGCTACTCCTTGCCGCTGTTACTTCTACTTGCCACCGCCGCTGCTTCCTGTTGCCCCTTGTCGCCGTCGCTGCTACTTGATGTCGTTGCCGCCGCCACTATTACCTGCTACCGTGTGCCTCCTCTCATCTTCTTGCAGACTTCTTCGAGGATGACGGACGGGAGGTCCGCGGCGGGGCCATGGCTGCTGCTGTCGAGCTCTCGATCCGAAGCACAGCCACGGAGGACCCGACTGCTTTTTTCAAATTTATTCAAGGGCCCGATTGCTTTCTAGAAAAATTGCAGGGACACGATTGCTTTTTGTAAAAAATTATATGAGGGAGAGACATTGACATGTGGGCCCCACATGTCAGTTAACAGTCAAACAAACAGTTTGTTTAGGTGTGGGTCTGAACTGTCATAATCAAAATTAATCGTCAAGCACTCGACGATTTGGGTTTTTTGAAACAGCTGACCACCCATTTGGTAGTTATTTGAGAAAACTAAAAAATCGATAGTTTTTTGAAACCCTAGCCCGTAAAGTAGTAGTTTTATGCTATTTACTCGGGTTGAAGCGTGATAGTCCAAGTGGTATCATCTCAAATCCGACCAATTAAGGTCATGTTTGTTTGGCCTTATGCTTCTGCTTTTGCAGTTTTTCCACTTTGGTTTAAAAGACAAGAACCCTTATGAATCAATATTGTTATATAATGGCATAAGCTAGAAGCCGAAGCCGAAGCCAAAAGCCCCTATTTCATTAGAGGTGGTCGGCATGAGGCTGGATGATCAGATCTTGAGATCGGTCATCTAGTTCCGGCTACGAGTCGAGAAGACAAAGTTGCCGTTAAAAACTGAGTCGACGGCAGGCGATGGCCGCGTTATGCGTCTTTACCTTGATGAATGCATCATCCTGCAACGACTATCGACCCACTTGTGCTGCTCCGGGGGAAACCCTGGGATCTCATCTTCGAGATCAGACGATGGCGATATTGCGGTATCGTTTCTCTCTTGGGAGCATCGTTTGTGGAGCAGCGCTGGAAGACAGATGCAGAAGGTGGAGCGGCTTCATCTTGCGCGGAGTTTCGGTGGAGATGTCAAGTCATGCCTGGCCGATAGGTGCTACACACGACAGATGTTTCATAATCTTCTTTTTGTTTAGGACAAGCAACTAATTACTACTTTCATATAAGTGTCGCTCAAACGAACATATCTAGATGTAGATACATTCCTTTGAGCGACACTTAATATGGGACGGAGGGGACTTCATTAGGGAAAATCATATATGATATCAGTTGAACTTCATTCTGCAAAACCAAGCACACGCCCTCCCCCCCACGTGAACTTCATTCTGCAAAACCAAGCACACGCCCCCCCCCGCCCCCACCTCTGGGTCGGTCCATTACATTTTATGGATCTGCATTAACCAATAGGCAATCTTGACGCTTTCCATACCTACTTCTTTTTCTACATTTCTACTTTAGGAAATGCCACTTATGTTTTCTAATTTTTTCTTTTCTCAAATGCGTAAACTTTTTTTAATTGATAAACCTTTTTTCAAAATCAATGATTTTGTTTCCATTATTGGTGATTTTTTCAACTTTGGTGAGCTTTTTTCAAATTCGATGAACTTTTTAAAAATTGAATGATTTTTCTTCAAATTCGAGGAACTTTTTTCCAAATTGATGAACTTTTATTCTAATTCATGATTTTTTAACTGTTTAGTTTTTTCTTTTTCCGTTCTTTTCAAAACGCAACATCTTCTTGGGCCGGCCCACGAGTGAGGGCGCGTGGACGCCAAGACGCTAAACCGGTGCCAGAGCGCCCTATAGGAGACCCCCTTCATTGGCCCATCCGTGAATAAATCATTGTACTTGATGTAGTGAACTAAAGAAGCCGAAAACTTCGTATTACCAATAGCATTGTTTTGCCCACGCCAGTTCCTCTCCACAAGGAGAATATGTACTAAATAGGAGTTGTGCAACCTGGGCCTCCTTCCTTCAGCGCCCTCGATCGATTCACTGTGGACTGGCCTTTAAAATGTAAAGATATTCGAGTGAAGTTTGGTAGCTGGTTTTGGGAAGCTTTTAGAAGCTTCCAGGCCGGTTTTTGGAAACTTCTGGAAGCTTCCAGCGGATTTTATTTTTTCAATTTTTTGTTTGTTTGGACAGGTTTTATTTGGGATTGTTTTCCTTCTTTTTCTTCATTATTTTTGCTTTTCTCTATATTTTTTATTTTCATATTTTAAATATATGAAGTTTTTCTATTCAAATTTTTTGATATTCATGAATTTTATTGGATTTTTGTGAACATTTGTCCTTCGAATATGTGATTTTTTTGCAAATTTTTGAACATTTCTCGTCAAATACATGTACTTTTGTCAAATCCACAAAAAATGAATCCGTGAACTTTCTAAACCGATGAAACTTTTTAAAATTCACGATTTTTGTCAAGATCAATGAATTGTTTCCTCGGTTTTTGTGAACTTGTTTCTAAATTTTGGGAAAAAATCCAGGTTTGTGAAGTTTTTAAAAAAATATTAATTTTTTTCTTTATTGCATGAAGTTTTTCAAATTTGTGTACTTTTTATTTTCAAGATTATTTTATAAAAATTGAAATTTTCTGAAAAGTGAATGGTCAGCATGGGTCTTGGTCCACGGTCAACAGCGGCCGATCAACTAGGAACCGCCGAACCAAGTGAACCACGGAAATCATAAACCAGGTACACATCCGGTCTCTATATTACTAGGATACACATAGGCAACACTAACACATGGACAAAACTATCACGTCCTAAATAAGTCATTCAATACTTAAACTATGCCATAAAAGGAGGGAAAAGAGGTTAAAAAATGATGAAAATAATTATCGTCGAGCCCTGGATCTAGTGGAGGCAACACCGTGCCGGGGGCAGGCCACACACTGGTATCTAGTGGGGGTTGTGGGCCTCCGTTTGCGTTGATTCCATCTCCTAAAAATCACATATATTCCAAAATAATTCTCCATAAATTTTTATCGCGTTTGGACTTCGTTTGATATGGATATTCGGTGAAACAAAAAACATGCAAGAAACAGGAACTAACACTGTGCACTGGATCAATATGTTAGTCCAATCATATAAAATGTTGTCTAAAGTATGTGAAAGTTGTATAATATTGGCATGGAACAATCAAAAATTATAGATACGCCAGAGACGTATCAGTGCCTAGCTCGGCTATTTAAATCGACAGGCGGCACCGAAACCCTACCATCCACATTTTTCTCCGCCAGTCCGCTGTCGCCACTTTCCACTCCCCCCTTCCACTTAGTAACCTTGACCCCATGCCGCCGGGTGAGGAGCGAGCCATTTATAACGCCGGAGCGCCGGCTCGAGCTCCTTGAGCAGATCCGGGCAAGGCAGCCCGCATCGTTGTTCTACCTCCGGATGTAGTGGAGTCGGAGGAGGAGTTTTGAGAAGGAGGAGGAGGCGGAGGAGGACGAGGACGAAGAGGAGGTTGAGGAGGAGGAGGATGTCCGAATGCGGAGGAGGATGTGGGGGACGCCAGCGAAGCGGATTGTGACGACCCGTGTCATTATTAATATAGAAAATGACACTAGTCCTTGGATTCTTTCTTGACAAAATCTTGTCTTGTCAAATAATAATCCATGTCAGAGATTTGCAACAGGGAAATAGCTAGAGATGGTCATTATATTACAATACCATGCCACAAAGGGCTAAAAGTCACAAGTAAGCTTCTCACATGTTTGCCATATTATTACATCTCCTAACACTGGAGTTCCAACTAGTAGTACTAGATAGATGGTGATAAATAGTTTTTGGATTACATAGCTAGATCATAGTTACTTATCCATCCCAGCCCCCATATGTGGCGTCCAAATCATACATGGCACTAGATGGATCCACATCTAGGTCCCCTGTGTAGTTGTAGCCATCACCTTTGCTCTCCTCACTTGGTCCAGTAGGATTCTCATATAAGCTTTGCTCTAAGAAAGAGATGTTTAATAGAAAGAGTGAGTACAAAGTACTAAGCAAGCTCAAAAGCAGAATGCAACACTCATGTTAGCTCAATATAAATCAACAAGTCCTACCTCAAGTCAAAACTTTTCAAAATAAACATTTGTTGCAGAAGTTCATTTTAATTTATAAAGGCTATCAAACACTCGTATTGCGAGATAGACCAACAATAGGTCCCCGTAGTCTCCAATCCAAGAGACTAGCATGAATTCATGATTGTCTTTAACTCTGCGGAGTCCGTAGCACTTTACCCATAGAGCTCGAAAACCATAACTGCCATTTGCATTTCCTTAGATGCGAGGCATGGTTCAGAACATAAGCTTTTCCCCGTTTATGTATATTATATCTCCACCCGGCTAGTGTCACTAGCCGTTGTGTCGAGTTTAGGAAGCCGCACTCCACCAACGCTTCATATATAGCGCTTGCTAATGCACCCATTCGGCATTAGCTTGGGACTCATCGCCCATCCTATTTCTACTTACCCATGTGGAGATTATAATAACTTGATGGATATTGGGCTCAACCCGTCTTAGACGAGACCATGGTTGATATGGTTGTAGTACGGCGCATAAAACGAGATTTTCTTTAAATCAAATACCATAGCCATATGTAGAGGGCCCCACCTTCCAGTATGACTATTCCGGGCACCCTCTACCCACCAAATAATTCAAAACAAAACTGGTTTAGCTGCTTCATCAGCTAACCCAATTATTTGCTAACACTCACACCACACAATTTTATTTAAAAACATTTTTGCAAGTTGATGATAAGAGATAGCAGAGAATGGTGTTTTTGGGAAAATATTTCTACTCAGCATGATCGAGGAGAGCTTGCCTGAGTTCTCGTACTCAGACCCGAACCCAGTTTGCTTATGTAGCGCCTCCTTCTCCTGACAGTACTCGCTTCCTCCAGTTCAGCGAATATATATACCGAGGCTAAGTCGAGTGAATAACTTTGGAATAAAAAAATAAAAAATATATATACGTCGGTGCAGTGTGTTCATCCTACAGTCAAATATTATTATTTCTTTTCTTATCTTAGATTCATTTTTTTAGTATTCATCTTGAATTCTCTTTAGTAAGCTTGCATTAGTAGATGGATTTAGAATAGTTAATTGTTAAATATGCACCTGTGTACTTACTACTACTAGAAACCTCCACGTGCCTCTCCCTTTCTCAATTTCTAAGTCTCTCTCTCCTGTACTAGTCTTCCACCGAACACCACACACACTAGTACTAGTCCACCAAGAACACAGAATACATGTACAGGCTGATGCTCCTCTGCTCCTTGCCCAAATCGGCGGCGCCGCCAGCGACGGGAAGGATGCTGCTGCTAGATCCTCCACACTCTCTCTCTCCCCTGATGTGAATCCCCATATTATCCCCATGAATTTCAGCCTCAACTCCCTAATCCCCCTCTGTGTGTGTTCTTTTTGGCTTGCAAGTCAAACCCTATTGGGGATGTGATTTCCCTACTCCAGATTGAAGTGGTCGGCGTTGGTGGTCGCCGTGGTGCTGGATGGTGCAGGTTAGAGCTCTTGTGCGTCAGTGCGTGGCCATGAAGCAGATCGAACATATGTGCTGGTTAGTGATGCCCTTGTTCCTCTCACTGATCCTCTTTTTTTTGCTCAAGTTCTCAGATTTAGTAAACTAAATTGGTCTCAGGTGTATGTGCGTGTGTACCGAGCAAGTCCATCCCAGTGCAAGATGTTGGTGTACTCATGCTGTACATTATCTTGCTCCATTTTATTTTACTTATTTGAGGCTGTATCCCCGTTCATCCTCATACTTTTATTTCTTAAACTGAGATGTGATGCTACTGATGGCTTATCTTTTATGTGCATCTGTGAAAATCCATTGAAGAATAGTGTGGGTGCATCTGGGTTAGGTCTCTTTGTGTATGTGAGTACTAAGAACTGGCAGAAGAGGAAGAACTCACCTTTCTTCTTCTGCTCTCTTTGTTGGCCCTACTCTTGCTCCTCCTATGCTGCAGACCCTAGTCCAGTAGGCTAGTTTCTTGCTCCAGCCTGTCCTCTTCAGTCTACTGATGATTTCTCAGGTCACCATCTTCACTTATTGATCTTGGATCTTTGTTGGTTGTGAACAGGGGAATGGAAAATACTACTGAAAAGAAGAAGAGAGCTTGGTCTGACTACTTGGAAGCAGAGTGAAGAGTGTGCTACGGTGAAAGCTCAGCCAGGTTACTCCTCCTCTCTTTCTAGTACCTACCTAGTTGTGGCTGCCCATCCCTGATGTACAGTGTAGTCATTTGTGGAGTCTCTCTATTGGCTAGGAGTTGCAGCCCATGCCTAGACCAACTGTTGGTCAATTGACTACTGATATACATATTATGCACGTGATGGTGGTGGTCAAATGTGTATCTCAAATGTGTCTTCATGTCCTGGTTGACCCGCAGAGATATTTTTTTTTGTTGGTCTAATTTTGGTGTGGCATTGTTATATAGCTTAGCATAGTCTGGTCTCCCTATATTTTTTTCTAAAGATTTGTAATACAATTGTACAGTTGTACTGTTTGAGGTGTGTGAATATAAATAAATATAAATTTGAGTGGTTATGCTGGTGGAAGAAATCCAAAATGTATTTGCTTAATATATTCTACTAAAATTTCTAGTTGAGGTTGGAATTACTATGTAAAAGAAATACGGGTCGTTACATCCTACCCTCCTTAGAAAAAGATTCCGTCCTCGAAATCGGAAACTTACTTATAAAGGTTGGGGTAGGTTACTCGTAGGTCTTCCTCCTTCTCCCACGTTGCCTCACGAACCGAGTGGTTCTTTCATTGCACTTTGCAGAACCGAATGGTTCTTGTCCTGAGCTTGCAGTCTTCAACTTCTAGTATCTTCAATGGTCGTTCTTCATAGGTCAGGTATGGTTGTAATTCAATCTCCAAGTCCGACACTTGTGGTGGTGGCTTGTTGCATTTCTTGAGTTGGGATATGTGGAAGACATTGTGAATTCTGGATAGATGTTCTGGTAATTCCAACTTATAAGCAGATGTACCCGTCTCCTCTAAAATTTTAAATGGCCCAACATATCTAGGACTCAACTTTCCTTTGATTCCAAAGCGTCGAACCCCTCTCATAGATGAGACTTTTAGATAAACCAAGTCTCCTACTGCCAATTGCATAACCCTCCTTTTCCGGTCAGCATAGCTCTTCTGCCTACTTTGTGCAATCTGGAGTCGCTCTTTGATTAGTTGGATCTTCTCATCATTCTCTCTCACTATGTCAGGACCAAGTAATAGTCTCTCTCCAACTTCATACCAGCATATAGGTGATCTGCATTTCCTCCCATACAATACCTCATATGGAGCCATTTGTATGCTGGATTGATAACGATTATTGTAAGCCAATTCTGCTAGGTGTAGATGATTATCCCATGATTCTCCAAAGTTCATTACACACGCTCTCAACATATCCTCAAGGATCTGATTTACCCGCTCTGTCTGGCCATCGGTTTGGGGATGCTAAGTCGTGCTAAAGTGGAGCCCAGTTCCAAGAGACTTCTGTAGGCTCTTCCAAAAGCTTGATGTAAACACGGAACCTCAGTCAGATGTTATGGTCTTTGGCACACCATGGAGGGCAACTATTCTCTCTAAGTACAGCTCAGCCAACTTATCAAAGGAATATTTCTGGTTTGTAGCAATGAAGTGTGCTGACTTTGTGAGTCGGTCGACCACAACCCATATGGCATCCTTCTTCTTTGGTGTCATAGGCAAACCAGTAATAAAATCCATACAAAGATCTTCCCATTTCCAATCTGGTGTCTCTAGTGGCTTTAATAAGCCGACAGGCCTTTGATGTTCTGCTTTTACCCTCTGACAAGTGTCGCACTTGCTGACATATTCTACGATTTCCCTCTTCATGCCAGGCCACGAAAAATTTCCCTTCACATCCTTATACATCTTTGTGCTCCTAGGATGGATAGTGTATAAAGTGTCATGAGCTTCATGCAAAATAATATCCTTGATCTGTAGATCATCTGGCACACAGATCCTGCTATGATTCCAAACAAATCCTTCTTGGTCCAACCTGAATTGTGAAGGTTGTCCCGCTTGAATTCTTCTCGTTTCCTCCTTGATGAATGCATCCATTGCTTGCTTTTTCCTTAATCTGATCTAGCAATGTGGGGTGAAATGTCATGGCTGCTATATTAGCACTAGAAGTGGCCTCTCTCAGCTCTATTCCCATCTTTGCAAGATCCTGTAGTGCTCTTTGCCATACCCTTCAATTGATGTGTGGTTGCATTGCTTCTTTCTACTAAGTGCATCTGCCACTACATTTGCCTTACCAGGAGGGTAGTTAATTGTCAGATCATAATCCTAGACTAGTTCCAGCCACCTCCTCTGCCTCATGTTCAACTCCTTTTGTGTAAAGATATATTTGAGACTCTTGTGGTCGCTGTACAGTGTGCACTTAGAACCATATAAGTAGTGCCTCCAGGTTTTTAGTGCAAACACAACAGTGATAACCCACAAGTGTAGGGGATCGCAACAGTTGTAGAGGGTAAAGTATTAAACCCAAATTTATTGATTCGACACAAGGGGAGCCAAAGAATACTCTTTAGTATTAGCAACTGAGTTGTCAATTCAGCCACACCTGTAAACTTAGTATCTGCAGCAAGATAGTTTAGTAGCACAGTAATATGATAGTGGCGGTAGCAGCAATAAAAATAAAGATAGTGTTTTTGTAGTTTTTGTGATAATAGCAACGGAAAAGTAAATAGCAACTAGCAATATAGGTAAAGCTCGTAGGCATTGGATCGGTGATGGGAAATTACGTCGGATGCAATTCATCATGTAGAAGTTATAACCTAGGGTGACACAGAACTAGCTCCAGTTCATCAATGCAATGTAGGCATGTATTCCGAATATAGTCATACGTGCTTATGGAAAAGAACTTGCATGACATCTTTTGTCCTACCCTCCCCTGGCAGCGGGGTCCTATTGGAAACTAAGGGATATTAAGGCCTCCTTTTAATAGAGTACCGGACCAAAGCATTAACACATAGTGAATACATGAACTCCTCAAACTATGGTCATCACCGGGAGTGGTCCCGATTATTGTCACTTCGGGGTTGCCGGATCATAACACATAGTAGGTGACTATAGACTTGCAAGATAGGATCAAGAACACACATATATTCATGGAAACATAATAGGTTCAGATCTGAAATCATGGCACTCGGGCCCTAGTGACAAGCATTAAGCATAGCAAAGTCATAGCAACATCAATCTCAGAACATAGTGGATACTAGGGATCAAACCCTAACAAAACTAACTCGATTACATGATAGATCCCATCCAACCCATCACCGTCCAGCAAGCCTACGATGTAATTACTCACACACGGCGGTGAGCATCATGGAATTGGTGATGGAGGAAGGTTAATGATGACGATGGCGACGATCTCCACTCTCCGGAGCCCCGAACGGACTCCAGATCAGCCCTCCCGAGAGATTAGGGCTTGGCGGCGGCTCCGTCTCGTAAAACGCGATAATTCTTTCTCCTTGATTTTTTTCTCCAAGAAACGGAATATATAGGACCTGGGGATACGTCGGTGGGGCATCGGGGTGCCCTCAAGGCAGGGGGGCGCGCCCTGGGAAGGGGGGCGCGCCCCCACCCTCGAGGATAGCTCGTGGGCCCCCAGGTGTGGATCTTCTTGCAGGTATTTTTTATATTTTTTGAAATAAATTTCCGTTGATTTTCAGGCGATTCCGAGAACTTTTTATTTCTGCACAAAAACAATACCACGGCAGTTCTGCTGAAAACAGCGTCAGTCCGGGTTAGTTCCATTCAAATCATGCAAGTTAGAGTCCAAAACAAGGGCAAAAGTGTTTGGAAAAGTAGATACGTTGGAGACGTATCAACTCCCCCAAGCTTAAACCTTTGCTTGTCCTCAAGCAATTCAGTTGATAAACTGAAAGTGATAAAGAAAAACTTTGACAAACTCTGTTTGCTCTTGTTGTTGTAAATATGTAAGCTAGCATTCAGGTTTTCAACAAGATCATGAACTAACCACATTCACAATAACTTTCAGGTCTCGAGACTACTCACATCAACAGCATAATCAACTAGCGAACAATAATAATAAACCTCAGATGATAACACTTCTCAAAACAATCATGATATGATATAACAGGATGGTATCTCGCTAGCCCTTTCTGAGACCGCAAAACATAAATGCAGAGCACCTTTATAGATCACGGACTGACTAGACATTATAATTCATGGTAAAAGAGATCCAGTCATGATCATACTCAATGCAAATTAATAATAATACATGCAACGACAGAGGTGCTCTCCTACTGGTGCTTTTTGATAAGAGGATGATGACTCTGCATAAAAGTAAATAGATAGGCCCTTCGCAGAGGGAAGCAGGGATTTGTAGAGGTGCCAGAGCTCGATTTTTAAATAGAGATTGAATAACATTTTGAGCGGTATACTTTCATTGTCAACATAACAACCAAGAATCTCGATATCTTCCATGCTACACACATTATAGGCGGTTCCCAAACAGAATGGTAAAGTTTATTCTCCCCCAACCACCAACAAGCACACTCCACGGCCAGCCGAATCCACGGGTTATCATCCAAACAAGCAACAGTCCTGGGGGAGTTTTGTTTAATTATTATGATTTTGAGCATGGGACTGGGCATCCCAGTTACCAGCCATTTTCTCGTGAATGGTGAGCGGAGTCCACTCATCGTGAGAATAACCCACCTAGCATGGAAGATATAGACAGCCCTAGTTCATACCTGAGCTGTTCGAGCATACAAAACAGAATTTCATTTGATGGTTCAGAGTTTGGCACATACAAATTTACTTGGAACGGTAGGTAAATACCGCATATAGGAAGGTATGGTGGACTCATGTGGAACAATTTTGGGGTTTATGGAAGTGGATGCACAAGCAGTATTCCCGCTTAGTACAGGTGAAGGCTAGAAAGAGACTGGGAAGCGACCAGCTAGAGAGCAACAACGGTCATGAACATGCATTAAAATTAATCAACAATGAATGCAAGCATGAGTAGGATATAAATTACCAAGAACATAAATATTTTGAAGGCTATGTCGATTTGTTTCAACTACATGCGTGAACATGTGCCAAGTCAAGTCACTTAAATCCTTCAGAGGAGGATACCACCCATCATACCACATCACAACCATTTTAATATCATGTTGGCACGCAAGATAGACCATTATAAACTCTCAGCTAATTAAGCATGGCATAAGCAGCTATGATCTCTAATTGTCATTGTAAGCATGTTTCATTCATAACAAGCTGGATCAAGAACGACGAGCTATCATATTTACAAAAACAAGAGAGATCGAGTTCATACCAGCTTTTCTCATCTCAGTTAGTTCATCATATATCATCCTTATTGCCTTTCACTCGCACGACCGAACAGTGTGTAAAATAATAATAGTGCACGTGCATTGGACTAAGCTGGAATCTGCAGAAATTTTAATGCAAGAGAGAAGACAAGGTAATGTGGCTCAAGATTAAATCAACAATAAAGCATATGAGAGCCACTAAGCATTTTAATCACGGTCTTCTACTCTTAACCCCTAAAGAAAAGAAAAGAAACTATTTACACGTGAAAGCTCCCAACAAGCAAAACAAGAACGGGAAATCTTTTTGGGTTTTCATTTTTAGTTACTACTACAAGCAAAGAAAGTAAACTAGCTAGAAACTACAACTAATAATTTTTTTGTTTTTCTGGGTTTTTTCTAGGACACAAGAAAAAGACTAAGAAAAAGAAATTTAAACTAAGCATGGATGGTACATTGAAAGAGTGTGAGCACCGACAATTAGAATAAGTGTGAACATGAATGTAATTCGGTGAGAAACACGTACTCCCCCAAGCTTAGGCTTTTGGCCTAAGTTGGTCTATGGCCATAGATCGAATCCACTCCCTCCAGTGTACTGATGGCTTCTCGCCCCTCGTTGGTTACCCCAAGTGGAAGGTTTGAGATGCAGTGTAGCGGTAGTTTTCCCTTGGCAAAGATACCAAGGATCGATTTCCCCTGAGACTCCCAGTTTCAACAAGAAGGTGTCAACTGCTAACGGCGCCAGATATTAGCAATCAACGTGGACCTGCACACAGATACAAATAACTTTGCTCCCAACGAGTACAGAGAGGTTGTCATCCCTCCGGCCTTGTCGTTTACAAAGGATCAAACGCAAGTGATAATAGTGATAGGTAATGCTGCAAATAGTAAGTAAAAGCAGAAAGTAAATAGCGGATGTGATCAGCGATAGTAATATGGACCGGGGTCCCATGATGTTCACTAGTGATGTCTCTCTCCCAAAAGACGATAAAACAGCTATGTGAGGTGAACGAATTACAGCTGGGCAATTGACAGAATTATGTGCGCAAACCAATGCTAACTATGTTGCAAGAAAGGTAGAGGTTCAAAGCATGGGCGGTACGCCAAGGCAAGTAGACCGAAATCCATCTGCATCTACTACTAATCATCCACCTTGAGATATCTATCCAGAACATCTCGCTGGTATTAAGTTGCGAGTCCCACCCATAGTGTAAACTCAAAGCAACAGACAACTGCATTAAAAGAACTTAGCGTAAAGTAAACAATCCTTGCACCCGAGGGCACAAGCACCGTTGTTTTCCCCCTTGTGGCAACAGCACATCCCCTAGACTCATGTTTCTGTCACTCAAGCTAGTCATCGAGGGGCATGAACCCACAATCAAGCATAACGTTCCCTCTTGGAGTCACTACCTACTACTCGGCCAAAGCAATAAATAGCAACGGAGAACATGCAAGAATTACTTACGAACATAAATATAAAAGTGGTGAATCAAATATATTACTCAAACACAATCTGAACATAATCTCACAATCCATCGGATCCCAGCAAACTCAACATAGCAACAGCATAAGGATTACATATGTGCCTCGATCATGTAGGGCAGCTCACGAGGACTAATTAGTGAAGCACAAGAACGGGAGGAGAACATCACATAGCTACTGGTCATGGACCCATGGTCCAAGGGAGACTACTCACAACTCATCCGGGAGGCGTCCATGGTGGTGGAGAGGCTCCCGGTGGTGATCCTCCCCTCCGGCAGGGTGCTGGGAAGAGTTCTCCTGGTGCTCCCGATCTTGGAAGCGCGGCGGCGGTGAAACAGAGATGAGATCGTGAAAAAGGGTTCCCGTCTCGAGGGTTTCGGGACACGATATAAATATATGCCAAAGGGGGGCATCAGCGGAGGCCTGGGGGGCCCAGGCGCCCTCCCGGCGCGGCCAGGAGGGGGGCCGCGCCACCAGGGCGCCTAGAGCCCTGGTGGCCCCCCTCCGGCTGCACTTTGGCTGCCGGGAAGCTTCTGGAACTCTGATTTTTTATATAATTTTTCCGGGATTTTTCTTGCAGTTTACGTGACGGGAAAACCTTAAATACAAAAACAGCAGAAAACAGAAACTGGCACTGGGGTTCACTGAGTTAATAGGTTAGTCCAAATATGATCAAAAGTGTATGGAAGTGTATAAATATCATAGCAATATCACCCAAAAGAGGCATGGAGCAAGCAGAAATTATAGATACGTTTTGGACGTATCATGTACCGAGATGTGTCTTCTGGATGCCACTGGTTGGCGAGCTCGTCCAGATCCCACCCATAAACAGATTGACGGGAAGGATCAAATGGTGGTTCTGGCTCAGGCTCTGAAGCTTGTGCCTGGCCTTGGTACTTGTAGAAGGCATCTGAGGTAACGACAACAACCTGATGTGCGGCGATCGGACGGTCAAAAAAGTGATTGAGACCACAACTAAAACTCAGCTAGCTGAGTTTGAGCAAAATTGATAAACTCATATCGAAACTGGACACAACTACTTTTGATGAAGTCATGACTCACCTACTATTGACTAGTAATGGACATGGTATAGTTCCGAGCTCCATATATGCCATCCTTACTCATAGCCGTGCAACTGAACAAGTGGTTTACTCTCGTTCCCACCTTAACAGTGTGTCATCACCTGCTTTGCTCCTTGACTACTCGCATGAATTGGAGGTATTGGGAAGCTCTCAATTGCACGTTAACAAGTAGCCATATACAGTAGATCTTGCCGAGTTTGGTAGTGAAGAACCCATGGGATTTCATCAAGTACATTTGCCAGGTCACGTTACATAAGGCTGTTTCTACCATGAGGGTGCTCAATGTGTCACCATTTGCCAGGTAACGTTACACGAGCAGGTGCGTGCGGTAGCTACTCCTCGACGCAGACCAACTGAGTGTGACAACGGCTGCTCAGAGCGGAACAGGTTCACAAGGGTCAGCTTGGCAGTGAGGCCGTGGCCGATGTGACAAAAAGGATAGATGCAACTGTTGCACGTTATGTGTTTGATGAAATGCCTCCCGAGAGAGAGGAGAAGAAAAATAAGATGATAAGGTGGACTGCAACATGTCTTGTTGTGTCAAAACCACGCCATGCCATTCATGGTTTTCGATAAAATATGGTTTTGGGCGAAACATTCCCGTTTTTAAGACTTGAGGGGCCAAATGTCGCCCAAAAATTATTTTTCATCGACAACGAGTGGATTTTATTATCTCAAAAGATAGCATCAAGATGATACAAACACAGTGAGCACACACCCAGATGCACACGGGCAACAACAACGCGCACACACAAAAATCACATTGACAACTAGCAAAACCAAACATGACCGAAGCTATGCCTTGGTGGAGTAAAAAAGAAAAAGGCTCGGTAGCGATTAAAACAATGATCAACAAGCTATGTCAGCAACCGTATCTGCACCAACCATCTTTTGACATCATATGTGATGTCATCACCACTTTCTTCAATCCCGGCAGCTACATACATAGCACGGTCTTGATGTGAGGTGCCACGCAAATGAAGACCCTGCTTGCGCAAGCAGACAGTCAAACCACGACAAAGGCCAGTCGCCACCAAGAACACCGAACAGCGAAGGTCATTATCGCGCTTTGCAACCGAGATCGACGGAGGAAGCTCACTGACACCGTCAAACCCCAATTTGGAACGCTCCGGTACCGTTCTCATGTTTGGTCTTTCTCGTCCGTGGTGGCTGAATCAGACAGCAAAACAAACACGTCATCGCCACGGAATGTGAAGATTCCAATCCCAGTCCCATCTCCGCAATCACCAAGCAGTGCAGAACCAAGCCTTCGCCTACACGCCCGAGCGGAGATCCGCCGTAGCAGGACGTAGTAGGCTGACACGGTCGCCCACGTACCTGCAAATGGAATCTTTGCCATCAGCATCTCAGTACCATAGACTATCAGCCCAGCCATAAATCACCGTCATCGCTGCACATCCGTACCCTCCGCCTCAAGCCGCCGTCCATAGATCTCACACTGGAGCAACGCTGAACAAGCTACCTCCGGCACCGGTGATTGAGTCAGCTCAAGACAATGCCCAAAAAATTCTTAAGGTACCAAATATAGACTTTTGGTGAACTTGAAAGATTAAATCAACAACAGATGTGGCGAGCGGATACTCATCCACAAACGTTGAAGTATGTGCCTAGCTTGAAAGCAACCGGGG
>LR738712.1:767549011-767605951 GCA_902687465.1 Secale cereale
CACCACTTTCTTCAATCCCGGCAGCTACATACATAGCACGGTCTTGATGTGAGGTGCCACGCAAATGAAGACCCTGCTTGCGCAAGCAGACAGTCAAACCACGACAAAGGCCAGTCGCCACCAAGAACACCGAACAGCGAAGGTCATTATCGCGCTTTGCAACCGAGATCGACGGAGGAAGCTCACTGACACCGTCAAACCCCAATTTGGAACGCTCCGGTACCGTTCTCATGTTTGGTCTTTCTCGTCCGTGGTGGCTGAATCAGACAGCAAAACAAACACGTCATCGCCACGGAATGTGAAGATTCCAATCCCAGTCCCATCTCCGCAATCACCAAGCAGTGCAGAACCAAGCCTTCGCCTACACGCCCGAGCGGAGATCCGCCGTAGCAGGACGTAGTAGGATGACACGGTCGCCCACGTACCTGCAAATGGAATCTTTGCCATCAGCATCTCAGTACCATAGACTATCAGCCCAGCCATAAATCACCGTCATCGCTGCACATCCGTACCCTCCGCCTCAAGCCGCCGTCCATAGATCTCACTCTGGAGCAACACTGAACAAGCTACCTCCGGCACCGGTGATTGAGTCAGCTCAAGACAATGCCCAAAAAATTCTTAAGGTACCAAATATAGACTTTTGGTGAACTTGAAAGATTAAATCAACAACAGATGTGGCCAGCGGATACACATCCACAAACGTTGAAGTATGTGCCTAGCTTGAAAGCAACCGGGGGGGGGGTATTGAGTAGCAAAATGTTTCTGGGTACATTTGGGGTCGGTATGAGAGGGAACAAAAACAAATGAAGGGGCGAGGAGAGGAATCCATCTAGGATGACCAGTAGGAAAATACAACTTCGAGTTGGGGCTAGGTGGTATATTGCCCTGATTCTAGCTCTTCAAGGCGCAAGTTAAACGGATTAGAGTTGCAGTGAAAATTAAACTGAGAAAAACGCTCAGCTATCAAAAGTAGACGTCCTCCAGTCATTTTTTTAGTGGGAGGCAGTGACATTCGACATTGATGTCTGAGTCAACGTGGAGCCCGTTATATATACAGTAATCACTCTGCACATCACGGAGGAATTTCGTCCACTATTTAAGAACGTCACTTTTCCAACAAAATTGACCCATTTGAACATGGCATTTCTAACTGGATAGATCAAGAAGAGTTGTTATTTTATTCGAGAAAATGCAAGGACAAGACAGGAAATATTGTTTAAGATTTCTCTATCTATTTCGTAGACTCTTGTGAGAACAAGGTGTTATTGTATTAAACTCAATAAACATATATCGAAAGTAGCCACAGTTATTCGCAATGAAGTAATGACATACCTACCAAATGCCTATATTTATATACTGCCTAGTAATAGAGATATATAGTACAATTTGAGCTCCTTACATATACCCTTGCCATTGAACTACCGTTTTGCTCCTTTCTACCTCAATAATGTGCTATATCTTGTCATCATTTGCTTTGCTCCTCGAGTACTCACATGGATTAGAGGTGTCGGGAAACACTGACCAACGCGTTGTCATGTACTGATAGAGATGTCAATGAGCTTAATAAAGAATAGTCCATGAGATTTCAGTAAGTACGTTTGCTCGATGCTGTAGCGAGGGAGTGGTTCTACAGCTAAGATTCCAGACACCATCTCCCGCGCTACAGAATTTGCTTCAAAGCAATGTTCTAGGGGGTTGAATGAACTTCATGGTTCAATTCGGAGGGAAGCCATCGCCTTTGGTGGATCCCCTATTAAGAAAGCGAAGAAGAATTAGCAGGAAGAGATCCTTATAAAAAAATGTTAGTACTGAGTGGAAGCAATCATCGCCTTTGATGATTTTTTGTACATAGTTAATGTCCCCATGAACCTTTCATTCTTTTTCACAACTCTAATTTACGAATTGCTGCTCACCATAGATCTCACCAATACCATCTCCAACAACAACTGTGCCAATCTCTATCGTCTCATGCTAGTGTTAAAGCTCGCACACAACTAAAGAATAGCAAGAGAAGCAAATCATTTCAAATTCCTTGCTCCCGAAGAGAATCGTTGCAGTCTTCAAATCCAAAGAATCATTCTCCTATCTTACCATGAAATAGATTTATGCTATCATAAATACAAAAATCACAGAGCTTGAGTTCCTTGTAGCATTGAATACTCCCTACACATACAAAAATCACGGAGCTTGTAGTATCTATGTTGTCATACATACAAAAATCTCTTGGTGCTCCAGAAAGTGCGTGCTCCTGCGTGCAAAATATTTTTTGAAATTCCAAAATAATTACAACAAAAATTCTAGGTGTTCTTTGTCACATCCAAATGCTAAATACAAATTTGTAGGCAAAAATACTAAACATTTTGGCCTGTTACCCCAAAATCTTTAGTGATCTAGAAGATCTTATATTTCTTAACATAGGGAGCACTTAACAGTACATGGATCCTTTACTCATTTTCAAATTCGTAATACTTCATCCAATGCCAATTATGTTTCAGGATTTAGTTAGCACACAAATCATGGGAATGTACATACTTCCCAAGTGATCACAAAATCATTATTATCAACTATACATGATCCCAACAGAGCAGAGAGCAAAGCTTGATGGAGTACAAAGGAAAAGTGATAATGACCACAATAGACAGCTGCTATGCAGAGCGATGACTGACTACAATAACTATGACATGCACAACAATTTGAGAATAAAAATATGACACTGGGATAAAATAATTGAACCTGCAGCTATAACTAAACAGCTAACCATCGACTACTCTGTTTTCAGTTGACACTGCCCAGAAGCTAGCACCGGATCATCATCTCTAGTCCATTGCTATAGAACTTTAAGTTACACCCTTCATATAAACAAAATCATATCAAATGGGCCGTGTTATCTCCGTCCTTCCGTGTAAATACAGAAGCCACTACCATGAACTCTCTTTCAACACATCAGACCTCCAAGTGAACCTGCGGCCATAAAAACGTTGTTTTGTTAGCCAAGCAGGTTGGACAAACAATGGCAGTCCGAATTCCATTCATCGGGGTGATATTTTGTGCTACCAGTGGAAAGCAGTTAGTTCAGCAGCAAGATTCTACAGAGAGAGAATATGCAAGGCAATGAAAAATGGTCGTTGGCAAGCACTCAAAATTCAAGATAACCAGATCAATTTTATATCAATAAAAACAGTGTGTGCACCCTCATTATCCACATTGATGTCTGAGTCAGTGCGGGCCCTCTTAAATCCTAGAAATATTGTTTCTCAGAGTCAAATCATATCTTGAACTCCAACACCATTTAATTGTATGCACCCTCATTGTCCACATTGATGTTTGAGTCAGTGTGGGCTTGTTTCATTACAATAATTACACCGAACATCACTGAACAATTCCATCCACTATTTAAGATGTCACTTTTCCAGCAAATTGACCAATTTGAATAGGACGTTTCTAACTGGATAGATCAAGGGAAGTGGTTATTTTATTGGAGAAAATGCGCGGCAAAAGACAAGATATACCTGCTATACATACTGTAGATGAAGAATCTGCTTTGTCTACAGAAGAGCTTCACACGTTGCCTTGTTGTGGCCTGCCTGCTTGCACCTGCTACAGAGCCGTATAAGGGTGGTCACCTTGTTGGGATTAAACCTCTTTCTTCTCGGTTTATCTGATGTCCGTGGTTTGGGAGGTGGGATAGTTGCCCCAGCACTAAAATCAAAGGTATCCATGTCTGGAATTGGGAGGATTGTTCCTGAGTATGTCATATGGTAGCTCTCTATTTTAAAAAACTTGGAACAGTAGTCGTAGAAAGATCTTTCAATCCTGTTAATCATGGCAACAACTTGCATACAAGGGAGGCCAGAAAGTTGCCACCTCCGACATGTGCATTCCCAATTTTCAAGATTAACAACGAAAATACCGCTGCCCCGCACTTCAAGATTAACAACATATATACACGGCAGGGCATGGCTATTGTACTATGGGATATTGATGAGACGAATAAAGAAAATACGTGCACAACACGTGCCCTTGGCCACAAAGTTTTGTGCGCGCGTGTTCGTTGTGATTTGGTGTAATCGATCACGTGGGCGAATTTCCAACAGTGTACCGGTCAGAGGTGCGCTGTCACTCTATGTCGCAGGCATGCCAATCCTACTGGAGAATGTGCTAGAAGGCATAATAGGGGATCTCGGGAGACTACATGACGATGTGTTGTTGACAGAGAAGAGCCTTATCGCCTCGAATGATCTAGGATACCCGCTTTGCGTGGTTCATGTGCCCACAGCCATGTTGTACGTCCATACATGCCCCACAAACATGTTTTTACCGGTATTTGATTACATCTTCGAGATGTTTCATATGAAGCACCTCAATTTTACCTTCGTCCGCCTTTATGCGTTGTATATTAACCACATCATCAGAAAGGGGCAATTCTCTCAAATCGTGATCGCAGACCCGTACTATATGCACGAGGGCCTGCTGGCCAAGAACCCAAAAAACCGTGGATACAGGAGGAACTACATCGCAAATTTTATGGTCACCAATAAGGACAATGATATGATTCACCTGCCTTATCATCCCATGTAAGTCATTCGCACATAGCCAATATAACACATACATCCTTTCGTATGGAAACTAATTTGAGGTGTACTTAATTTGCGTAGTGATGGACACGCTGTGTACCTCTATTGCATTCAGCAAGAAATTAAGTACGATGAGGACGGCGCGTAGACAAGAAATTGTTGAATGCGATGTAACTTCCCGTGAATAACTCCCATGTAACTTCTATCGCATTCAGCGAGAAATTGCGCAGATCATCATCAGAGAAGTCCTCGACAAGAATGGGATGTCCCACGGCGACCCAATGTCACGGGCCGACGTCAAAATTCATCTATCCCTACAACGTCTGGGAAGTACGCCTTTCGCGAAGCTAGGAGACATCCTCCTGGATTTGGACGGATGGAACATTGAAACTTTGTGTGATGAAACTTTGTGTGATGAAACTTGGAAATTGTGTATGATGAAACTTTGTGTAATGTAGACGGTGTCACACTCTAGTTAATTAGTTTGGGCACGATGAACTTCCTTAATTATATTTGTTTAGCATATGTTGCTTCCTTCTATTTGCTAACGCTTTCTATTCGTGATGCTCAAGTATATTATGTTGCATATTATTGTTGCTAATATTTTTGCTTCTATTTGATAACTCTTTCTCTAAGTGTTGCTCAAGTATATTATGTTGCATACTATCATTCAATTCACGTGATGACGATGCATCTCTAACAGGTGCATAGATCATCGATGGCGAAGAAGTGTTATGCCGTGTACATAGGGCATGTTCCGAAAGTGTAAGATGAGTGGCCAGAGTGTCAGACCCAAGTGTACCACTTCCCGGGCAGCAACTAGAAAGCGTTTGATAGCAGAAGGGAAGCCAAAGTTAGTTACTTGAGGTTTACGCTAGCGTAATAGATGAATCAGAACATGCGCCTCAAGAAGTATTACAGAATCCCGCTCTTCCTCATCGTCATCGCTCTTCTCTTGTATATCATAGTTTAGATAGATGCTGAAACATGTACTTCTCTTCTATATTATAGTTTAGATAGATGATGAAACATGTGTATGCGATGACCATGTAGAGACATGTGATAACTTGTATCGCTATTTCAAGATGATCATGAGACATCATTTGTGTTGGATCATGATGATGATGATATGATGAGACTATGTTGTACCACTTCAATTATGATTGATGATGACGACGATGAGACATTCTTCTCTCATGTATTTCAATGTATGTTTATGTCGCTATATTGTATAAAACATGTATAAATACAACATAAATACAGGGTAAAAATACATAAAATATTAGCAGTAGCACCGGGCAATGAAGTAGCAGCAGTGCGGCATTAGCAGTAGCGAGGCTTAAATACCCGCATTGTAGCTAGTTAGCAGTAGCGCAAGATGGACCCACGATACTAATATGTATGGTTAGTAGTAGTGCGGTCTAAAACCAACGCTACTGCTAAAAATTAGTTGTAGTGTCCTAGCAGTAGCGCGGGTGCCCGTGCTACTGATAGCCTCCTAAACCCGCGCCACTGCTAGGGTTTTCCCTAGTAGTGTTGGGTTCCTTTATTTGGCAATGCTACCTACTATAGATGTTAGAATTGTCTCATCATTCACATGTGACATGTCAACCTTTCATTGATGAATCTTCAATATCATACCTCAACCACTCTTTTGGCTCAACAATATATATCTTTGTAGAACCTTCATGTCCTTGTCAGTTTGTCTACCTCTACCATCTCCTCTCGCACACAAGTAGAAATCTAGTTAGAAAATAAAATTTAGGATCTCTTTTGCGCCGCAATCTCCAATGGTAGTTTGTAGTATAATCTAACACACATGTGTAGTGTCTCGGGATGAGAGGTGTCAAGAACATATACATCACAGAGCTCCCATGTTGCGCGAAATCAAGAAAACTAGTGTGAAGTGGTCGTGATGTGGTATTCTCAGTTCTGGTCAGAACCTCGTTCTAAATATAAACTTAATTGAGAAGAATTGCATACACACTGCTCATGATGTGAGATCACGAGCCACCATTAGTTTATTTATTTTCGGGCAATCACCAGTTTAGTTTGCTCGTGAGAAAAAAGGACTAAAGAGTGCACAGTGTTGGTTAGGACTTAATTTACACATCAACTTAATTTGCTTGTCAAGTCGAACCCATTTAGGAAAGTCCAGCTGAAATTCCCTACTTCACCGGGTTCCACGCCTTTGCATTTTTCAGCGTTGTTCATATATGCCGATGTTGCCATGTTGGTGAGCAAAATAAAACATTATCTCTCAATCAGATATCTTCTCGTATTTCCTCCATTAGAGATGACTAGGAAACATGGCCGTGCGTTGCAACCGGAAGAACACATGGTCCTAACTCCGTAATCATGACTTATAACCCCCTACTCCCACACACATAGGTCATTTAGGACCTCTTTTTTAGTACGACCCCCGTTAGTTCTGACGCTTATCTTCTTTCCATTGAATTCAATATTGGATCTATTTTTGATATGCGGAAGTTGGAAAGCTTATGAATATAAATAAATAAATAATTGATTGGTTGCAAATTATAGTTGCCTCCAAAAATAGAATAACCAACTAAGTATGATTAAATAATCTTGTTAAACTAACAATATAATTAGGTAAACTTTGGTGCGGGGATCTACCTAAATGTTACAAAATAAGAATTAACATACTCTAAATATTCAAAAGGTAAATGTTCAAAACACACATTATTTTACATTGATTTGCTGAAAAATTATGTATTTTTTGGAAACGGAAGGAGAAATTTTAAGACCTAAAACCTATGAGAGGGAAATGACTTTCATGAGTATGGAACTATCGGTGCAAAGACTCAAGTAGAATCGACAATAGCAGATCCATTTTCAGTAACATCAATAATCTGACCATGCCGATAGTAGTAGTAAAAATCATTTAAAGATTTGAGATGTACATTACAAATCCTATATGTGATCCACATACCAGTATTACAATATATTAAGTTTGCTCGTGGAGAGTTTTTGAGAGTTCCACGTGCATAGTAGGCCTATTCAAATGAGTGTCCTAGTATACTCCTTAGAGAACGAAATGAATATAAACTTGCATATTTTTTACTAACATAGCAATCATGGGGAAAACACATATATCACCCATTGTATCGAGAAAGAGGTATTGCAGATCACCAAAAATCGTATTGTAATGGCCATGATCCCAAATATTAAATTGTAAGATGTTGATAATGCATACAGATTTATATTCCTCTATATTTTTTATTATCCCTCTCGTTGGAATATAATATGATATAGAATTTAGCATGTATATGTACAAAGTTAGCAAGTAGGCAGATATAAAATATTGGTCGGAAATATGGATCGGGTAATAAAACACAAGAGATGCCCAACATCTTAATCAATTCATTTCTTTAAGCCATTTCGTCTAGCAATAAACCACATCAAGTGCCATGCGTAGAATGAGGAAGATTAGATGGACGGTGCTACATGTTACAAATATATTAATCTTGCACAAAACCGCGTGTATGTAATGTAATTTTCGATCATAAACAGCGAGCGTAAACAACTATAAATCTATGGAAATTAGTATAGTAAATCTGTAATCTTGTCATCATAGTGATGCACAACCGAATCTAAAGCTAGCTGAGGAGGGCCGTTATGATGCTGCTTGGCTAGCTTTCTATGTAGCAAAGGTTCAGCATAGAATTTTGATGTACCTCCATTGGCCCAGCCATGATGGCCCATTAGGAATGAAATAGGCAACCGGGAGGCTGAGATGCTTACACACCATCAACATAAGATAGTTTCTTGGGTGGCTCTCTCTCAGTCTGGTTACTCTCGCTCAAAGGTAGACGATAGACAGGAGACTCGAGTTTGTTTTGTGTGCAACGAATGCACCGGCGCTCCAACGCCTTGTATTTGTTGTAACTGAACTCACCACCACCAGCTAACAAACTGGGATTACAGCCGGCTTTATAGCCCTCAGCAACGCAGCCCCCACGCAACACGATCACCACGCGCACCTACGCCCTGGCTACCCGGTCTCCCACCAACGTGAGCAACCAACTCATCCGCGAGACCTGGGCATCTATCGCTGCAGATCGCAGGCCCAGCCACAGACCGGCTCAGCTCAGACTAAACACGCACGCACACGCCCACACCCTTGCCGGACCAGACCTGGCACGCCGTATGCCGGTCACCTCGGCAGAGCATGGCTTATTTTGCCCCAACAGTCACCCCCTAAGCCATGACCTAGAGTAGCGCCGGCTCGTCGATGTCGGCGAGGAGCGCCTTCTCCTCCTCCGCCTTCCTCTGCTTCCGGCAGTCCTTCCGGAAGTGGCAGCGCACGCCGCAGTTGTAGCACCGGCCGCGCCGTCGCCCTCCGCCCGACGCCTTGCTACTGCCGTCGTCGTCGTCGTGGTCAAACCCGCCGCCGTGCTGACGCCGCCTTGCTGCCCATTGAGCCGCCGTGAACATGAGCTGGTCGCCGCCGCGCCCGTCGCTGTCCTGAGTGCGCCGCTTCATCCGCTCCTCGAACGCCTTCAGCCGCCCGAGCGCCTCCTCAAACGGCATCTTGTCGACGGCGCAGAACTGCTCGATGCCGGCGACCGCCGCGTACAGCCGGTCCGGCACCGAGTCCAACAGCTTCTTCACCATCTCGGCGTCCCCGAGTGTCGTCCCGAGCCCCGCGTACCGAGCCGCCATGACCCCAATCTTGCCGGCGAAGGCGTCCAACGACTCACCGTCCGCCATGCGCAGACGGTCGAAATCACCGCGAAGGGTGGCTAGCCGCGCCGCCCGAACTCGATCAGCTCCGATGAAGCGGGTCTTCAGGCTGGCCCATACCTCCGCCGCCGTCTTCTTCGTCGACACTTGCATGAGCAGGTCCTCGGAGAGCGCCCCGAGCAGGTAGGCTCGCGGCGGCTTGTCCTTCTTTGTGACGATTGCCGCCGCCGAGTCCTCCGCCGGAACGACCGCCTCCCACAGCCCGGCCGCGTCCAGATTGGCCTCCACCTTGATCGCCCACGTCGTATAGTTGTCACCAGTGAGCATGGGGACGGACATCGGCAGCGAGCTCCCCGATCCGCCGGCGTACGGTACGAGCGACATCGCTACGGGTAGGATCGCAACAAAGCTCTGTATACCAAGTGTTGGGTGGCTCTCTCTCAGTCAGGTTACTCTCGCTCAAAGGTAGACGATAGACAGGAGACTCGAGTTTGTTTTGTGTGCAACGAATGCACCGGCGCTCCAACGCCTTGTATTTGTTGTAACTGAACTCACCACCACCAGCTAACAAACTGGGATTACAGCCGGCTTTATAGCCCTCAGCAACGCAGCCCCCACGCAACCCGATCACCACGCGCACCTACGCCCTGGCTACCCGGTCTCCCACCAACGTGAGCAACCAACTCATCCGCGAGACCTGGGCATCTATCGCTGCAGATCGCAGGCCCAGCCACAGACCGGCTCAGCTCAGACTAAACACGCACGCACACGCCCACACCCTTGCCGGACCAGACCTGGCGCGCCATACGCCGGTCACCTCGGCAGAGCATGGCTTATTTTGCCCCAACATAGTTGCCCATAAACTACATCCGTTTCTGACCATGGTTAACATCCGAATTCCTCAAATCAGTGTGTATTCTGTAGACTTGATTCCCCTCTAAAAATATGACAAACGTCCACAACTCTAGACTTCTATCTTCTCTGAAAAAACTGAAAACATACCAAGATTTTCTTATAGAATAAAATTTTATGATCCGTTAAATAAGAAATTTGTATGGATATATATGAAAAACTGAAATCTCCATTGTTAATTTCTAGCAACACGAAATTTGAGTCACTGTGGTGCTAATTACCAAAAGAAAATTGAGCTTCCTTTATCTATTGGAGGCTTACTGGATTCAGTATCCATCTAATATCCTGAAAATATGAGGTTGCAGGGGAGATCTCCGTGAATCAGAACCTGCTCCAAAGCTTGTTGTGCAGTGATCCTACTATCAAAATGCGAGTACAAGACAGTAATCCACAGCTGGCCGGTATATAAAATTTAGTCTTGTCATGAGGCATGAACGGAAGCATAGTTGAGTCATAAGTTGAATAGTTAGATGACGATTCTTCAGATTACCTAATTGCTTTGTCTTGGAGAACTGAGAAGAAAGAAAAGGAACGGGAGCTATGAATCTTTAGCTGACATAATTGCTTCATTGATTTGTCATGGAGAAAATCTTTGGTCCGGGTACACAAAAACAAGAACCGGTATGACATGCCGGCAGCAATGTTGACTGATAAGATTGTGCCATACACAGTTGTGGATTTATTGATTGGAGGAGGAGCACGTACCTGAAGGGAGTACTGTTGTTGCTATTGTTTCCAGCAATGATGGCAAGGAACCCCACATGTCGCGTGAATCTGCTCGGCCACACAAGGCAGCATCCTCATTGTTCAAGGCCTCCATGGGGTGGCCTCTGTGAGGCAAGCAAGCCTCTCGGCTGGCAGCCGCCCAGCTGGCGAGATGAGCCTAAATATTGCCCGCTTAGGTCCTGCTGCTGCTGCCCGAGATTGCATGGGGTGAGACCGTGTGAGGGAGCGAACAGCTTATTATCAGGTATGTCTCCGAACGTCATGAAAGCCTAGAGATCGTGCTCAAGATTGCGCCAATGGTTGGCCCCCACCCGCATGAAGCCATGAACAGCACCTAGCCCTCGTCCTCTCCGAGTTATCCATCGCCCGTACGCGCAGGAGCAGCCACCATGCTTTCGCTCGGCAACTCAACGGAGCAAAACTACGGCCGGTCGCCCAACAGGTCGACGGTGGTGGCGCCCAAGCAATCGTTTGTTTGTCACAAGAACGGCCGTGAGGCGATGTTCGTCGGAGAGGAGGGCTACCTTGTGCTCGATGATGTGCCCCGTGAGATCGGGATCGGTGTAATTATTGCAGGGGTTTAGGGAATACGGTGTGGAAGGTGAAGAAGACGAAGGAGATCGGGTCTGCTGCGGCACCGAATCGAGCTGCTATGTTTTTTTCTGGAGGTGGACGTGCTTATTCTGATAGAGAGGAAGAAGGAGATCGATCCAAGAAGAGGAAGGAGACCTAGTCTCGTCTCTCATTTTTTTAGACAATTTTTTTTCAAAAGGAGGAAGACCCTCGGCCTCTGCGTCTTGGCGATGCATGCAGCCACTATAATAATTATTTATAAAATATCTTACAAAGATATACAACGGTAAGTCCAAAACCATTATCTAGGCAAAATCTATTGCTACTCCTATCCAGTTGACGAAGGGATGCTGATAGTCTGAACCTATTGCACATAAATTGTCATGGTGTTTACACTGAAATAGTCATGATATGTTTAAACTACTTTTTCTTTTATGTGTAAAGTAAATTTCGACATGTTATAAAAAAGGAATTAAAAAATTAAACCTGTCACGATGAATTACTAAAAAAATCATGATCCATGAAATAATTTTGACATGGTTCATAATTAAAAAAGAAATTCGTTGTGAGTTACTTTATTAATACATGGTCAATAAATCAAATGTGTCATGAACCAGAAACTAAAAATGCCATGATGAATTACTTAAATTTTCCATGATACATGAACTTAAATTTACCATGGTTCATACGAAAAATAATTTTCACGGTCAAAATACTAGGATTGCTATAGTTAAAATACTAAAATTGCCATGATGTATAAACTGAATTTGCCATGATCCATGAATTAAATTTACCGTGGTTAATTGCTAAAATTTTCCATAGTCAATAAATAAAATTTGCCGTGAAAAGTAGTTGAAATACAATGGCAGCTTTAAATCTAAAAGAAAGAAAAACTGAAACATACAATGACAACTTTAGTGTAAACACTATGGCAACTTCAGTGTAATATTGTGGCAACTTTTGGCATAAAAAAATTTGTCGAAACATATCAATGTGGGATCTAGCTTGTAGGATCTCGTCGAGAAGGATTTAATGATGAAAATGGATTTTTAATAGGATTTTTATTTAAAAAATAAAACATTTTTAAGTCTGAAAAACCAAACAGATTCCGCTGATGATATATGTTTGATGTGGCAAAATAGATGGTAATAAGGGCGTTTTGACCGTGTTGCTTCGTGCCACACATGTGGCACTTATCATTTAGGTAAAACTATTATATCACTTTATCTGGAACTCAAACGTATTTGTATCTTTTTTATCTCTACATCAAATGTATTAGTATTTCTAGAACTCCTCACCCTCCCTCTCTGGTGTAGCCGTTGTGGCCTGACGTTAACAGTATTGGAGCACCTACGTAGGATATACAATTCAAGGGAAGGGACTTGATTTAATTCAATTAATTTCTGCAGGTTTGATTCACAAGGGTATTTTAGCCACCAGATTTATCGTGTAATATGAAAAAAATGTGTGAAGCTATTTTAAATGAACAAATGATAGTGTCAGACTGTCAGGCCAATTACAACGAAAAAGAATGCAAATTATGGGCTTGTTTGGGACTGCTCCGCTTCACCAAAATCAGTTTCACTTCACCAAATCCGCTTTCGAGCAGTTTCATGCAGAAGTTGTAGCACTACCAAAGATAATGTTTGGCTTCCATGTTGCTCCAGCTTCAAGAATGGAAAATTTGGTGGAAATGATCTATTTGATTGGATGAGAGGGGAGAAACGAAGAGGTATCCACTTACTAGTGGCAGTAGTGTGTAATTTCCCCCCAACTCTAGTGATACGTCTCCAACGTATCTATGCTTTTTGATTTTTTTATACTATTATTATGATGTCTTGGATGTTTAATGAGCTTTGTCATACACTTTTATATCATTTTTGGGACTAACCTACTAACCCAAAGGCCCAGTCCAGATTGTTGTTTTTTGCCTGTTTCAGGGTTTTGCAGAAAAGGATATCAAACGGGGTCCAAACGAAATGAAACCTTCGGGAGAGATATTTTTGGAGAAAATCACGCACGGGAGACTTGAGAACCACGGAGTAGGGGCTACGAGGTGCCCACGAGGGTGGGCGGCGCGCTCCCCTTCCCAGGGCGCGCCCCCTACCTCGTGGGGCCCTCGTGAGTCCCCCAGTGTCCTCCCTCCTCCTATATAAGCCTACGTACCCCGAAACCATCAGCAACAGAGAGAAAACCCTAATTCCACCGCCGTAACCTTCTATTCCCGTGAGATCCCATCTTGGAGCCTGTTCCGAAGCTCCGCAGCAGGGGGGATCCATCACGGAGTGCTTCTACATCATCAACATCGCCCTCACCATGAGTTTTGAGTAGTTTACACAGACCTTCGGGTCCATAGCTATTATCTAGATGGCTTCTTCTCTCTCTCTCTGGATCTCAATACAAAGTTCTCCTCGGTCTTCGAGGAGATCTATTCGATGTAATCTCTTTTTGCGGTGTGTTTGTCGAGATGCGATGAATTGTGGGTTTATGATCAAGATCATCTATGCGAAATATTTGGTTCTTCTCTGAACTATTTATGTGTGCTCATAATATCCTTGCAAGTCTCTTCGAATTATTGGTTTGGTTTGGCCTACTAGATCTATAGTTCTTGCAATGGGAGAAGTGCTTGGCTTTGGGTTCAATCTTGCGGTGTCCTTTCCCAGTGACAGTAGGGGCAGCAAGGCACGTATTGTATTGTTGCCATCAAGGATAAAAATATGGGGTTTATACCATATTGCTTGAGTTTATCCCTCTACATCATGTCATCTTGCTTAAGGCGTTACTCTGTTCTTATGAACTCAATACACAAGATGCATGCTGGATAGCGGTCGATGCGTGGAGCAATAGTAGTAGATGCAGGCAGGAGTCGGTCTACTTGTCTCGGACGTGATGCCTATATACAATGAAAATGCCTAGATAGTCTCATAATTATTCGCCTTTCTATCAATTGCTCGACAGTAATTTGTTTACCCGCCGTAAAATATCGCTATCATGAGAGAAGCCACTAGAGAACACTATGGCCCCCGGGTCAATTCTCGACATATCAATCTACATCTACTTTACTTTTCCCGCTTTTACTTTCTGTTCTTATAAACAAAAATACCAAAAATATAAACTATCATCTCTATCAGATCTCACTTTCGTAAGTGACCGTAAAGGGATTGACAACCCCTTATCGCGTTGACTACAAAGTACTTATTTGTTTGTGCAGGTGTGAGGGACTCGCGCGTGGTCCGACTGGATTGATACCTTGGTTCTCAAAAACTGAGGGAAATACTTACGCTACTGTGATGCATCTCCCTTTCCTCTTCGAGGGAATACAATGCAAGCTCGATAAGTAGCAAGAAGAATTTCTGGCGCCGTTGCCGGGGAGGCTTACGCTAAAGTCATATACCAAGTACCTATCACAAACCCTTATCCTTCGCATTACATTTTTGGCCTCTCGTTTTCCTCTCCTCCACTTCCCCTTGACGTTTTATTTGCCCTTCTTCTGCCGTGTGTTTATCGTTCGCTTGCTTCTTGTTTCCTTGTGTGTGTTGGATTGCTTGCTTGTCACTATGGCTCAGAATAATACCAAATTGTGTGACTTCTCCAATACCAACAATAATGATTTTATTAGCACTTCGATTGCTCCTATTACCGATGTTGAATCTTGTGATATCAATACTTCTTTGTTGAATCTTGTCATGAAAGATCAATTCTCCGGCCTTCCTAGTGAAGATACCGCTACCCATCTGAACAACTTTGTTGATTTGTGTGATATGCAAAAGAAAAGGGATACGGATAACGATATTGTTAAATTGAAGTTATTTAGGTTTTCACTTAGAGATCGTGCTAAAACTTGGTTTTCCTCTTTGCCTAGAAATAGTATTGATTCATGGAATAAGTGCAAAGATGTTTTTATCTCTAAGTATTTCCCTCCTGCTAAGATCATCTCTCTTAGAAACGATATTATGAACTTTAAGCAACTCGATCATGAGCATGTTGCACAAGCTTGGAAGAGAATGAAACTAATGATACGTAATTGCCCTACACATGGTTTGAATCTATGGATGATTATTCAGAACTTTTATGCTGTCTTGAATTTTGCTTCTAGAAATCTTTTAGATTCGGCCGCAGGAGGCACTTTAATGGAAACTACCTTAGGAGAAGCTACCAAACTCCTAGATAATATTATGATTAATTATTCTAAATGGCACACCGAAAGATCTACAAGTAAAAAAGTGCATGCTATTAAAGAAATTAGTGTTTTGAGTGGAAAGATGGATGAACTTATGAAATTATTTGCTGCTAAGAGTGCTTCTTCTGATCCTAATGATATGCCTTTGTCCATTTTGATTGAAAATAACAATGAATCTTTGGATGTGAAATTTGTTGGTAGGAATAATTTTTGTAACAATGCTTATAGAGGAAATTTTAATCCTAGGCCTTTTCCTAGTAATTCCTCTAATAATTTTGGTAATTCCTACAACAACTCTTATAGAAAGATGCCCTCTGAATTTGAAACTAGTGTTAAGGAGTTTATGATCTCGCAAAAGAATTTCAATGCTACGCTTGAAGATAAATTGTTTAAGATTGATGAATTGGCTAGAAGTGTGGATAGAATTACTCTTGATGTTGATTCTTTGAAACTTAGATCTATCCCACCTAAGCATTATATCAATGAGTCTCTCAAAGCCATGAGAATTTCCATTGATGAATGCAAAGAAAGTACCGCTAGGATGCATGCTAAAAGAGAGAATTATATTCAAGCGTGTTCTTCTAGTTATCATGAAAATAAAGATGAAGATCTGAAAGTTATTGATGTGTCTCCTATTAGATCCTTGTTTTCTAGTATAAATCTTGATGAAGATAGGATTGGAGATGATTCTGCTTTAAGGTGTCCCAATGATTCGGAGTTTTTAGATCTTGATGCTAAGATTGTTAAAAGTGGGAGTGAAGAGATTAAAACATTGCATAGTGATGAACCCACTACTTTGGATTTCAAGGGATCCAATTATGATAATTGTTCTTTGATTGATTGTATTTCCTTGTTGCAATCCGTACTAAATTCTCCGCATGCTTATAGTCAAAATAAAGCTTTCACAAAACACATAGTTGATGCTTTGATGCAATCTTATGAAGAAAAACTTGAGTTAGAAGTTTCTATCCCTAGAAAGCTTTATGATTAGTGGGAACCTACTATTAAAATAAAAATAAAAGATCATGAATGCTATGCTTTGTGTGATTTGGGTGCAAGTGTGTCGGGGGAATCTGTCCACCACGAGCACCTATGGGACCGGAGCCCCTTGTACGTTGCGGTAAGGGAGCGGAGGGAGCACAAAGAGCAGATCGTAGAACACACGCGGGCAGTTTACCCAGGTTCGGGCCGCGATGGACGCGTAAAACCCTACTCCTGCTTGGATTGTATTAAGTTCTTGGGCTCGGGAGCTTGAAGAACCAGCTACACCGAGCAAGAAAGCTGTCTAGGTTCCGAACCCTTTCTACGTTGCGCATGGGCCTCCTTTTATAGCTCAAGGGGTCACCGACAGGTGTCAACGTAGAGGAGGGTAAAAACGTAACTTTGGTGGTAGTTGTAACAGTGCGGGAACAGTGCATGAACAGTGGATGAACAGTGGATGAACAGTGGTCATCACCTAGTTTGACAGTGGGGGACAAGAGCATTAAATGCCCGTCGCCGTCGACCCCAAAAGCACCCGTCCATGCGTCTCCGTTCGCCACGGCGGTAGCCTCGTCACCGTGGAGTGCCACCGTGTCCCCCAGGCTGCACAGCCATCCGCCACGCGTCCCTGGAAGGGCCCCAGGGCGACGCGTGGGCCGATGAGCTAGAGCGCGGGCACACAGCGCAGGCTTCCCCCGGCAAGCACCATGCCGGGGTCTTGATCTTGTCGGGCCAGGAAGCTTGTCGCTCCCCGGGTCTTGCCGGGGCGCAGGGTGCGCCGAGGCGTGTCTTCTGATATGCAGTCTTCTGGTCTTCCTGGCAAGCTCCTCTTGCCAGGGTCTTATGTTAATGTGATAGTCTTGAGCCTGGGACGGCCTTCCCGGCAAGCTCCACTTGCCGGGGCCTTGATCTTCTTGCTTGTATACTTTGTTCTTGAATGGCTTAAAAAGGGACCAGAAAGGTCTCCGGCGAGCACGTGGTCAGCCCTGCCGCGGGAAGCTGCTACTGCCCGTGCACAAGTTGGGGTACTAAGGTACCCCTATCTTAGTACACCGACAGGAGCCCCCGGGCCTGGGCCACACACGGTGCCGAGCGCTGTTGGGCCAGGCCCAAGACAGTGCACGGGCACGCGCGGCCCACGGCACGCCGAATCCCCTTCCGATTCCGCCGCATCCCCTCCCCCCAACGGCACGCGTCGATTGCGGCGTCGTGGGGGAGATCGTGGCCTCGTTCTTTAATGGGAAATGCGGAGCGCCCCCCACTTCCCCCTTAAAAGCAGAGGAAGCAGGGGCCGTTTCCTTCCTTCGTCTTCATTGCTTCTTCAACCTCCAGAAATCCCCCTCTGCCTCTTTGCCTCCACACCTCCTCCTCCGCCGTCTTCCGCATCCGCGGCGCCGTCGAGCTCCTCGCCCCTTTCCCCGCCACCTCCGCCATGGCCCCGAAGACCGAGAAGGCGAAGGCGGAGAAGGCCAAGAGGGAGAAATCCGAGCAGGCGGCAAAGCTTGCTCTCCTGCGGAAGAGGAACGTGGTCTTCGCGCCGAGGCTCAGCGCGAGGGAGCTCTGGAACAAGTACTACCTCTTCTGGGCCAAGGCGACCAAGGCGCATCCCCGTACCAGAGTCTACCCGGCCGCCGCCAAGGATCTGTACACCGGCGGGTATTTCTTCTTTGCTGTCTTCTTTCACTGCGGCTTGTGCCCTCCGTTCTCGGAGTTTTTCTGTGACATCATGAACACGTACAACCTCCACCTCTTAGACTTCACCCCCAACGCCATCCTTACGATGGCGGTTTTCGCACATCTGTGCGAAAACTACATAGGGATCTATCCAAACGTAGCACTCTTTCGCCATTTATTCATGCCTAGAGTAGAGGCTGGCGCTCCCCTCTCCGGAGGTATCTCCTGGATCTTCCGCTTGAATAAGAAGGAATCATATCTGAAAGGAGAACTCCACGACAAGTGGGAAGAATGGCGCGCAGATTGGTGCTGGGTAGTGGAGGACAAGCCGGAGCCTTTTACTGCGCCGCGCACAACAGCCATAGTGCGCGGCAGGGACTGGAGCGAGTTGGCCCCGGAGGACGTCAAGCTCAACGTCGCCCTTATCAGGATACTCCGTCTCCGGGTAGCTAAACTGACCATCGGAGAGGTAGGAGCAGATTTCCTCCGCCGCCGCATCGCTCCTTTACAAGAAAGGAAAAGGCCAGCATGGGAGTTTGGCAATGCGGCGGACATTATGAGGTTGCGCCCGGGGTTGAACTTCAACTTCACGGCGTTGGAGCTGAAGGGGATGGTCCGGGAGCTCTTCAAGCACGACCCGGCCCATCCGGAGTGGTTTAGATCTCCCCGGGGAGTGGTGCCGCTGTGCAACAGCACCGCCCGGGACGCCTTGCGCGCAATGATGCCCGCGTGCGATTCTCACGGCGTCGACCCCACCTGGATAGTGCCTTCGCCGGACGCCATTATGAGTTTCTTCAATAATCTGGTGGAGGTGCCCAAGAAAGCCGATGAGAACAAAGGCCTCACCCGGGCCACCATAGAGCGGGATATAGCCTATATTGCTTCCCGGATGGAAGAGGCCGCCGCAGCTGCAGCGGGAGGTGACTTCGGATTCACCGTCGACGAGGCAGAGGCTGAGGACGCGTCGTGCCAAGCAGAGGAGGCAGAGATCCGCAGATTGCTCAAGCTTCCACCCGACGAGCTTGCCGGGGTTCCCTCACTGAGGCATGCCGGGATTCCCGGGGTTGTGAGCGAGGCCGCCGCAAGAGGCGAGGTTGTCGGAGGAAGCAGAGGTGCCGGAGGAAGCGGAGCCGCCGGAGGGAGCGGGGCCGCAGGGCAAGGTGCCGGGCCTAGCGAGCCCGCCGAGGAGGAGGAGGAGGACGCCGGGGCCGACGAGGATACTGGTGGATCTCTGGGGCTCGACGACGAGGCCTCCTCGTCCTCGGGGAACTCCCCGCCACGGGCGAGTCCCAAGCGAACACCGTTGAAGCGCCTCCGCAAGGTGGCTACAGCGACGGGGACGCAGGCGCCCCGACAGCAGCCTACTCGCCGGGCGACGTGCGCCACCAGAGCGAGCCAAACTGCGACGGAGGCGCCCCGCGCACCAGCGCCAAGTGGAGGGGGATCCTCCCGGAGCGAAACGGCCGCTCCGCCTGCTCCTCGGGCCTCGGCGCCAACGGAGGCTGGGGCTTCGCAGCCCCCAGCCCCGGATACCGCCAAGCGTCCGAGGGAGCCTTCTCCTCCTGCTCCTCGCGCGGGAGCGCCTCAGGTGGAGTTCGATTTCTCCGCCCTCAGTGACGACGACGAGGAAGAGGAGTAAGTGTTTGTGATTTGTAACTTCTTGGATTCTGACTTGGTTTTCCTTTGATGATTCTGATCTTGCCTCTTGATTTGCTTGCAGGACCCTAACCCAGCGGATGGCGAAGAGGGCCAAGGTCCCTGTGGTTGAGGTCGACGACGACTCGCCCGTCGCGGCGACAGGGGACGCCCCGGCGACGAACTTGCCGGATCAACCTGCTACTCCGAGGAGCAGCCCCCAGCGCAGCCCCTAGCTTAAGTCTGGTCTTGTGTTTTTCCATTTGTCGGGCGCGCTTGAGGTTTTTACTTGTACTAACATCTCGTTGCTCTGTTCGTCTTGCTTGTCTTGTGCAGAGGTGGAGCCGCAGCCACAGGAGCGACCGGAGGTCATTCCCGAGGAGCTGCAGATTCCACCCTCCCCGCCAAGGATGAACTCCCCGGCGAGGGAGGACGTTCCGCCAAGGACGGGCTCCCCGCCAAGGGCGGGTAGCCCGACAAGGGTGGCCACCCCGCGAAGGGAGGACTCCCCGGCGAGGGAGCTTGTCGTCGAGGAAGTCCGAGAAGGTAAATCTTGTAGCTTTATCTCCTTGGACTTGTCTTTTTGGATATTTGCTTGATCTTTTTCTTTTCTTCTTCTTCTGCTAGATCCTCCTCCCCCGGAGCGGATGGAGATGGAGGTCATCGTCGAGGAGGAGGGCGCGCAAGGCGACGCCGGCACTGCCACTGTCGTTGAGGACATGGCAGGAGCCGACGAGCCCGCCGCTGAGGAGACTGCTCCAACCGCAGACGCCGCGGCCGGGGAGGGGGACGGCGACCACACTGCCGGCCCGGAGGCAGCAGGAGCGTCGAGCGCTGCACCGGCCGCCGACCCCTCCGCCGCTAAGGAGCAGTCAGGCTTCTATCTTGAGGCCCCCAATGGCGTCTTCATACAAGTGCCGTGGAGGTCCTCGTCGCGAGCCCCCGAGGAGGGAGAGACCTTTGATGGAGAGGTCCTCGCCTCCGCGGGGTTGAAGATCGTTGAAATGCCTGGCGGGAGCGACGAGCCCGAGGAGGAGAAGCTGCTTCGCCGGCTCCTGGCCCTTTACCGGGCCAGGCAGGCGAAGCTGGACTCCCGAGAAGCCCTCGCCGCCAAGGCTGGAGCGGACTTGGAGAAACGTGCCGCAGAGCTCCGCGCCGCCAACCAGGCGGCTCTCCGTGACTTGGCGGAGGAGCGCGAGAGGCTTGCCGGAGAGCAGCAGGAGTTCCTCCTAGAGAAAGCTGAGGCCGAGGAGCAGCAGCGACTGGTCGGTGAAGAGCTGTCCCAGCGAGAAGGAGCGCTCAACCAGCGGAAGGTCGACCTCGACGCTCACGAGGACGACCTTACCGCCCGGGAGCAGGCCCTTGGCGGAGAGTTGAAGGAAGCGAAAGCCGCCGCAGCCACCGCGAAGACCGCCAAGAAGGACCTTGAAGCTAAGGTGGCGCAGCTGGAGGAGTACCTGAAGGCGAGCACGGAGAGGGTCACCGTGCTCAACATAGAGCGCGAGAAAGACGCCCATACCAATTCAGAACTCCAGGTACGCCTCTCCAAGCAGGGCGATGAGCTCAAAGCCGCCAAGGACTCAATTGCTGATCTGGAGTTGAAGGTCTCCACGTTGACTGACTCGCTGGACGCCGCCCGGGATCGCGAAACGAAGCTGAAGGACGAGCTCCGCAAGGAGCGAGGCCTGGTGGATAGCGCCGCCACTTCAGCTAACAACTTCCGCCGAATGGTTGAAATATGGACTGAAGATCTGGTGGCTTCTGCTGCCAACATCGACAAGGAGCTGATGGCGCTGAGGGTGGAGCACCTCATGTACTCTCCGGATCCAAATCTCCCCCACAGCGCCAAGCTAAGCCTTTTCTTCAGAGGGATCGCGCCGGCGCTCGCACGGCTGCAGGAGAAACTCCCCGCGCAGCTGGCCGAGGAGTCGCGCCAGCTCTGCGCGGGTACCTTGGAGCGCGTCCTGACGAAGATTGTCTACCGCAACCCTGGTATTAATCTCGTCAACGTCCTCCGCAGCTTGCCGGCCGACGCAGATATGGAGGCACTGAAGGCGCAGGTCGCCCACATCATCGCCAAGGTGAACAAGATCTCCAGGCGTGAAGGCGATCGCGTAGATTAGGCCTCTTTCTTTTTATTTCCTTTGCTGCTGCAAAGTGGGCCATGAACATGAATCTATCAGTCATTGCGACAAGTTATCCCTGTAATATATTATCTTATTTCTGAGCAATCGATGCAATGTTATCTCCCTTGCTTTGGTCCTTTACTTTGTATGCTTTTAACCCCACGCTTCTAGGGGACTTGCCGGCAAGGGGCCCTTGCCGCGAGCGCTGAGTGCTGGACTCTGAGCAGCCTGCTGGCAAAGGTCTTACCGGCAAGTAACCTTGCCGCGGCTAGTCGCAACGCACTTAGCTTGCTGAGCGAACTCGAAAACGAAGCAAGGGCGCGACACTTGTCGCAGCTCACTTAAGTCGTTGAGCGTACTCGAAAACAAGATAAGGGTGCGGCTAGCCACGGGTAGGTTCCTCCGCGCACAGGTTTTCCATACAAAGTGTGGTTGTTCAAGGAAGATAACTAAAATTTAAAAATTTGAACTGCTCAAATTCTGGCAACTTAGCTTTCATATATTGCTTGTCTCCTCGATAAGGCTTCTCTTTCTTGAACAACACTTGGTTCATCCTCCGCCTCCTTCCCCCCCGGCAAACTTGTGCGCGAGGAACATTTCTTCTGCTTAAGAGGGAAAGGAAAAGAAGAGGGAAAACAAGTATAGGGCCTTTCGGCGTGCTAATGCTTACCGGGTATGTGTGTTGCATAAGATGCCAAACAATGCATGCGAATAACGAAGAAAAGCATGGAAAAGGCAAATAGTGCAAAACACAAAAGCTTTACCGATGCACGGGATCTGCGCCCGGCTTTGTACAAAGGATTACATGCAACAGCGGCAAGACTTGTACAAAAGGTGGTTGCCGGAGCGGATACGGCAACCGCGCCTTATGGGTGAAACTTGCGAAGGTGCTCTATGTTCCAGGAGTTGCTCACCGGTAAGCCTTCTTCGGTCTCAAGGCGGACAGCGCCGGGCCTTGTGACTTGTCTCACCCGATAAGGGCCTTCCCACTTCGGCGTCAACTTGTTGGAATTCTTGGCGGACTGAACACGCCGAAGAACAAGGTCGCCTTCCTCGAGACTCCTGGCCTTGACCTTGCGGCTGTGATAGCGACGCAAGGCCTGCTGGTATCGAGCAGCTCGTACAGCAGCCTGGAGACGTTCCTCCTCGAGGAGCAATGCGTCATCTTGTCGTAGTTGCTTTTGCTCGAGCTCATCATAAGCGAGCACTCGAGGAGATCCGTATACGAGTTCCGTGGGGAGAACTGCCTCTGCTCCATAGACTAGAGCAAAGGGTGTCTGTCCGGTGGCTCGACTTGGTGTCGTCCTGATTGACCAAAGAGCCGCCGGCAACTCCTCTATCCAGTTTCTTCCGCACTTGCGCAGCCTGTCGAAGGTTCTTGTCTTGAGCCCGCGCAGCACTTCAGCATTGGACCTCTCCGCTTGACCATTGCTCCTCGGGTGAGCAACAGAAGCGAAGCAGACCTTGGCGCCAAGGTCTTGGACGTACTGCATGAAGGTGCGACTTGTAAATTGTGTACCGTTGTCGGTGATGATCCTGTTAGGGATCCCGAAACGGCAAACAATTGACCTGAAGAACCTGACTGCTGACTGTGCTGTCACCTTTCTCACTGGTTCCACTTCTGGCCACTTTGTGAACTTGTCGATTGCAACGTACAAGTACTCAAAGCCCCCAACAGCACGGGGGAAGGGGCCGAGGATATCGAGCCCCCAGACCGAGAAGGGCCAGGACAAAGGGATCGTCTGGAGAGCTTGAGCTGGCTGATGAATTTGTTTGGCATGGAACTGGCACGCTTCACACTTGGTTACTTGTGCGGTTGCATCTTGGAGGGCTTCTTGCCAAAAGAACCCTTGCCGGAACGCCTTCCCGGCAAGTGCCCTTGCGCCAATGTGGTGGCCACATATGCCTCCGTGTATCTCTGCCAACAGCTTCTGTCCATCTTCTCTGGAAATGCACTTCAACCTGACACCATTGAGCCTTCTTCTGTATAGTTCATTATCCACGAACTGGTACATACTTGACTGCCTGGTTATCTTTTCTATCTCTTCTGGGTTGTCGGGAAGTTCTCCAGTTTGCAGAAAACGGACGATTTGCTGTGCCCATACCGGAGTTCGGGGCTCGACGGCAAGGACCAAAGGCATGAGGGCCGCTGCGGGAACCTCAGCTTCTACGGTAAGAACCTCAGGTTCTGCCGGAGCTGACGGTTCCCCGGCAAGCTCGCCGGGGCGAGGCTTGTCGGGAACGCTTGCTTCAACTGTACAGACCCTTGGGTCTGCAGGAGCAAACTGTTCCTCAGCGTTCTGATCGTTGATCTTGGGGACCTTGGCGGCGGCCTCGGGGAGATCCGCCGGCAAGTAGTCGCCGGAGACCAACTTTCTTTTCTTGTGCTGCCCAATTGATGGTGTAACGGATGGTTGAGTTAGCTTGAGCAAGAAGGTCCCTGGTTCCACAGGTAACTTCATCGCAGCACACTTTGAAAGGCCATCTGCAATATCATTCTGAGCTCTCGGGACATGCTCCATTTGCAGACCTTCAAAGTGTTCTTCAAGCTTCCTCACTTCATCTACATAAGCTTCCATCAAAGGGCTTTGATAACTCTTGTTCACTTGTCGGACCACCAACTGAGAATCTCCCCGCACAATCAGCTTCTTGATCCCATGTTCGGCCGCAATTCTGAGGCCGGCGAGCAAGCCTTCATACTCAGCAGTATTGTTTGTCGCTTGCTCCCTGGGAAAGTGCATCTGGATAACATACTTGAGGTGCTCTCCGGTGGGCGCTATGAGTACTACGCCGGCACCGGCGCCTTGCAGCGAGAAGGCACCATCAAAGTACATTACCCATTCACTTGTCGCTTCTTGTACGGGAACACTTGTTTCTGGAACTTCTTCGTCGGGCGTTGGGGTCCATTCAGCTATGAATTCTGCCAAAGCTCTACTCTGTATGGTTGAAGTACTCTCAAACTTGAGACCAAAGCTTGACAGCTCCAGTGCCCACTCGACGATCCTGCCTGTTGCTTCTGGATTGTGCAATATCCTCTTCAACGGAAAGCGAGTGACCACTGTTATCTCATGTGCTTGGAAGTAATGGCGCAGCTTTCTCGAGGCCATGAGGAGACCGAAAAGCAACTTTTGCACCCCAGAGTATCTTGATCTAGCCCCCTGCAAGAGGGAACTCACAAAATACACTGGGCGCTGCACCATCTTTTTCCGCACCTCTCCTTGTTCCTGCGCAGAGTTGTCCTTGTCGGGGACAGAGCTTGCCGGTGGAGCCCCCTGCTTGTCGCTGGATTCGCTTGCCGGTGGTGTGGGCTCCTCGTCGGCCTCCCTCTCCGCTACTAACGCAGCACTAACCACTTGATTGGTTGCTGCTAGGTATAGCAGCAACTTCTCTTGTGGCCTAGGTGCGACAAGTATTGGAGTGGAGGATAGGTATCCTTTCAAGTCTTGCAGCGCTGCCTCCGCTTCCGGAGTCCATTTCATAGGACCTGCCTTCTTCAAGATTTTGAAGAAAGGAAGGGCGCGTTCTGCAGACTTTGAAATGAACCTACTGAGGGCAGCCACACAACCTGCAAGTCTCCTTACGTCCTTGACTCGCTTCGGGGCTTCGATCTGCTCGATGGCTTTAATCTTGTCTGGGTTGGCTTCAATCCCCCTCTGGGACACAAAGAACCCGAGAAGCTTGCCGGAGGGGACTCCAAAGACGCACTTCTCGGGGTTCAACTTAAGCTGGATCTTGCGCAGATTCTCAAATGTCTCTTCCAAATCTTGGATCAGGGTATCTTTGCTCTTGCTCTTGACCACTGTGTCATCCATGTAAGCCTCTACATTTCTGTGGATCTGTGGCTCAAAAGCAGTGTATACCACCCTTGCAAATGTTGATCCTGCATTCTTCAATCCAAAGGGCATGCATAAGAAGCAATATGTGCCGCGTGGAGTGATAAATGCAGTCTTCTCTTCATCTTCCTTGGCCATAAAAATCTGATGGTAGCCTGAATATGCATCAAGGAAGGAAAGTAGCTCACATCCAGCAGTGGAGTCAACAATCTGGTCAATACGCGGCAAGGGAAATGGATCCTTAGGACATTCTTTATTCACATCGGTGAAGTCTATACACAGTCTCCACTTCCCGTTGGCCTTACGCACGACAACTGGATTTGCTAACCACGTCGGATGGATCACGCCTCTAACCAGGCCTGCTGCTTCTAACTTTTTGATCTCTTCGGCAATAAATTCTTGGCGCTCCACGGCTTGCTTCCTGACCTTCTGCTTGACGGGCCGCGCATGAGGACAAACAGCAAGCTTGTGCTCAATTACCTTCCTGGGAACGCCGGGGATGTCAGATGGTTGCCACGCAAACACATCGACATTCGCCCGCAGGAAGGCAACGAGCGCGCTTTCCTATTTGCTGTCAAGCATAGCACTGATGGTGAAGGTACCACCAGTGCCGTCCTCCTTGGTGGACACCTTCTTGGTTGCCGGTGGAGCGGCCATCCCCTTCTTGCACTTGCCGGTGGATCTCGATGGAACGTCCTCGACGGCAGCGCAGCACTCCGAAGAGGTGCGTTTGCCGGAGTGGGCCCCAGAGCACTTACCGGACTTGGTCTTGGTCTTCTTCCCCCCGGGAGCTTCAGCGGCAAGTGTGTTGCTCTCCGCTGCGGCTGCTGCATCCCGGTAGATCTTGTCGGCGCAGATAAGCGCGTCCTTCTTGTCGCCATGGACAGAGATGACGCTTATCGGCCCCGGCATCTTGAGTATATTGTAGGCGTAATGGGAAGCTGCCATGAACTTGGCGAGGGCAGGACGTCCAAGTATCCCATTGTATGGCAATGGGATATCGGCAACATCGAATGTTATTCTCTCCGTCCTGAAGTTGAGCTCCCCGCCAAAGGTCACCGGCAGAGTGATCTTCCCCTTGGGCTTGCTCCTTCCCGGGTTTATTCCTTGGAACGAACCGGTCTCTTCGAGCTCGCCATCTGGGATTTGGAGTTTCTTGATCACAGCCGAGGAGATCAAGTTTAGGCCGGCCCCGCCGTCAACCAACATTTTGGTGACCTTGAGGTTGCGGATGGTTGGTGAGACCAACATCGGCAAGCACCCGACCGCAGTGGTGCGGTCAGGGTGATCCTCAAGATCAAAAATGATGGGCGTGCTGGACCACTTCAGCAACCTGCGTGACTCGACGGGCGGCTCAGCTGCTTTGACTTCCCGCACCCATTGCTTGAGTTGGCGATGGGAAGTGTGCAGAGAGGCGCCTCCGTCGACACACAGGACTTCCGTGGCCTTCTGGAACTCCTGCTCGCTGTCATCACCTTCCTCCATGTCATCGTCGTCGTCTTCATCCTTGTCGCGGCCACGGGGAGGTCGATCACCTTGCCGCTGCTTGGCCTTGCCGCGGCGTCCTCCCCGGCCATTGAATGGCCGCTTCTTGCTTGGCTCTCCCCCGCCACCTTGGGCCTTCTCCTTGTCGCGACGCTCGTACTCAGCTTTCTGCTGTTCGACGAGGTACTCAACTCGCTTGCAGTTGGAGAGGTCGTGGCCCTTGGTGCGGTGGATCTTGCAGTATTGCTTGTCGGAGCCGTCCTGCTTGTCGGCTGCCGCTACAGGGGCAGGCTCCTTGCCGGAGCCTCCAGCCTGTGCTTGCTTGGCGGGAGCCGCCTTGCGGGACTGCTCGACGACCAGCACTTCCTTGTTCTTCTTCTTCCTGTTGTTCCGCCGCCGGCTCTTCCTTGCCGGGGCGGCATCCTCGCTGTCGCTTCCTCCTGCGCCAGCATCCTCGCCGGGGAGTCTCCTCCCCTCTTCGGCGCGCGCGCACTTGTCAGCCAGAGCATAGAGCTCGCTGACATCCCGTATCTTGGTCATGGCCATCTCTTCTCGCATGCGGCGGTTACGCACGTTCTGGTGGAACGCGCTGATAACCGCAGCAGGGTGGACGTCGGGGATGTTGTGCTGCACGCGGCTGAATCGTTGGATGTACTTGCGCAGGGATTCTCCTTCCTTCTGGGCCAAGATGTGGAGATCACTCTCCTGGCCGTGGGGTTTGTGGCCACCTGTGAAGGCGCCAACAAATTGGTGGCACAGATCAGCCCACGAAGAAATGGAGCCTTCCGGCAAGTGCATAAGCCAAGAACGAACGTTTGGCTTAAGCACTAGCGGGAAGTAGTTGGCGAGTATCTTCTCGTCGCGCCCCCCGGCAGCCTGCACCGCGATGGTGTAGATGCTGAGGAACTCCGAGGGGTGAGTCTTGCCGTCGTACTTATCGGGTACGTCGGGCTTGAAATTTTTCATGCTGGGCCACTGGACACGCCGCAACTCACGGGTAAACGCAGGGCAACCTGCCGCGTACGGCAAGTCGCCAGGTTCACCGGGCGCGTGCGTGTCGACAGCGGTCCCAGCGCGCTGATCTGATTGCCGCCGGGCTTCTCGGCGCCGCTCGATCGTCGTCCGAGCGTCTTCTTGTCGCCGGTCGTCAAGGACTTGGCGCTGGTCCCGACGCGCCCGCGGATCCGACGACGTCGTGGAGTCGTCGTCGACGTTGATCCGGCGGGGAGGCGTCTTCTGCTTCCGCGGCGGGGATTGCACGGTGGTTGCACCCCCGGCGGTCTTGTCGCCATCGGCCTTTGTCTTCTCGACTTGCCGTGGCCGCGATGTCGCCGGCTGCTGCGGCGTGTCGTTGTTGGCGAAGGCGATGAGGCTTTGGATCGTCGCCCTCCAGTCTTCGGCTTTGTCTGCCGCTGGAGGGAAATCGAGGAGCAGTTGCGCTCTTGCGAGTGCTTCTGCTGGAGAGGAGGGGAGCGGGGGTTGAGCGGTGCGAGGAGCGAGATATGCTCGGACTTCTAACAGGGTTAGAAGGAGCAGTTTCTCGCCCCGGCGACCGCGCCTTGCTCGTGCCAGGACGGTGGCCCGGAGCATCCCGCGAACCTCCGGTTTGTCCTTGCCCCAGCAGGCGGATGGTACCTCCTGTACCACGGCGCTGCTGGGTTGTCGTCTGCTGAGATGGACGTGGCGCGTCTACGGACACCGAGGCTCGGTCGTCCGTCTTGTCCTTGGATTTGGTGGCGCCGTGAGTTTCCTCGCCGGCGACCACCCTTCCGCCGGCGTCTCCTCCACCCACCGTTGGTTCTGGTGGCGGTGGAACAGACGCAGACGGGCCCGCAATCTCCGAAGCCTTCTTCTTCGGGGCCATGTTGCTGCTGATGGAGTTGATGTAGCTGGAGATGTTGATGAAGAATGCACCCGCGTGAGCGCCGGATCAGGTTCGCACAACCTCGACGCCCCCTACCTGGCGCGCCAAAGATGTCGGGGGAATCTGTCCACCACGAGCACCTATGGGACCGGAGCCCCTTGTACGTTGCGGTAAGGGAGCGGAGGGAGCACAAAGAGCAGATCGTAGAACACACGCGGGCAGTTTACCCAGGTTCGGGCCGCGATGGACGCGTAAAACCCTACTCCTGCTTGGATTGTATTAAGTTCTTGGGCTCGGGAGCTTGAAGAACCAGCTACACCGAGCAAGAAAGCTGTCTAGGTTCCGAACCCTTTCTACGTTGCGCATGGGCCTCCTTTTATAGCTCAAGGGGTCATCGACAGGTGTCAACGTAGAGGAGGGTAAAAACGTAACTTTGGTGGTAGTTGTAACAGTGCGGGAACAGTGCATGAACAGTGGATGAACAGTGGATGAACAGTGGTCATCACCTACTTTGACAGTGGGGGACAAGAGCATTAAATGCCCGTCGCCGTCGACCCCAAAAGCACCCGTCCATGCGTCTCCGTTCGCCACGGCGGTAGCCTCGTCACCGTGGAGTGCCACCGTGTCCCCCAGGCTGCACAGCCATCCGCCACGCGTCCCTGGAAGGGCCCCAGGGCGACGCGTGGGCCGATGAGCTGGAGCGCGAGCACACAGCGCAGGCTTCCCCCGGCAAGCACCTTGCCGGGGTCTTGATCTTGTCGGGCCGGGAAGCTTGTCGCTCCCCGGGTCTTGCCGGGGCGCAGGGTGCGCCGAGGCGTGTCTTCTGATATGCAGTCTTCTGGTCTTCCTGGCAAGCTCCTCTTGCCAGGGTCTTATGTTAATGTGATAGTCTTGAGCCTGGGACGGCCTTCCCGGCAAGCTCCACTTGCCGGGGCCTTGATCTTCTTGCTTGTATACTTTGTTCTTGAATGGCTTAAAAAGGGACCAGAAAGGTCTCCGGCGAGCACGTGGTCAGCCCTGCCGCGGGAAGCTGCTACTGCCCGTGCACAAGTTGGGGTACTAAGGTACCCCTATCTTAGTACACCGACAAAGTGTCTCCACTATCCCAAAAACTTTGTGTGATTTGCTAGGGTTCCATGAGCTTGATGATTGTTCTTTAAATTTGCATCATGCGGATTCCACTATTAAGAAACCTATGGGAAGAATTAATGATGTTCTTATTGTTGCCAATAGGAATTATGTGCCCGTAGATTTCATTGTTCTTGATATAGATTGCAATCCTTCATGTTCTTATTGTTGCCAATAGGAATTATGTGCCGTAGACCTTTCCTTAGAACGATTGGTGCAATTATTGATGTGAAGGAAGGAAATATTAGATTCCAATTTCCGTTAAGGAAAGGCATGGAACACTTTCCTAGAAAGAAAATCAAATTACCATATGAATCTATTATGAGAGCCACCTATGGATTGCCTTCCAAAGATGGCAATACCTAGATCTATTTTGTATCGTCCCTAGCTAGGGGCGTAAAACGATAGCGCTTGTTGGGAGGCAACCCAATTTTATATTTTTTGTTTTTTCTGCTGTTAGGGAATAAATATTGCATCTAGCTTCTGTTTAAATGTGGTTTAATGTTTTGTTTAGTGTTTGTGCCAAGTAGAACCTTTGGGAAGACTTGTGTGAAGTTTATGTGATCTTGCTGTGAAAAACAGAATCGTTAGCGCTCGCTAGAATGGTCACCAGATTTTACTGGAGCGTGCTATTTAGTTTATTCTTTTTTCAGATGATTAATAGACAAATTCCTCGAGTTTACCAATTTAGTTTGAATTTTTTGGAGTTCAGAAGTATGCAAAACCTGCAGATTACTACAGACTGTTTTGTTTTTGACAGATTCTGTTTTTCGTGTGTTGTTTGCTTATTTCAATGCAATGAGTAATATTTGGAGGTATGAACCCTAGAGAAGTTGGAATACAGTCGGTTTAACTCCAATATAAACAAAGAATGAATTCATTGCAGTACATTTGAGTAGTGATTTGTTTTCTTATACTAACGGAGCCCGCGAGAATTTTTGTCTAAGTTTTGTGTTGTGAAGTTTTCAAGTTTAGAGTATTGCTTTGATGGACTATGGAACAAAGAGTAGCAAGGGCCTAATCTTGGGGATTCCCATGGCACCCCAATTAAAATTCAAGGACAATCAAAACCTAAGCTTGGGGATGCCCCGGGAAGGCATCCCCTCTTTCTTCCTCATCCATCGGTAACTATACTCGGAGCTATATTTTTATTCACCACATGATATGTGTTTTTCTTGGAGCGTCTTGTATAATTTGAGTCTTTGCTTGTTAGCTTGCCACAATCATCCTTGCTGGACACACCTATTTTAGAGAGTTAAATATGGCCTAGGAATTGTTAGAACACTCTGTGTGCTTCACTTATATCCTTTGAGTTGAATAGTTTTGCTCTAGTGCTTCACTTATATCTTTTAGAGCACGGTGGTGATAATATTTTGAAGAAATTGTTGAACTCTCATGCTTCACTTATATCCTTTTGAGAGTCTATTAAAACAGCATGGTAATGTGCTTAGGCTATAAAACTAGTCTTCACATTATAGACATCCAATATCAATGTAGTAAAAACTTTCACAGTAAGTGCATTGAATATGATGTGATGTTGGATGCTTGATAATTGTTTTGAGATATGAGGATAGTGATATTAGATTCATGCTAGTGGAGTTATTATGAAATTGAGAAATACTTGTGTTAAGGTTAGTGATTCCCGTAGCATGCACGTATGGTGAACCGCTATGTGACGAAGTTAGAGCATGAGGTATTTGTAAAGTGCCAACCTTTGTGTGAAGGTCGGAGGCGCGCGATGGTTAACTCCTACCAACCTCCCCCTTAGGAGCATGCGTTGATTGCTTTGTTTTGATGACTCGTAGATTTTTGCAATAAGTATACGAGTTCTTATGAGTAATGTTGAGTCCATGGATTATACGCACTCTCACCCTTCCGCCATTGCTAGCCTCTCTTGTACCGCACAACTTTCGCCGGTACCATACACCCACTATATATCCTTCCTCAAAACAGCCACCATATTATTCCTCAAAACAGCCAGCATACCTACCCATCATGGCATTTCCATAGCCATTCCGAGATATATTGCCATGCAACATTCCACCGTTCCGTTCATATGACATGAATCATATTGTCATATTGCTATTGCATGATCATGTAGTTGACATCGTATTTGTGGCAAGGCCACCATGCATAACTTTTCATACATGTCACTCTTGTTTTATTGCACATCCCGGTACACCGCCGGAGGCATTCATATAGAGTCATACTTTGTTGTAGTATCGAGTTGTAATATCGAGTTGTAATGAAAGTGTGATGATCATCATTATTAGAGCATTGTCCCATGAGAGGAAAGGCTAAATCAATAAAGCCCCTCCACAAAAAAAGGCCAAAGAAAAAAGAAAGGCCCAAAAAAAAGAAAAAGAAAAGAAAAAGAAAAAAAAGGGACAATTGCTACTATCTTTTTTCCACACTTGTGCTTAAAAGTAGCACCATGTTCTTCATTGTAGAGAGTCTCATGATTAGTCAATTTATATACTAGTGGGAATTTTCATTATATAACTTGCCTTGTATATTCCAACGATTGGCTTCCTCAAATGCCCTAGGTCTTCATGAGCAAGCAAGTTGGATGCACACCCACTAGTTTCTTTTGTTGAGCTTTCATACATATTTAGCTCTAGTGCATCCGTTGCATGGCAATCCCTACTCACTCACATTGATATCTATTGATGGGCATCTCCATAGCCCGTTGATATGCCTAGTTGATGTGAGACTATCTCCCTCCTTTTTGTCTTCTCCACAACCACCTCTCTATTCCACCCATAGTGCTATGTCCATGGCTCAGGCTCATGTATTGCGTGAAAGTTGAAAGGTTTGAAAGAATAGAGTATGAAAACAAGTGCTTGGCTGAAATCGGGGTTGTGCATGATATGAATATTTTGTGTGATGAAGAGGGAGCATAGCCAGACTATATGATTTTGTAGGGATAACTTTCTTTAGCCATAGTATTTTGAGAAGACATGATTGCTTTGATAGTATGCTTGAAGTATTATTATTCTTATGTCAATATAGACTTTTATCTTGAATGTTTCAGATCTGAACATTCATGCCACAATTAAGAGAATTACATTGAAAAACTATGTTGGTTAGCATTCCACATCAAATATTCTGTTTTTATCATTTACCTACTCGAGGAGGAGCAGGAATTAAGCTTGGGGATGCTTGATACGTCTCCAACGTATATATAATTTTTGATTGTTTCATGCTATTATTTATGATGTCTTGGATGTTTAATGGGCTTTCTCATACACTTTTATATCATTTTTGGGACTAACCTACTAACCCAAAGGCCCAGTCCAGATTGCTGTTTTTTGCCTGTTTCAGGGTTTTGCAGAAAAAGAATATCAAACGGAGTCCAAACGGAATGAAACCTTCGGGAGAGATATTTTTGGACAAAATCACGCAGGGGAGACTTGAGAACCACGGAGTAGGGGCTACGAGGTGCCCACGAGGGTGGGGGCGCGCCCCCCTGCCTCGTGGGCCACTCGTGAGTCCCCTTTGTCCTCCTTCCTCCTATATAAGCCTACGTACCCCGAAACCATCAGCAACAGAGAGAAAACCCTTATTCCATCGCCGTAACCTTCTGTTCCCGTGAGATCCCATCTTGGAGCCTGTTCCGGAGCTCCGCCGGAGGGGGGTTCAATGACGGAGTGCTTCTACATCATCATCATCGCCCTCACCAAGAGTTGCGAGTAGTTTACCACAGACCTTCGGGTCCATAGCTAGTATCTAGATGGCTTCTTCTCTCTCTCTGGATCTCAATACAAAGTTCTCCTCGGTCTTCGAGGAGATCTATTCGTGTAATCTCTTTTTGCGGTGTATTTGTCGAGATCCTATGAATTGTGGGTTTATGATCGAGATTATCTATGAGAAATATTTGGTTCTTCTCTGAACTCTTTATGTGTGCTCATAATATCCTTGCAAGTCTCTTCGAATTATTGGTTTGGTTTGGCCTACTAGATCTATAGTTCATGCAATGGGGGAAGTGTTTGGCTTTGGGTTCAATCTTGCGGTGTCCTTTCCCAGTGACAGTAGGGGCAGCAAGTCACGTATTGTATTGTTGCCATCGAGGATAAAAAGATGGGGTTTATATCATATTGCTTGAGTTTATCCCACTACATCATGTCATCTTGCTTAAGGCGTTACTCTGTTCTTATGAACTCAATACACTAGATGCATGCTGGATTGCGGTCGATGTGTGGAGTAATAGTAGTAGATGCAGGCAGGAGTTGGTCTACTTGTCTCGGACGTGATGCCTATATACAATGGTCATGCCTAGATAGTCTCATAATTATTCACTTTTCTATCAATTGCTCGACAGTAATTTGTTTACCCGCCGTAGAATATCGCTATCATGAGAGAAGCCACTAGAAAATACTATGGCCCCCGGGTCTATTCTCAACATATCAATCTACATCTACTTTACTTTTTCCGCTTTTACTTTCTGTTCTTATAAACAAAAATACCAAAAATATAAACTATCATCTCTATCAGATCTCACTTTCGTAAGTGACCGTAAAGGGATTGGCAACCCCTTATCGCGTTGACTGCGAAGTTCTTATTGGTTTGTGCAGGTGCGAGGGACTCGTGCGTGGTCTCCTACTGGATTGATACATTGGTTCTAAAAAACTGAGGGAAATACTTACGCTACTGTGCTGCATCTCCCTTTCCTCTTCGAGGGAATACAACGCAAGCTCGAGAAGTAGCATCTAGCTTCTAGAATTTTTTGGAGCACCCCCTCACGAGCTTCATAAAAACTGGGAGTTATAACCCAGATTCTAATTTTTTTTGTGAAGCGGCGTATCGTGGAGCTATCCCGTTTGGCTTGAGTTTTCTAGAGCGAAGCTGAATTTTAAGGAGCAGAGCAGTCTCAAACAGGCTCTATTAGTGTTCCGGGAAAGGTGGGCAAAGGATCAGTTTCCCATTTGTATGTCTCCCATGAACTTTGCGCCTTTTTATATATTTTTTAGTATATAATGGGTTCTTTGATTTGGCAGTTCCTACCTACTATAGGTATTAGAATTGTCTCACCAATCACATGTCTACCTTTAATTGATGAGTCTGCAATGTCATACCTCAACCACTCTGTTGATATCGAACGATATATATCTTCGTGGAACCTTCATCTCCCCATCAGTTTGTCTTCCTCTACGATCTGGTCTCGCACGCAAGTAGACATATAGTTAGAAAATAAATTCTGGGATCTCTTGTGTATGGAAGGCTCGTATGGTCGTTTGTTGTACAATCTGTTATGCACACGTGGTATCTCGGAATGAGAGGTATCAAGAATATATACATCACAGGTTTGTCTTCTTGCGCGAAATCAAGAAAACTAGTGTGAAGAGACCATGATGTGGTACTCTCAATTGTGTTGAGATGCTTAATCTAAATATAAACTTAATGAAGAAGAATTGTATACACACTGCTCATTATGTCAGATTACGAGCCATCTTCTGTTTTAACTATTCATTGGTTGTCACATCAACTCGATCCAACAGCCAGGATCATCCCATCAAAAAATTCAACGAACAAAACTTCTTTGGACAGCGAATCGGATGGTCGAGAGTGCAAGTGCCCTGAGAAAGCTCCATGTAAGACTCCAGTGTAACAATGGGATTAGCTCGTGAGATGAAAAAGAACAAGAGGAGTGCACGGTGTTAGCTAGGCTTTAATGTACACATAAACTAAATTTGCTTGTCAAGTGCAACTCATCAAAGAAAGTCCAGCTGAAGTTCGACGCATTTGCATTTTTCAGCTCTGTGCGTGTATGTTGTGAGCAAAAGAAAACAGCATCTTCCAATCAAATATCTTCGCGTATTTCTCCATTGGAGATGACATGCAGCGTCTGTTTGTCAGTAAATTGATTTGATGTAGATTACTTGACTTTGGCAAACTCATCATGCATGATGTAAAAACGTTGCGAAATAATTTGAGTTTCTCACCTTAAATCTGCACCTGCGTCACATCTGAATCAAACTGTGATGGGAAGTAAATAGCATAAAACTACTACTTTAAAGGCTAGGGTTCCAAAAAACTACCGATTTTTAATTTCTCTCAGACAACTACCAAATGGATAGTTGACTGTTTCAAAAAACCTAAATCGTCGAGTGCTTTACGATCAATCATGATTATGACAGTTCGGACCCGCACCTAAACAAACCGTCTGTTTGACCGTTTGTTTGACTGTTAATTGACATGTGGGGCCCACATGTCATTGTATCCTCTTCCTCGTCTCTTTCTTCTCTCCCTCTCCTCCTCTGATCTCTCTCACTCTAGCACGGCGCCACACCCACTCCGGCGATGCGGCCACTCCGGTGATGCGACAAGCAGGCGAGCAGGGCAGCGCGGAAGCTGCGGTCAGAGGCGAAGACGTGTGCGGTGGCATGCTGCAGTAGGAGGTAGGCATGCACTGGAGCTGCTAGATCTGAAGCGCGGGGGCCATGGCGGGCGGTGCTCCTTCCCGCTAGCTGCTGCTCCTTGCGCTAACTACAGCTGCTCCTTGCCGCTGCTATGTGCTGCTCCGTGTCAACGCCCTTGATGCTGCTTCCATCTAGCTTCTGCTGCTCCTTGCGGCTAGCTTCTTCTGCTCCTTGCCACCCCCGCTGCTTCTTGCTACTCCTTGCCGCTGTTACTTCTACTTGCCACCGCCGCTGCTTCCTGTTGCCCCTTGCCGCCGTCGCTGCTACTTGATGTCGTTGCCGCCGCCACTATTACCTGCTACCGTGTGCCTCCTCTCATCTTCTTGCAGACTTCTTCGAGGACGTCGGACGGGAGGTCCGCGGCGGGGCCATGGCTGCTGCTGTCGAGCTCTCGATCCGAAGCACAGCCACGGAGGACCCGACTGCTTTTTTCAAATTTATTCAAGGGCCCGATTGCTTTCTAGAAAAATTGCAGGGACACGATTGCTTTTTGTAAAAAATTATATGAGGGAGAGACATTGACATGTGGGCCCCACATGTCAGTTAACAGTCAAACAAACGATTTGTTTAGGTGTGGGTCCGAACTGTCATAATCAAAATTAATCGTAAAGCACTCGACGATTTGGGTTTTTTGAAACAGCTGACCACCCATTTGGTAGTTATCTGAGAAAACTTAAAAATCGGAAGTTTTTTGAAACCCTAGCCTGTAAAGTAGTAGTTTTATGCTATTTACTCGGGTTGAAGCGTGATCGTCCAAGTGGTATCATCTCAAATCCGACCAATTAAGGTCATGTTTGTTTGGCCTTATGCTTCTGATTTTGCAGTTTTTCTACTTTGGTTTCACTACTAGGAAAAGGGCTATAGATGGAATTGATACTAATGACCCACCAGACAAGCAATGCGCCATTAGTATATAATAATGGCGCACCAACCTCTGATACGCCATTAGAGTTCAAACTACTAATGGCGCACCTGGCCCAGGGTGCGCCATTAGTATCAAAAAGTTTTTTTTTAACTAGTGCGCATGTCCAAACATATTAATGGCGCATTCAGGCAAAGTGCGCCATTACTAGTTGTAACTAGTAATGACGTACCAGCAGTAAAGTGCGCCATTAATGTTCTTTTTTATTATATTTTTTATTCTTTTTGTTGCAAAACTACTAATGGCGCACCAGCCATCAATGCGCCATTAGTAACGTTAATTACTAATGGCGCATGGATGACTGGTGCGCAATTAGTAAAGTAGGACAGCTAGATATTTTGGACAGCCACACCTACCCACTCACTTTTCCTTCATTCCACTAGTAGATAAAGGGTCATCAGACCCGGTTCATTTGGGGCCTTTAGGGCCGGTTCCAGAACCGGGACAAGAGGGTCGGTACTAATGCTCTGACCCTTTAGTCCCGGTTCAATTCAGAACCGGGGCAGAAGGGTGTCCACGTGGCCTGTGCGCCGAGCCCAGGCAGGAGGGGCTTTAGTCCCGGTTGATGGTACCAACCGGGACCAAAAGGCATCCACGCGTCAGCATTTCTGTGGTTGTGGTTTTTGTTTTTTTTAAAGGGGAGGGGGGTTGGAGGTTTTGGGGGGTTAATTTAGGTGTTTCAAATTGTGTTAGCTAGCTAATTAATAGAGAGAAGTGTCCTCTCTTATGTCCATGCTTGCTACGTACTACACATACGTATAGAGATGACTAGACACGGTAGCTAGCTAGCTAGCTAGTAAAGCAAACGAAGGAAACAGAAGATCGTATAATCAACATATATATATATATATATATATATATATATATATATATATATATGCATACAGAGAGAAGTAATATCGACCACCTCTCCTTCTCCGAGAGATTGGTCGAACAACAAGTTCTCGTATATCTATCCGACACTACCGGGTACATATATACAATAATTATCTCTTACAAATATGATCTCCTATCATATGGATGCATGGTCCACATAGTATTCTCCGTCTTCAGCGATCACGTGTTCAAGGAAGAATGCCGCCAATTCCTCTTGAATTGCTCGCAGACGATCTGGTGTTAGGAGTTCATCCCGCATCCGAAACATCTAATTTGAAGTAGGGGGTCAATACATGAAATGATGCTATAAATTTGTGAATATTATTGATTGCTTACGCACTTCAAATTGTTCTTCAGTGTAGCCCCGCTCACAGGTCGTGTGGCGGATGGACTCACAAATGTAGTATCCACAGTAATCATTCCCGGGTTCCTGCCACAACCACTTTACAAGAAATAGAGGTCAATCAAACTAATAAGCAAGAATGCCAAATTGGTATTGATGAAACTAGCGCTTGAATCAAGATATAGGAGATGCGCGCGCGGAACATGCTACTATATAGTACTTACTTTCGGGTATCTAAATTGTAGCTTCTTCGGCAGTCCCGGAGCTTTTTTGGTGAATTTTCTCCAAACCCTGCCAGACTAAGAAAACAATTAGTTGATATCAGAAATTAAGTTGCTGATATATATGCATGGTGGATAATATTGATCGATTTAACTTACCTGACGAGCATTTGAGTCATGTCCTCATACTCCTCGGGATCTTTACGTTTAGAGTCCAAGACAGTTACTACTCCCTTCTCAAGCTTAATCTCTAAGAGAATATAGTGGAAGCTGCGCACGAATGCATGAACTCATCAATTACATCACTATAACCTTGACTGATATATAAGGGAAACCAAGTATGTACAAGACAGTAACACTCACTTGAAGTTGTAAGGAAAGAGTATTATATCTTTGTTTTCATTTACCACCAATGATCGTAGCAAGTTGGTCTCGGTATCGTCGGGACGCAATTTAACCTCGGTTGCATCTATGTGGTATGTGTTAATAAACCCAATATCACCTACTTGTCTTTTCTTCAATTCGACGATCTTCAATCTGCATAATATAGTGAGGATAATTATAAATACATGCAATGAAGATCAGCTATATAGAGAGACTTAATGACAGAAGTAGTACTACTTACAGACAGTAGCAGGTGACCGTTGTTTTATCGAGGGCCAATTGATTGAAAAACTGATAGAACTCCTCAAATGGAACAGGCAGCAGGTCAATTCCAACGAGGTCATGCTCCGGTTTAACTCTCAAATACAAGTTATCCCTCCCCCCAGACTCTCTGCAGATTTTCAAGTACCAATCATGCAATCTTCGCATATTCGTTGATAGAGATCTTTCATTTTTGACGAGAGGCTTTTTGTACTCGTATCTTTCTATCTGCACTTCCAAGAAATCATAGTGTACATCGTCGGACGCGTAATCTGCAAGATTGGTATAACCGGGCACCATCCTCGGATCATTAGCGACCATGTCGCTAGGCACCTTGAGAGGGGGGCACGATTGGTCCGCTTGTTCGCCGAGCTGGGCAATTTGTTTCCCAGCTCGTCCTTCTGCTAACCTCTGATCACTTTTAGTACTTCCCGACCGCTTCGCTGCTTGATATGACTTTTGAATCATGCGGTCATAGTTGTCCTGCGGCTTACTTTTCGCTGGTTGCTTCAGGGCAGCAAGAGTGCGCTTTGCTTTCACCGCATCTATCTTCTCCTCCGGAGGTGGATGTCTCTGTGCTTTCAACCCTTCAAAAAAGTCCTTCACTTCGCCTTGAGCGATCTTCGTGTTTTCCTCGTCGGACCTCTCGTACGGTAACTTCTCTAGAGGCGTGAGAGAAGGACCGAATCTGCATCGCCTCCCGCCTCTGGCTGTACTGCTAGACGTCGCCGGACCAGTCGAAGCGGCTGTCTTTTTTCCTTGCTTACTAGCCGGAGCAGGAGCAGCCGGAGCGGCGGCAGGTCTCTTCCGCCCTTGCTGACTAGGCGGAGAAGGAGGAGCAGGCTGGCTACTCGGGCGCGCCGACGGCGAAGGCGGAGTGCCGCCACGCGCCGGCGGCGAAGGAGGCGGAGTGCCGCCACGCGCCGGAGAAGGAGCCGGAGTGCCCTGATGGTCACTCGCCGGAGGAGGAGGCGGTGGAGGAGGCGGAGTGCCCTGACTCGCCGGAGGAGGAGGAGGAGGCGGAGGCGTCCAGTTGAGAATGTTGATGATGTCCTTCCGCCATAGGCATGGAGTCTTCAGTGAAGAACCCAGCCGAGTCTCCCCTTCACCGGTAGGGTGGTCAAGCTGGAGCTCCTCAAATCCCTCCGTTATTCCGTCGACCATCACCCTAGCATATCCTTCTGGAATCGGACGGCAGTGAAAAGTGTCGCCGGGTCCAGAAGGATAAACAGAGCCAGCAGCCGCCTTGACCTTCAGATTCATCCACTGCGCCATAAGGTGGCAATTTTGTGCCTGCGTGATAGCATCCACGGGATTCCTGGCACTAGCCGTCAAGACAGGCTCTGGCTGAAGCAGCTCGGTGGAAGCCACGCTGCTTCTCCGCTGAGATGGCGGGGTAGCTTCGGGGGAAGCTTCGGCAATTCTTTTGTCCCGATTTGCTTCATGTTCATCTATCGCTTGTATTCTGGCCCGCAGCGCCTGGATTTCGGTCAGCTCCATTTTCTTCCTCCTGTCGTGGCATTTGTAGCCTCCTGCGTCCGGAAACCTAGCACGCCACGGAAGGGAGCCTGGCGTGCCTCGTGTCCGTCCAGGGTGCTCAGGATTCCCGAGGGCCATTGTCAGCTCGTTGTTCTCTCTGTCGGGGAAGAACGTCCCTTCATGCGCTGCTTTGATATACTGCCGCATCTTCCTGAGTGGTGTTTCCAATTGCTTGTCCGTCCAAATGCACCACCCTGTTACAGGTTCCAAGGTTCCGCCAGCCCCGAAGAACCAAGTCCGGCAACGGTCTGGCCAGTGCATTGTCTCTGGTTCGATCCCTTTCTGAAGCAGATCATTCTCAGCCTTGGCCCACTTAGGCCGGGCTATGAGGTAGCCGCCTGACCCCGTGCGATGGTGATGCTTCTTCTTCGCAGCATTTATCCGGTTTGTCTCCGACATCTTCTGACTCTTTTCCGACATCTTATGGGCCACAAATGCGGGCCAGTCATCTTTGATCTTCTCATATATGCCCACGAATTCTGGAGTCTTTTTATCTTTGACAAACGTATTCAGTTTTTTCTTCCATGCCCTGAATTGGTCTGCCATCTTCGAAAGTGCAGCATACATGATTAACTCCTCTTTAACTGGCTTCGCCGGATCATCCTCTCGCGGTAGGACGAAATTTGACTTCAGCTCAGTCCAAAGATCTTCTTTCTGCATATCAGTGACATAAGTCACCTGTAATGCCCCGGATGTAATACTTTCCCTTTTGGGCTTATAATAAATCTCTGGCTTCATCTATTTCCATTTCGGGTTCTTTGTCTTTCGGGCTTTCGTCGTTTTGTTGTGTGAGTGTGTGGCATTCATTCATATCATGTAGACATGTGCATTGCATTGCATTTGTGTTGTGGGTTGCATCCGGTTCGTGGCGTTCCTTCCCGTTGTCCGTTTCGTGTTCCGGAGCTCCCTCACGTGTCCGTGACGTCCCGTAGGCCTACTTTGTTGTTCGGGCGTTTTTTGTTACCGGTGTGCCGCGAGGTTGTGTTGTGTGTTGTTGTTTTGTTGTGTGCAACCCGCCTCTCAAATCTCGTCTCGTTTGGACTCCGTTGACTTTTCTCTCCGTTGTCCGTGTGGGTCCGAAGTGCCCTTACTTCGTGTCCCGGAAATACCCCTACTGCTTTCTTTTATCTCCGTCTGGTCCTTTTAATTCATCCCCGCGATCGGATCCGTTGGATCACGATCGGAGGGCTCCTAGCGCCTCTAAACTCCCCTAACCCTAAATTTTCTGCTACTTATAGACCCCCCTAGTCTATTTTGGGCATCTCTATCCCCTTCTTCTTCCTCCTCTAGTTCCTCTCCTTTTTTTTTCTTCTTTTCTATCTTTAGATCCAAGAAATCCTCCTAGATCCCGAGGGGATCCAGGTTTCCTTCGAAGCAGACAGCCAGAGCACCGCAGCGCTCCAGCGCGAAGTCAACGCGGTCGACCGCCCTCCCGCATCGCCGTTTTCCGCTCGAGGCCACTTGGCGCCAGGATCCAGCCGCGTCGGCCAGGGCCTGGGGGGACCAGTTCCCCGACCCGACCGCTCGGTCTCCTGCGTCGCCCGGCCGGGATCCTTCGAGTCAACGGGCCGTCCGCCACCCCGCGGCCCAGGGGGGGGGGACCGCATCACCGGCTCCGCGCCAGCAGGCGGGCCTTCCTCCGCCCCAGGCCGCCGGTCGACCGGGCCGGCTGCGCCCCAGGCCGCGCGCGGGCCGACCGCCTCAACGGGCCGCGTCTGTCAGGCCGGCCACCGCATCGCCCCGCGCGCCGGATCGGGCCGCCGCCCCGCGCGCCGGTTCGGGCCGCCTTCGCACAGTGCCCCAGCCACCGCGGGCCGCCGCCGCACTGTTCATCCGGCCCATCTTCTGTTCACCAGATCTGATCTAGGTTGACTTTTTATCCCCTAAGCCCCTGTTCTTTTGATCTGTGATGCTATCTTCCAACGTGCATAACTTTTTGTCTGTAGATCCGTTTAGCGCGTGTAGCATGTCCAGATGTTCGTGGAGATGCCCTCTACGTTTTACCTGTTGTAGTCATGCATGTTAGATGTCATCTTGTCACTTGTTTTGCTGTTGCAAGAGGGCATCATGTTATAAACTGCTGCTATGTGTTATTTTCATGCCACCTTTGACATGTGATATCTTTTAGCTCGTTTGTCCAAACGATGCAAATGACATGTCCACGTGTTCGTCTTGACACGAACTACGTGTTGTGTGTGATAGGTTGCATGATAGATTTATTGTTTCCTTGTTATCATCATCGCAAAGTGCCATGTTCACATGTTGTGTTTTCACTTGTTATGAAATGCCATCTTGTTGAGCTCGTTGTAATCGGTGTGTTCACCACAATGATGCATGCTTGTGTGTTTCGGGATCACCGTCATATGTATTTTGATGAGGTGCTTACCCTTTGCCATGTTTAGTTTCGAGGTGTCTTAAACATGCTCTTTTTGATGCTATGATGTTGCTGTTTTAGGACTTAGTGAAATTTCACTAAGTCTGAAATCTGTAACGTTCCGATGCCATGTTCGTGTGATGTTGTAGGACAAAGCATGATAGTTTTGGGGTGGTTTTTGATTGTTCCAGGAAGTATATTTTGTTGTCTTTCCATCCATGTCCTCACATGTCCATTTGAGTGGCTGTAGCATGTTTATCTTTTGCTCCAAACTTTCAATAAAATTCTGCTGCCAGAATTTTATTTCAAAGTTCAATATGTCCAAGATCATTGCTTTTGATCCGTGACTCCGTTGGGGGTGCACTTTGGACCTAGTTGCTGTACTTTATATCTAGTTTGTGTTCAAGTCCTTTGCCATGCTTTTTGGGTGCTGTAGATTAATTATTTTGAGCTCCAAAGATGCCATGTTGCTGTAATTTTCAGTTTTTGCTCAAATCTTGTTTCGGGCATAACTTTTAGCCCGTAACTCCGATTTCAGCGAATCTTATATCAAACTTGGGTGATTTTCTGTGTAGATTAATAATATCAGGTTGTTATCTTGTTTTGAGGTGTTTTGCTTGAGTGATGTTTTCCGTGCTTCATGTGCATCTTTAGTGCATCCATCATGCATACATGTTTTTCGGGTGCGCATTGCATCGTGTTGATTGGTGCTTGGTGTGTTTGTCTTGTTTAGACCCGGAAGTTGAGCACGAGTTTTCCAACGAGGTTGAGCACGAGGTTTCCAACGAGTTTGAGCACGAGGACCCTTCTTTCGATCCGAACGTCTTCTCTTCAGGCAAGATGACCGAACCCCGATAACCTTACTATCTTTGCCTATTGCTAGTAGTCTCGATCTATAGTTTTGCCTCGATGCCCATGTTCTTCTTGTCAGCCTCCTACTTGTAACCAATTGCCATGTTTAACCACCCTACCTATGCAAACCGTTGCTTGGCTAAGTACGCTTCGCTCAGCCCTTCTTATAGCGTTGCTAGTTGCAGGTGAAGTGAAGATGCTTGCTTCATGTTGAAGTTTGGTTGGGTTATATCACCCTATATAAATGCTTTAATTGAAATCACCTATATATTGGCAAGGGTGGAAGGCTAAGCCTTTTGCTTGGTGTTTTGTTCCACTCATGCCGTTAGGATCCGTATAAGCCGGTTTTATGTTCCTTGATTATGCGTTCCTAACACGGTTGGGGTGTATGGGACCCCCTCGATAAACCGCTAAGTGCTAAGTCTTTTCCAGCAAGTCCCAACATTGGTACTATTTGCCTAATAACAAACTAAACATGCATAGGGAGTAATTAACCCTCTTTCTTAATCAACAACCCCGGGCCAGTGCTCCACATGAGTGTTGGTCCGAAACGGGGGTTCTGCGGGGCCGCCTTGGGGCAACCCGAGGTATTTGGTATCCACCCGTAGAATCGCCCATCCGGTCGTGTCCTGAGACCTAGATACGCGCGGCTACGATCAGGGTGTCGACACGCCGGGAGGATTTGCTGGATTAGCCTTACCTTAGTTCGGTTTAACTTGAGCACGGGATTCTGAGGATACTCGGGTCTTCCCACTTTGGAGTTGCGACTCCGCGGATCGTGGGCTTGTAATGGGTCAAGTTGGAACACCCCTGCAGGGTTTGAACTTTCGAAAGCCGTGCCCGCGGTTATGTGGCAGATGGGAGCTTGTTAATTCCGGTTGTAGATAACTTGACACAAGGATACTAATACACTACCAGCGTGTGTTCCGTGACTGTCAATTTCCGAATAGGGATTCGGGAGTTGAACACGGAGGGGTTATGTTTGTGAGCTTGTAGCTAGGATCACTTCGTGATCACTTCTCGTGATGCCTTCTCTTCTCGCTCTCACTTGCGTAAGCTAGATGCTAGTTGCTGCTGCAGACTTGTTCTTTCTTCAGCCTTTCCCTCACCTAAAGGCTTTGATAGTTCTGTTACCCGGGAACGGGATTGCTGAGTCCTCTGTGGCTCACAGTTACTTCACACACCAGATGCAGGTCCAGCTGTGAGCTATCCAGGTGATGGCACCGAGCTGGATTGGGAGTACGACGAGGAGCGTAGTCGTTACTACGTACGCTACCCGGACGATCAGTAGTGGAGCCTCTTACTAGGATTCGATCCGCCTGTGGTTGCTTTATTTATCTGAGTTTGGTACTTTGACTTTTGGCTTTTGCCCTTAGAGGGTTGTAGTGATCTTAATGTATGATGTTTGAGACTTGTACTGTTATTCTGTGACGTGGCGATTGTAAGCCAACTATTTTCAGTTTACTATCCCTCTTTTACATGAGTTGTGCAAAGATTACCAAACTTGAGATCATTCTAGGATGGACTTATGCCTTTAAGTCGTGCCTCGACACGTAGGAGGTATAATTCCATCCTGGGCATTACAAGTTGGTATCAGAGCCTTCTCTGACCGAGGAGCCCCCACTGTTTGATCGAACCGTTGACGGTTGAGTCTAGGCACACACTGAAAAACTTTTTGAGTCCTATATTATATCGGAGAGTAGGTTTCTTTGCTTCTCATCCCCTTTCTCTCTGGTGAGGACTCCTGACGTCTACTCTTGTCTCTCCTATCTTCAAAATTTGCACAAAATTTTTTTTAGGAATCCCGCGAGTATTCTGGGATTGTTTCGATGTTCTTGTGACAAGGATATTGTTGCCGATGCCTCCTGTTACCGAGGAGTTGAGCTTCGGGGTATCACTGTAACAAGCATATCGCGACAGTACTAAATACTTAAGACGGCCGACATCGAAAATCTCCCCTATACGGCCAGTGGCACGATAACCCCGACATCACCCAGTACTGGGGAGGTAGTTCGGGAGTATTGCCATAGCTTGTTATAGTGGATGCTTTTCGAAGGTCCGAGGTACACAGTTTCCGAGAAAGACTGGTTATGTGTTGAAGGATGGATACACCTGGATGTAGGTTAGAGTTGTTTGCGCGGTGCTTCCCGTGTATCCCCAACACCTGATTGCATAACTGGAATCTTTCGGAAAACTATAGGTGGGTTTTATCCAGTAGATCGTAGGCATTCTTCCAACGAATGCAGGTTAGTGAGTTCGGGGTTCGACATTGAGTGAAGGAGTTATATGACCGATGTTACTATCAGGAGTTGCATCTTAAAGGGTCCTTAGCTATGCTGATCCGGGGATTGCAAAACCTTTTCGTAACGCGTTCATATGCTTTCAGCACAAAAATGTTAGAACGAAACTCCTCTCTTGTGTTTGTTCCTTTCCGTACCTTGTTGTTTTATTATTTTATCCTTTTGATCCCTATGTGGCTTCTCGTGAAGACTGATGTTATCATTTAACTAAGAAATTCATTCGTTCCTCTTGTTCGGATAATTTCAGTCGTTCTTATTGTCGAATGATTATTGTGAAGACTTGTTGCAATTCATTCCATTGATTCCGCTTATTCCTTTTGTCAATCAATTGCTGATTCATCCACTGCGCCATAAGGTGGCAATTTTGTGGCTGCGTGATAGCATCCACGGGATTCCTGGCACTAGCCGTCAAGACAGGCTCTGGCTGAAGCAGCTCGGTGGAAGCCACGCTGCTTCTCCGCTGAGATGGCGGGGTAGCTTCGGGGGAAGCTTCGGCAATTCTTTTGTCCCGATTTGCTTCATGTTCATCTATCGCTTGTATTCTGGCCCGCAGCGCCTGGATTTCGGTCAGCTCCATTTTCTTCCTCCTGTCGTGGCATTTGTAGCCTCCTGCGTCCGGAAACCTAGCACGCCACGGAAGGGAGCCTGGCGTGCCTCGTGTCCGTCCAGGGTGCTCAGGATTCCCGAGGGCCATTGTCAGCTCGTTGTTCTCTCTGTCGGGGAAGAACGTCCCTTCATGCGCTGCTTTGATATACTGCCGCATCTTCCTGAGTGGTGTTTCCAATTGCTTGTCCGTCCAAATGCACCACCCTGTTACAGGTTCCAAGGTTCCGCCAGCCCCGAAGAACCAAGTCCGGCAACGGTCTGGCCAGTGCATTGTCTCTGGTTCGATCCCTTTCTGAAGCAGATCATTCTCAGCCTTGGCCCACTTAGGCCGGGCTATGAGGTAGCCGCCTGACCCCGTGCGATGGTGATGCTTCTTCTTCGCAGCATTTATCCGGTTTGTCTCCGACATCTTCTGACTCTTTTCCGACATCTTATGGGCCACAAATGCGGGCCAGTCATCTTTGATCTTCTCATATATGCCCACGAATTCTGGAGTCTTTTTATCTTTGACAAACGTATTCAGTTTTTTCTTCCATGCCCTGAATTGGTCTGCCATCTTCGAAAGTGCAGCAGACATGATTAACTCCTCTTTAACTGGCTTCGCCGGATCATCCTCTCGCGGTAGGACGAAATTTGACTTCAGCTCAGTCCAAAGATCTTCTTTCTGCATATCAGTGACATAAGTCACCTGTAATGCCCCGGATGTAATACTTTCCCTTTTGGGCTTATAATAAATCTCTGGCTTCATCTATTTCCATTTCGGGTTCTTTGTCTTTCGGGCTTTCGTCGTTTTGTTGTGTGAGTGTGTGGCATTCATTCATATCATGTAGACATGTGCATTGCATTGCATTTGTGTTGTGGGTTGCATCCGGTTCGTGGCGTTCCTTCCCGTTGTCCGTTTCGTGTTCCGGAGCTCCCTCACGTGTCCGTGACGTCCCGTAGGCCTACTTTGTTGTTCGGGCGTTTTTTGTTACCGGTGTGCCGCGAGGTTGTGTTGTGTGTTGTTGTTTTGTTGTGTGCAACCCGCCTCTCAAATCTCGTCTCGTTTGGACTCCGTTGACTTTTCTCTCCGTTGTCCGTGTGGGTCCGAAGTGCCCTTACTTCGTGTCCCGGAAATACCCCTACTGCTTTCTTTTATCTCCGTCTGGTCCTTTTAATTCATCCCCGCGATCGGATCCGTTGGATCACGATCGGAGGGCTCCTAGCGCCTCTAAACTCCCCTAACCCTAAATTTTCTGCTACTTATAGACCCCCCTAGTCTATTTTGGGCATCTCTATCCCCTTCTTCTTCCTCCTCTAGTTCCTCTCCTTTTTTTTTCTTCTTTTCTATCTTCAGATCCAAGAAATCCTCCCAGATCCCGAGGGGATCCAGGTTTCCTTCGAAGCAGACAGCCAGAGCACCGCAGCGCTCCAGCGCGAAGTCAACGCGGTCGACCGCCCTCCCGCATCGCCGTTTTCCGCTCGAGGCCACTTGGCGCCAGGATCCAGCCGCGTCGGCCAGGGCCCGGGGGGACCAGTTCCCCGGCCCGACCGCTCGGTCTCCTGCGTCGCCCGGCCGGGATCCTTCGAGTCAACGGGCCGTCCACCACCCCGCGGCCCAGGGGGGGGGGGACCGCATCACCGGCTCCGCGCCAGCAGGCGGGCCTTCCTCCGCCCCAGGCCGCCGGTCGACCGGGCCGGCTGCGCCCCAGGCCGCGCGCGGGCCGACCGCCTCAACGGGCCGCGTCTGTCAGGCCGGCCACCGCATCGCCCCGCGCGCCGGATCGGGCCGCCGCCCCGCGCGCCGGTTAGGGCCGCCTCCGCACAGTGCCCCAGCCACCGCGGGCCGCCGCCGCACTGTTCATCCGGCCCATCTTCTGTTCACCAGATCTGATCTAGGTTGACTTTTTATCCCCTAAGCCCCTGTTCTTTTGATCTGTGATGCTATCTTCCAACGTGCATAACTTTTTGTCTGTAGATCCGTTTAGCGCGTGTAGCATGTCCAGATGTTCGTGGAGATGCCCTCTACGTTTTACCTGTTGTAGTCATGCATGTTAGATGTCATCTTGTCACTTGTTTTGCTGTTGCAAGAGGGCATCATGTTATAAACTGCTGCTATGTGTTATTTTCATGCCACCTTTGACATGTGATATCTTTTAGCTCGTTTGTCCAAACGATGCAAATGACATGTCCACGTGTTCGTCTTGACACGAACTACGTGTTGTGTGTGATAGGTTGCATGATAGATTTATTGTTTCCTTGTTATCATCATCGCAAAGTGCCATGTTCACATGTTGTGTTTTCACTTGTTATGAAATGCCATCTTGTTGAGCTCGTTGTAATCGGTGTGTTCACCACAATGATGCATGCTTGTGTGTTTCGGGATCACCGTCATATGTATTTTGATGAGGTGCTTACCCTTTGCCATGTTTAGTTTCGAGGTGTCTTAAACATGCTCTTTTTGATGCTATGATGTTGCTGTTTTAGGACTTAGTGAAATTTCACTAAGTCTGAAATCTGTAACGTTCCGATGCCATGTTCGTGTGATGTTGTAGGACAAAGCATGATAGTTTTGGGGTGGTTTTTGATTGTTCCAGGAAGTATATTTTGTTGTATTTCCATCCATGTCCTCACATGTCCATTTGAGTGGCTGTAGCATGTTTATCTTTTGCTCCAAACTTTCAATAAAATTCTGCTGCTAGAATTTTATTTCAAAGTTCAATATGTCCAAGATCATTGCTTTTGATCCGTGACTCCGTTGGGGGTGCACTTTGGACCTAGTTGCTGTACTTTATATCTAGTTTGTGTTCAAGTCCTTTGCCATGCTTTTTGGGTGCTGTAGATTAATTATTTTGAGCTCCAAAGATGCCATGTTGCTGTAATTTTCAGTTTTCGCTCAAATCTTGTTTCGGGCATAACTTTTAGCCCGTAACTCCGATTTCAGCGAATCTTATATCAAACTTGGGTGATTTTCTGTGTAGATTAATAATATCAGGTTGTTATCTTGTTTTGAGGTGTTTTGCTTGAGTGATGTTTTCCGTGCTTCATGTGCATCTTTAGTGCATCCATCATGCATACATGTTTTTCGGGTGCGCATTGCATCGTGTTGATTGGTGCTTGGTGTGTTTGTCTTGTTTAGACCCGGAAGTTGAGCACGAGTTTTCCAACGAGGTTGAGCACGAGGTTTCCAACGAGTTTGAGCACGAGGACCCTTCTTTCGATCCGAACGTCTTCTCTTCAGGCAAGATGACCGAACCCCGATAACCTTACTATCTTTGCCTATTGCTAGTAGTCTCGATCTATAGTTTTGCCTCGATGCCCATGTTCTTCTTGTCAGCCTCCTACTTGTAACCAATTGCCATGTTTAACCACCCTACCTATGCAAACCGTTGCTTGGCTAAGTACGCTTCGCTCAGCCCTTCTTATAGCGTTGCTAGTTGCAGGTGAAGTGAAGATGCTTGCTTCATATTGAAGTTTGGTTGGGTTATATCACCCTATATAAATGCTTTAATTGAAATCACCTATATATTGGCAAGGGTGGAAGGCTAAGCCTTTTGCTTGGTGTTTTGTTCCACTCATGCCGTTAGGATCCGTATAAGCCGGTTTTATGTTCCTTGATTATGCGTTCCTAACACGGTTGGGGTGTATGGGACCCCCTCGATAAACCGCTAAGTGCTAAGTCTTTTCCAGCAAGTCCCAACATTGGTACTATTTGCCTAATAACAAACTAAACATGCATAGGGAGTAATTAACCCTCTTTCTTAATCAACAACCCCGGGCCAGTGCTCCACATGAGTGTTGGTCCGAAACGGGGGTTCTGCGGGGCCGCCTTGGGGCAACCCGAGGTATTTGGTATCCACCCGTAGAATCGCCCATCCGGTCGTGTCCTGAGACCTAGATACGCGCGGCTACGATCAGGGTGTCGACACGCCGGGAGGATTTGCTGGATTAGCCTTACCTTAGTTCGGTTTAACTTGAGCACGGGATTCTGAGGATACTCGGGTCTTCCCACTTTGGAGTTGCGACTCCGCGGATCGTGGGCTTGTAATGGGTCAAGTTGGAACACCCCTGCAGGGTTTGAACTTTCGAAAGCCGTGCCCGCGGTTATGTGGCAGATGGGAGCTTGTTAATTCCGGTTGTAGATAACTTGACACAAGGATACTAATACACTACCAGCGTGTGTTCCGTGACTGTCAATTTCCGAATAGGGATTCGGGAGTTGAACACGGAGGGGTTATGTTTGTGAGCTTGTAGCTAGGATCACTTCGTGATCACTTCTCGTGATGCCTTCTCTTCTCGCTCTCACTTGCGTAAGCTAGATGCTAGTTGCTGCTGCAGACTTGTTCTTTCTTCAGCCTTTCCCTCACCTAAAGGCTTTGATAGTTCTGTTACCCGGGAACGGGATTGCTGAGTCCTCTGTGGCTCACAGTTACTTCACACACCAGATGCAGGTCCAGCTGTGAGCTATCCAGGTGATGGCACCGAGCTGGATTGGGAGTACGACGAGGAGCGTAGTCGTTACTACGTACGCTACCCGGACGATCAGTAGTGGAGCCTCTTACTAGGATTCGATCCGCCTGTGGTTGCTTTATTTATCTGAGTTTGGTACTTTGACTTTTGGCTTTTGCCCTTAGAGGGTTGTAGTGATCTTAATGTATGATGTTTGAGACTTGTACTGTTATTCTGTGACGTGGCGATTGTAAGCCAACTATTTTCAGTTTACTATCCCTCTTTTACATGAGTTGTGCAAAGATTACCAAACTTGAGATCATTCTAGGATGGACTTATGCCTTTAAGTCGTGCCTCGACACGTAGGAGGTATAATTCCATCCTGGGCATTACAAGTTGGTATTCAGAGCCTTCTCCGACCTAGGAGCCCCCACTGTTTGATCGAACCGTTGACGGTTGAGTCTAGGCACACACTGAAAAACTTTTTGAGTCCTATATTATATCGGAGAGTAGGATTTCTTTGCTTCTCATCCCCTTTCTCTCTGGTGAGGACTCCTGACGTCTACTCTTGTCTCTCCTATCTTCAAAATTTGCACAAAATTTTTTTTTTTTAGGAATCCCGCGAGTATTCTGGGATTGTTTCGATGTTCTTGTGACAAGGATATTGTTCTCGATGCCTCCTGTTACCGAGGAGTTGAGCTTCGGGGTATCATTGTAACAAGCTTATCGCGATAGTACTAAATACTTAAGACGGCCGACATCGAAAATCTCCCCTATACGGCCAGTGGCAAGATAACCCCGACATCACCCAGTACTGGGGAGGTAGTTCGGGAGTATTGCCATAGCTTGTTATAGTGGATGCTTTTCGAAGGTCCGAGGTACACAGTTTCCGAGAAAGACTGGTTATGTGTTGAAGGATGGATACACCTGGATGTAGGTTAGAGTTGATTGCGCGGTGCTTCCCGTGTATCCCCAACACCTGATTGCATAACTGGAATCTTTCGGAAAGCTATAGGTGGGTTTTATCCAGTAGATCGTAGGCATTCTTCCAACGAATGCAGGTTAGTGAGTTCGGGGTTCGACATTGAGTGAAGGAGTTATATGACCGAGGTTACTATCAGGAGTTGCATCTTAAAGGGTCCTTGGCTATGCTGATCCGGGGATTGCAAAACCTTTTCGTAACGCGTTCATATGCTTTCAGCACAAAGATGTTAGAACGAAACTCCTTTCTTGTGTTTGTTCCTTTTCGTACCTTGTTGTTTTATTATTTTATCCTTTTGATCCCTATGTGGCTTCTCGTGAAGACTGATGTTATCATTTAACTGAGAAATTCATTCGTTCCTCTTGTTCGGATGATTTCATTCGTTCTTATTGTTCGAATGATTATTGTGAAGACTTGTTGCAATTCATTCCATTGATTCAGCTTATTCCTTTTGTCAATCAATTGCTGATTCGTGGTCATCTCTTACAGGATGGCTCCGAAAAGGGTTCCGAATGCCAACCCAGAGGGTGAAGAGGTTCCAGAACGTCCTCCTTCACCTCCTCCTCCGCCTGAGGCTTGGAGAGCAATTATGCAGACTACTGCTCAGAACACTCAGTTGATGATGCAGATGATGCAGCAAATGCAGGCTATGCAAGCTAATCAAGCTAATCAGGGCATTCCAATGAACCAAGGCAACTTCTTCCAGCAGCACCATGCTACTCTGAACCAGTTCCTGGCCAACAATCCTAAAGCTTTCAGTTACTGTGTCGACCCTCTTGATGCTGAAGATTGGCTGACCGATATCAAGAAGCATTTTGAGTGCAGTAACGTGAAAGAAGATGACTATGTGAAGTTTGCAGCCTTCCAACTGAAAGATCAAGCAGCTGATTGGTGGCAGCAGTACAAAGACTCAAGGCCGGGTCAAGTGATCTCGTGGGAGAACTTCTGCAAGGATTTCCGCTCGCATCACATTCCTACAAGTGTTATCGAGGGTATGCGTGAGCAATTCCGCAACCTCAAGCAGGGCTCCATGTCAGTCTATCAGTATAATGTCAAGTTCCAAAACCTCGCTCGCTATGCAAAGCAAGACATTCCTGATGCTAAGAGCAAAATCTATCAGTTCCGTGGAGGTCTCAAAGATGAACTTCAGCTTGCTCTCACTCTGTTCGAGCCAGACGAATTCGATAAGTTCTATAATATGGCTTTGAAACAAGAAGCAGCTCAGTTTAAGATGGAGGCTTCTAAGAAGAGAATTCGAGATGTTGTTCACTCTACCTCATCGTCTCAGTTGGCTGCAAAACAACAGAAATTCTGGCTTCCTCCTCCTCCAATGATTCGTGCTCCATACAACAACTCCAGCAACTTCAATAACTCCAACAACAAGAACTCTAGTGGTCGTGGTTTCTCCCACCCACCCAACCCAAGCAACCAGTCGAAGAAGCAGTTTCAGTCTCAAGGCTCCAAGTCCAGTGGCTCTCAGTTCCGTCCTCTCTCTGAAGTGGTGTGCAACAAGTGTGGCCAGAAGGGTCATTATGCCAACAGATGTCCGAATCCGAAGCGTCTTCCTCCTCCACCACCTGTGAGTTCAGCTATTGGCAGGCATGATCCAAAGGCTGCCAGGGTCAATCTGATGAATGCAGCACAAGCGGAGGCTTCTTCTGATGTCATTCTGGGTAACCTTCCAGTTAACTCTTTTCCAGCTAAAGTGTTATTTGATTCGGGTGCTTCACATTCTTTCATGTCATGCCCGTTTGCATCCAAGCATAGTGTGACCACAGCAGCTTTACCGAAGCAGTTGGCAGTTTCTTCTCCGGGAAAGCAGATGCACTCCAGTTTATATGCTCCGGATGTTTCCATTCGCATGGGTGATTATCGATTTTTGGCTTCTCCGGTGATTCTTGGTCATTCTGATATCGACCTCATTCTCGGAATGGATTGGCTTTCGCAGCACGATGCTCACATTGATTGTGCTCAAAAGGAAGTCAAATTGACTCATTCTGATGAAGATGTGATTATCTTCGCCTCCAGGGATAATACTATTCGGCTTTTCTCTCTTAATGATAAGGGTGAAATTAATGCCATAGAGCAAATTCCAGTGGTGAATGAATATCAAGACGTCTTTCCAGAAGAACTTCCAGGCATGCCTCCACACCGTCAGGTGGAGTTTGTCATTGAACTCGAGCCGGGCACCGAACCTGTTTGCCGGCGTCCTTACAAGCTCTCTTCAGATGAATTGAAGGAATTGAAGAAACAGTTGGATGAACAGGAACGTATGGGTCTCATCAGACCGAGTACATCTCCGTGGGGCTGTGGTGTCTTATTTGTCAAGAAGAAAGATGGCACGGAGCGTCTCTGTGTTGATTACCGGCCATTGAACAAGAAGACGATTAAGAACAAGTATCCGCTCCCCAACATCAACGAACTCTTTGAGCAGCTCAAAGGAGCTAAAGTGTTCTCTAAGCTTGACCTCCGAATGGGCTATCATCAAATTCGCATTCGCGAGGAAGACATTCCCAAGACGGCCTTCAGAACGAGCTACGGTTCATATGAGTATACCGTCATGTCCTTCGGTCTCGCCAATGCTCCTCCTACCTTTTCAAGGATGATGCATTACATCTTCAACCCCTATACTGGCGAGTTTGTGCTTGTGTATCTGGATGATATTCTGGTGTTTTCCAAGAATGAAGAAGATCACGAAAAGCACTTGCGTCTGGTTCTTGATCGACTCAGAGAGCATAAATTCTATGCCAAGTTCTCAAAGTGCGAGTTTTGGCTCGATAAGGTTCTCTACCTGGGCCACATCATCTCAGCTGACGGTATTGCGGTTAATCCCGAGAAAGTTGAAGCAATTGTCAACTGGGAAGCTCCTCAGAACGTCAAGCAGCTCCGCAGTTTTCTGGGTCTTGCCAGCTATTGCAGAAGGTTTGTGGAGAACTTCTCCAAGATTGCCAAGCCTCTTTCCAACCTCCTTCAGAAGAATGTCAAATACTTTTGGTCTCCCGAGTGTGAAGTGGCTTTCAAAACCCTCAAAGAGAAGCTTGTCTCTGCTCCAGTTCTGATTCCTCCAGATGAATCCAAGCCCTATGAAGTGTTCTGTGACGCTTCTCTTCAAGGCCTTGGTGGTGTGCTTATGCAAGAGAAGAGAATTGTGGCATACACTTCTCGTCAGCTAAAGCCAGCTGAGAAGAACTATCCCACACATGATCTCGAGCTAGCAGCTGTGGTACATGCTCTGATTACGTGGAGACATCTGTTGTTGGGCAGAAAGGTCGACATCTTCACTGATCACAAGAGCTTGAAGTACATCTTCACACAGCCGCATCTGAACCTCCGCCAGACTCGTTGGGTCGAGATGATCCAAGAGTACAACCCCAGCATTGAGTACACTCCAGGCAAGGCGAATGTGATTGCAGATGCTTTGAGCAGAAAGGCATATTGCAACAGCCTTCTTATCAAGCCACATCAGCCTGAGCTTTGTGAAGCTTTCAGGAAGCTCAACCTTCAGGTTGTTCCGCAGGGTTTTCTTGCAAATCTCCAAATTGCTCCTACCTTGGAAGATCAAGTCCGTGAGGCTCAGCTCAGTGATACCATGGTGAAGAAGGTGCAACATGGGATTGCAAAGGGCACTCCAAAATATAAGTGCTTCCGTGTTGATGAGAGAGATACCTTGTTCTTCGAGGACAGACTCGTTGTTCCCAAAGGTGATCTCAGGAAGCTCATAATGGAAGAAGCTCATGACTCTCTCCTTTCCATTCATCCTGGCAGTTCCAAGATGTATCAAGACCTCAAGCAATCTTACTGGTGGACACGCATGAAAAGGGAAATTGCCCAATTCGTGAATGAATGTGATGTATGCAGAAGAGTGAAAGCAGAACATCAACGTCCAGCCGGTCTTCTCCAACCTCTTCCTATTCCTGAGTGGAAGTTCGACCACATTGAAATGGACTTCGTCACTGGCTTTCCTAAATCCAAGCGAGGCAATGATGCTATCTTTGTGGTGATTGACAAGCTTACCAAAGTCGCTCACTTTCTTCC